>VZTG01002136.1:467363-544863 GCA_013397845.1 Melanocharis versteri | reverse complement strand
TTGAAGAGATTTGGGGACAACCTCTCTGGTCACGCTAGGACCACAGAGGCTGTGGCTGTTCCATCCCTGGAAACATCCAAGGCCAGGTTGGATGGGGCTTAGGGAACCCTGGGATAGTGGAAGGTGTCCCTGCTCATGGCAAGGGTGGAACTGGAAGATTTTGAGGTCCCTTCCAACCCAAACTATTCTAGGATTCAATGAAATCCCATCTCTGTCCAGGTGAAGGGATGGGTTACCCCAGGTGGGGCACAGCAGAAATCTCCTCCCACGTGAATCCCTGCCCTGCTCCTGTACAAGGATATTTAATTCTATCCCGAAACAAAGGCAGTTGTCGCTCACTGCCTCTGGAACACGGCTGGGAAAAGTAGACTGTCAAGGGGAGTTTACTTCCTTTGTTAATAAAAGAGAAGAAAAAGAGTTTATGGATCTTTTCCTGAATATGAATATTAAATAGACTAGTTGTGGGAACCCTGATTTTAATTTCCTATGTCTTTATTTGGAATTCTACTCCCTCTTGGAAAGGTGTCTACTTAAATATAGGGGGAAAGGGAATTTAATGAATTACAAAAAGGGTTATTTTACATGGAAAATGTGTATTCCTGGCTATTTCCATTTAAAGAACATGACATTAGTGTGGAAATTGCCCCTTATGAACAGGTCATTAATGTCAACTCTACTAAAACTGACATCACCTGCTACTATTTTAATTGTGTGTTTTACTAATGCTAACCATTTTCCTGACAATAGAACCCCCCTAAGCTTAATGAATCTTTGCAGAATACATAAACCAAGGTCAATATGTAAGAAATGCCTCAAATGTTAAGAAACTCTCCCTGTGAAGCTGAAAGAAAAGTTTATTATTCTTTTACATTCATAAGAATAAGAGCAAAAATAGAAATCCTACACAATATGTTTTCCAGATCGTCGTATATAAAAAGCTTTGATGCTTCTGGGAAATCTTTTCGATTAGCTACTATTTTATATGAAGAAAAGGACTTATTTTACCCAGTTACATTTCCAAGATTTATTCTTTATATTCCAATACAAGCGACATATTAAATAAAAAACAAAAATCCCAACTACTTCCTTAGTGTCATATGCAACAATCACATTTTTTTCCCATGGTTTGGAGGGTGGGAGGCGGTGGTGGGGGGGTGGAAAGAGAGAAAATGAAATCCAGATTTGTAATTCCTAACAGGAGAAATTCGATCCTTTCCAATGTTTAAGTAATATTTCCTGTAAAACATACGAGGCCATCTGCAGAGCTGTTTCCAGACACATTTTGAAGTGGCAAGGGCAACTGAAAGAGACCCGAATGGAGGCTGGCATTTCACCTCTGGGAGATGGAGCATTAAAGGTTTCGAAAAGCTGGTTCTACAATTTTACAAAGTATTCAACCACTGCATAGTTCATAATTTGTTTAATTTACCTACCTTTTATAGGTACGGGGAGGGGGAAATCCGCTCTGTAAGAGACAGTATAAAAACCAAGACAGCTGTAAAAAGCTAATGTACAGCTATCAAGAATGCTCCATGATTTCAGCTGATGGAAAATGTATTTTATTCTTTACAGGCCAAAACGTTCCCCTAGAAAAACTGTGCAGAGTGAAACATATTTGGGGAGACAACAGAAACACCGAACCCTTTTTGCTATTTAAGTCTATTACGGAATTTTGTTTTATTGTTGATCTCCAGGGTCACCTTATGAATTCGTGTTAGTAAAATGTTACGGCCTCACTATAATATTCACTTTGTGGAAGGGTCTGCATTTACCAAATCTCATCCGAGATCGAATATAAATGAGAAACTTGCATCTCTCTTCAAGGAATATATTTTAGACTGTTTTCTCCCCCTTTTGGAATTACAGACAGATTCTAAAATTGAATTCTTTTTCTTGTGCCAGGATTGGGTAAAATGACTGAACACTTAGGCTTACCTTTGATACATGTCTTAAATTTAAAATTTGCATCACTCAAATAGTTAACTTCAGGGCCAGATTCTGCCCTCAGCTGTGCATATTTGGGAACCCCATTAACTTCCCTGGAAAATAATGTTATACTGTTTGGATGCACTGGAATGAGATACATTACAGTGTTACCTTCTGTCATTCCCCTGTAAAACTCAGTCTTTGCTGCAATTTTTATTCTCCTGGCTGGCGTAGCCCTTTTATTCTGTCAGTACCAACTGGCCTGCTGGATATTTGTACCTGTCCTCCCACATCTCTGGTTGTGCTGTTAAGATTAAATACGACGAGTAGAATAAAACTGGTAGTGCCCACGAAATTTCAAAATTGTCATCTGGTTGTTTTTTTTTTTAACCCGTGTTTGCAAAGGAATTTCTGTAGCTCAGACGGTTTTAGTCAGAACTGGGTGCACGTGGGGAGAGGCAGTTGTGGGTCCCTGCCTCACTCGCCCCCTTCTTGGAGCCCCAGGGCTTCAGCAGCTTTTGTCAAAATTATGCTGAGCAAAATGTTCTCCAAGAGTGCAAAATTCGTGGAATGAATTACTCCAGTGGTCATTTATTAATAAAATGAAGTTTATTTCAGTTTCCGTGCAGTGCTTCTGCCTCTGTTTTTCACCTGTGAGATGGAGGGACCCTCTTTTATCAATTTTCTTGACTTCACACAAGTTCTTCTCTGTGTAGACACCAGAGGCAGGAGGATCCCACCAGGAGGCTGGTGCTCCCACTCATCCAGAGATCTAAATCCTGTGGGTTAATTTGGGGTTTGGAGAGATGATCATTTTCACACAAAGCACTGGGGTGAGTTATTACAGGCTCTCCTTGGCACCCCCAGGGCTGCCAGGGGCCACCAAACCTCACCATCCTGAAAATGGGCACTTCCACCCCTTCCCTCAGCTTGTCTTAATTCCTCCTGTTGGAGCAGGATTTATGACACTGAATTTCAAAATCAACACAAAGTGAGTGGAAGGACACATAGGAAATTTTTTTCCAGAATAAAGCGGTTTTTTTGGTGGTATCTTGCCCATCCCACCAGCTGCTTTTGGCTGGCAGTGCCACGGCCTCGCGCTCTCTGATCCCACACGACGCCAGAAAAGAGCCTTCAAAAATGTCACTTCCATTTCCTCCCGAAAGCAAAACACTTCCTACAAGGAAAAGCACACATTACAGCTGAATTATAAATGAGGGCTGGTATTTTTGCGAGGTACAAATCGCAGGCATTCTCCATATTGTTAGAATACCAATTTTATTTTCCTGGTGTGTAGTACCCGGTGCAGCGCGGGGTCCCCAGAGATGCCCGCATCCTCCGGAGATTACTTCAGCATTGCATTACTGCTATCACATATCCATTACATATACTCTTTCAGACAAGTGGAAATGTTTTCACAAAAACAATCTGGAATCTTGGCCTAAAACCCAAGCTTGCTGTCAAGGCAAACAGAGTAGCCTCAAAGAGGACTTATTTCTATTTTGTTCAGACAAGTATGTTGTTTCTGGATTATAATAAGGGGAAATATAGCAGCTATCAGTCTTCAGTTTATTTGACAAGCTTCCTCTGACAGAGCTGGAGGAATAAGCCCTGGCCCTGCAAACTCGTTCTCCTTCAGGTATTCCCTTTGGCTCCAGCACTTTTATTAGTGTGATTAAGGGCCACACACATGTTTACAGGACAGGAGTCGCAGGATGGGATGATGATATATTTCTCCGGCTGTTACTTATTTTGCAAAGTTTTAAAAGCCGTTGCTGCTTTCAGAGCTTGTCTCTATCAGCCAGCGCTCTAAGAGCTTGTCCCATCACCTATCAAACAAGGTCAACGAGCAGGTTATAATCAGATGCCAAATAAACAAATGCAAACTCGAAATCAAGTGATTTACTGTCCACTTTCATTAAGTTCTTCCCAAGGAAGCAAACACTTTATGCAGCACAAGGGACCTGTGGAAAGGGTCAGTGGCCGTGCTGAGGCAAGACGTGGTGTGATGCTTTTCACCCAAATGGACTTTAACGACACTGAGCGTGAAGGGAGAGCTGCCTCGTGTGGGGGAAAAGAGCCTGTAAACAGAGCAGCATCTCTTCACCTTGCCGAGAATTCTCCTTTGGAAAGTGCGTGGAGTTTTAATATTCATGTGTTTACATTACTCGGAGTTTTCTCCTCTTTAGGTCAGAATTTTCCCTGTGCTGCCAGCTAAAAAAAAAAAAAATCTCAGGACACGGGAGTTTGTAGCTTCATAATAAAACTCAGCCTATTTTAAAATTAGAATTTCAATTTGTTTAAGAATTCCAGCATGAAGCAGGAGTGCTCTCAGGGAGCAGGACACCGTTGTGTGGTGGGGTCTGGCCTCAGTGGAAAACAAAGAGTGATGTAAAGGCAGAGAGACTTTTCATACGGCTGTGCCACGTGTTTTCCTAATAAATAATGGGACTGCAGCACCCTCACAGAGTGGGACTTTGAAGACCATCCAGTGCCACCCCTGCCATGGCAGGGACACCTCCCACTGTCCCAGGCTGCTCCCAGCCCCAGTGTCCAGCCTGGCCTTGGGCACTGCCAGGGATCCAGGGGCAGCCACAGCTGCTCTGGGAATTCCATCCCAGCTCCTCCCCACCCTCCCAGGGAACAATTCCTTCCTAACGTCCATGAACACACAAAACCCTGCTGTAACAACATCTCAGTGCTCCACTGGCCTGTTACACACAGGGAAGGGACTCCAGGTTTTGGCTCCATAAATCACGGCACTGGAGCACTGCTTGGGAAAGGCATGTCACTTGGAGAACACGAAATATTGAGCAACTTGAATTGTTTTTCCATGAAGCTTATCCCTTGATAGCACTTTCCTTTCTTATATCTCCTTAATACAGCATCATTTCAATGTTTTCTAGACACAGTTATAATGCTCTTTTTTCAACATAATATTGGCTGCAATGTGGATGCACTGGTGAGAAATCGTGGTTTGCTTTTTTGCCATTTTTTGATGCAAGTTCAAAACAACAAATTTTAACATAACCTATTCTGAAATTTTGCAGATATCATTTACAGAAACAAAAGCTTTGCCCTCAGTTTTTCTGTATTTGTTTTATAAATCGTTCCATTCCCATATTTCAGAAAATTTCCCAAATGAGTCTGAGCCAAAATATTTTTTTTCTCTCTCTCCTTTTTTTTTTTTTTTCCTAAAGGTTGCATAAATATTTCACATGTATCTCCCTTTAATTAGATCATAACATTGTAAAGTGGCAAAGAGTTTTCTCTTTCCCCAAATTAGACATGAGAACCACAAACAAATTAATTTGTGTCTCAGGGTTTTGACTGGGCCTCTTGGCCTGCTCCAGCACTAATACAGGCACTCGTGACCCTCTGGATTTCAAACGCCTGAGGGTAAAAAGCAATTATAAAAACATGACTCTCCCAGATCAGCTTTCGAATCTGCCTTGTCTCTGTTTTATTGATGGGAGATTGAAGGAAGATTCAAATCAGCTATCCTTCAATTCTTTACCAGCAGCAAAATACAGAAATCATTAGCTTTTTCTGTGTAAATGACTTTGTCCTGCTTTATTATTCAAAACTGGCTGGCCATTTGACTTGAAAAGACCACATTGAATATTTATTTCAAGTTTTGGTACTTGTAAATAGTATGGTGCTTTGCACCTTATTTTCTTTTCTCTTTTTCAGACTAATTTTTTGTAACAATTAGAGCGGGAACTAATTAATATGGGAGGTTTTTTTAATAGCTAAAGAACACATAGTGATGTAAATTAGGATGATCTTGCTCTCACAGGTCTATTGTTATGGTAAGGAAGCCCTGCTGCATAACCATTCCCCAAAAAATCAGAGGAAATAATTAAATATCTAGTTTATTTTATTTCTCAGTGTGATTGCTGATGTGCATTTAGTGAGAAGTAAGGGTGGGATGAGAACAAAATATCCTCTTTAAACGCCAATGTAATTATGTCTCCTCATGAGGGTAAGTGTAATCAGATCCCAAAAATGGGAGAAGAGGAGGGTTTGGTTTAGAGGGGAGGAAAGAGGGGAGAGGCAGTGGGAAATGCTCTGGGAGCAGGCAGGCTTGGAGAGGAGACTGGGCTGAGGTGGGATTATTGCTTTTAACGAGTCTAAATTACAGAATTATTGAGGTTGGAAAAGAGTTCCAGGATGACTGAGCCCGACCTTCGACCTCAGGTTGGATCCTTTCAGTTCCACGGGACGGATCAATGTGGGAACACTCCCGGGGTGTGAGGCATGAGGGGAGGGGGATCCCCATGTGCGGGGATCCAGCAAGGATGGCCCTTTGCTATTTAAACATAACAATCCTGAAAAGCATCAGATGAGCTTTGTGCAGCTCCAGAAGGGAAAGTGTGATGGGAGGGCGTAATTTCCTTGTCAGAAGCTGAAGACCTGGGCTAAAGAAAACCCTCCTTTTCCACCCCAACGTGGGTGATGACACCTGGGTGTAGGAGGGGCTTTGTCCCTATGCCAGGCTCAGCAGGCTCTTCTTATTTCTCTTTCTCTTCAGAATAACACGAGGGTTGGACTTTGATTTCAGCCCAAGTGACAGCACAGTCCACGTTGTGGGTGGGTCACATTTCCGAGGCATCAGATAAATCCAAGGGACTCCAGGTGTAAAGGTGGAGTCAGCAGTTTGTGGCCAAGTGAGCTCAGCCTCCGGCCAATCTGTCGCCTCTCTAAATCCTCCTGGGCTGGTCCTGCAGATAAAAATTCCGCATCGCTCAGATGGGGGCTTTTTAAAAATGATACAAGGCAGACATTCAATTTTAAGAAGCTGGAGCTTTATTTTTGGAATCCTAGAATGTGTACGGAATTTAAAAAGCCTAAAGCCATAATGTTTTACTGCTCCTTTGATAAAATTTATATTTAATCATATCTTAAAAACTGTTCTCATTCTGCCACTTGATGTTACCAACCAAGCGGAACCCATCAATGCAACACTATCTATCAGCCCTTCTTTTATTTCGCCTTCCTGCAACTCCTTTTTAATGGCACATCCATTAATGAATTACGCTGGAGTTTCTGGGAAGTCCAAATGAAAATCGTGCTCCTACAGAAGGTGGGTCTGCTGCCCTTGGGTTTTTCATTTGTTGGAACCAAAATGCCGAATCTGACACATTTATGGTGCAAAACCTCCAGCACAAACCAATCTTTTAGTCCTTTGTCTTGAAGCTGCGGAACCCAGAACTTCGTAATAGGGACTTTCTCCACTGTTTTCAGATCTTGGAAAGGTTTGGGTGGGAAGGGACCTTAAATCCCATCCAGTGCCACCCCTGCCATGGCAGGGACACCTTCCACTGTCCCAGGCTGCTCCCAGCCCCAGTGTCTAGCCTGGCCTTGGGCACTGCCAGGGATCCAGGGGCAGCCACAGCTGCTCTGGGCACCCTGTGCCAGGGCCTCCCCACCCTCCCAGGGAAAAATTCCTGCCCAATATCCCATCCAGCCCTGCCCTCTGGCAGTGGGAAGCCATTCCCTGTGTCCTGTCCCTCCATCCCTTGTCTCCAGTCCCTCTCCAGCTCTCCTGGAGCCCCTTTAGGCCCTGGAAGGGGCTCTGAGCTCTCCCTGGAGCCTCCTCCTATCCAGTGAGCACCCCCAGCTCTCCCAGCCTGGCTCAGAGGAGAGGGGTCCAGCCCTGGGAGCATCTCCATGGCCTCCTCTGGATCTTCATCCAAAGCTTTTCATTAGAAGATGAAGTTTAGGAAACCCTTCTAGAAAATGTGGGAATGTTGTGTGTGATGATTGACAGCCTGGGCTGATGAGGAGGAGCCACTCATTGGTAGCTTGGCTGAATTTCTAGTGCTGACCATTTCCTGCTGGTGGTTTTAAGATTACAGAGTGTTTTGTGCAGGTCTGTTTATCAAAACTCTGTCTTTAAAACAGTATTTGGACTAATTAAAACCTCTCCTAACTCTCCCTGCAGCTACACCTGTTAACTCTGCTGTTGTCCTGTTGTGGGATGTGTCTGGGGATGGACCCTGGACTTTGCCAATGTGTCGTTCATGTTACTGTGGCAAGAATGAGTTAAAATCACTTCTCTCCATTTTTTTTTTCAGTACTGAAACTTGTCCAGCAAAGTTGGTGGTCTCCATAAGAAATTCAAACTCTCTGCTGACCAAGTGAAAACACACATGTGCATGTATCAGACATATACATAATCTTGGCTGAAAATCAGCATCAGTGACAATTTCACTCAGTGAAATCTTAATTTTGATCCCTGCTCTTAAAAATCATGTTTGTCTCAGGAATTTTACTTAGAAGACCTTTTACCCTTTTAGTACCAGACTGACTTTGCAGGTTGTTAATAATTTTCCCTAATGAAGCCACTCCTTTTATGTTCCCATATAAACTGGAATTAAAATCCACATTTATCCACATTTACATGCCAGAAAGTTGGTTTTTTTTGTAAATTCCTTCCCTTCTTCTCAGAAATATCCAGCATGGACCACGCTGCTGAAAAGCCACCGGACCGCTGGCAATCACACGTTCCAATGTAATTTCTTAAACTAGAAAGGATTTGCTCTTACTTTTGATAAACACATAAGTAAAAGCCTGGTCTTTTCATTCCCGTCTCTTTTCCTGGAGGACCAGGGGATCTCCCAGTGCTGTCTGTTCTTTTCCTCTGTGCTTTGCAGGCGAGGGAATCGCGCGCCAGACTCAGCTCCGCGGCCTCTGAAGAGGCAACATTAAAGCCAGCACTTGACTGTGCTGAATTTTACAGGATTTTCCCCCCCAACCCTGATATTGATATCTTTTAAGTGAAGGGAGTAAATGAGGAATCTTTCTCTAAATTATTGACTGCGTGTCTAGCGAAGAGATGGATGAAAAATATCTTTATCCCTCATAAAGGTTTAGGTGAATTGAGTTAATCTTGGGGCTTCTGCTGTGACCCTTTCCAGTATTGTTTAGGGTGAGCTGAGCGTGTGAGGAGGATTTGTGTGGGAGAGAGGAAATATAGCCTAAATTTTAGTGCTGGGGCCATGAGAAGAGATTTTCCGTGTTCCTAAATAATTTTTCTGTGAAATCAGGACAGAGAAAGAGGAGGAGGGAGTTGAATTAAAAACCGAACGACTTGGCATTGCGGTGCTTTCCTCTTTCTGCTCTCTCAGCGTTTTGCAGTAATAATTAAGGCATTTCAGGTCGGAAATTTTGGGGTGAGCAGCTGGAGGAGAGCCCCAGTAAAAGACAATTCCATCAGCAGGAGCTGAGAGCCCACAGAAGGTCCTGGAAGGTCCAGAAAAGTCCCACAGAACTGGGGACATTTCTGGTCTGCGTGGACCCAGCAGGAGCTGCTGGGAGAGGCTCAGAGCAGCTCAGCTCACTCCCAGGCTTATTTTTTGGACAGTCTGAACTTATTCTGGAGGAAAAAAACAAAGGTAAGGGAAAATATATAAATAGTCGTGTATTTTTAGGAAAATTTCGGAAGGAAGGAAGACACCGTGACAGGTTTTGCTCTTCCAGTAACGTCTCCGTCCTTCATTTCAGTAAAAGAAGACTTTAAAAATCTGCTTTTCTGTGTATGTAAAATTCCTGCGATATAAATTTGATCACATTTGCAAGGATTAAAGGATTTGATGTGCAGAATGCATTCTCCTCCTAAGCATGACAAATGGAAGCAATTTACAGATGGCTTCTGAATATTTCCCTGAAATTATTTTCCTGTTCTGTTTTGGTTTGGCTTTTTGTTTTGTTTTTGGGTGGGTTTTTTGTGTTTTTTTTTCTTTTTCTTCTCGTGTGCCACTAGAGATCAGCATATTTTTAGACATTTAAGCAATCATAATGTCAACATAGGGGCTTAAAAAGGATCCTGCATAACTATCGAGTAGCCAAATTACTCATGACTGGCAAAACAAAACGAATAAAGTCAGGCCTGAAGGCATTGAGAAAGCAACTTTTTGCATCCAGCTTTCATATTCCCTTATTCCCTTGTTTTTTTCTGAGGCTCTGGGCATCTCTGCATTTCTATTATGTTAGTTTTATTTCCCCCCAAACCCTCCTTTGTATGGCACAAAAACGAATGTGTATTACAGGAGTGCTCCCTCTTAAACCTATTATTGGCTTAACGCATTAATAATTTTGAATACACATCTTTTACTCCAGAAACAGTGGCGGGATCTTCTCAAACTTCCAGGTGTTTATATGAAATTAAAATAAATACGGCTTTTTACACGTCCTCAATTTCTGGTTGTGTTAAACCAGACTTTCTCACTTTGACAAATTGACTAAAGCTTTGTGTTTCATACCTGAGGACCCGGGAGAGTTGGGGATGAGTTCCCTACCTTTGAAGAAGTTCTCTCTCCTCTAACACACGTTTGCTGACTCCACTGGTCACTCTTCAAGGTCATCAATGCTGGGAAATTGTCACTCAAAGAGAAGCTGGTGATTTTTCCCTTTGTCTCCCTGGTTTTGGTCCCACCTGGGCTCCGGCAGCGATTCCCACACACCTGGGTTTTACAGATTTCAGCCACGCCGTGTCCCTGTCCCAGGCTTTTACGTGGGGATGAATAAAACGTGATAAACGAGGGTTTGCACAGTGCAATAATTGTGTTTTTCTTCGGAGGCCGCGTGCTGGGTTTGGGCAGGACGTTCCCGACAAGCCGGGTTTGTCAGCACATCCTAAACCGGGCTTTGTGATTAAAAACAACAGCACCAGCAGCAGGGCTCGGAGTTTCTGCTGCTGTGAAAGAGTTTTGAGATGAAATGAATAGATCAGAAATTTCAAAGTTAGTTCTAACTTCTTCAATTAATTATTTTTTTTTTTCTTAAAAGCGTCCAGATCTCAAGACCAAAGCTTGGATATCTTTTTAATCATGGTCAGACTTTCCTCTAATGTCCACAGTCCTAATTTGCTGGGAACTGTAAGTAGCAGGAGCTCCATTCATTTGATTTAGGATTTCTATCAAGGAGAATAAGATCCAAACCATAATTCCACAGGTCCCCTGCAAATAAGCCTTTGGAGTTACAGTGATCATTGATAAAAACAAAGGGAAGGAAATTTATTAACAAATAAAAATCTAAATATTTAGATATGTAGAAGAATCCTTTTTAGATATGTAGAAGAATCTTTATGCCTTCTACTTTTTCAACTAATTGAAGAAGTTAATTTCAAATCAAGAATGCATAATGATGGATAAAAGAGTTTCCTATAATAACGGGAATTCATGTAAATGTAATCACTGGAAGTTGTTTCAACTCCTTATGAAAGGAAAGGGAGATAAAATATTGATTGTTTAATGATAACCAAAAAAAGAATAAAACAGAAAGAGGAGGGAGAGAGAATCCAAGGGGTTTTGCAGAGATACTTTTGCTCAACTTTTGGTGTAATTAGAGAAACTTCTTGCAGCGTGGGGAAAACTGTCTGTCTGAGTGAACAGAACTTGGTGGTACCAAATCCCAAATCCCATCTCAGGAGGAGAGATCCATCGGGATTGAGTGAGAGAGTGTGCAAACATGAGGGGGAAAAGGGCTATGGAAAGCTTTGGAAAGCAGCTTTTCAGTAGCAGGACAGTTGTTTGTCCCTCTGGCTTGTCTTTAGCTGAATTTTCTGTGGCAGAAGGGAAAAAACCAACACCCTCCATTAGCCTTGTAAATCCCGGCCTAGAAAGCCCCGGGGAGCTTGCTCCCAAGAAAAAGAATCCCTTGCACAATAACTGCACATTTTCAATCAGTCCTCTTGATCCCTGCTTTTGCTTATTCCCAAGAATCTGCCAAGTCTGTTGAACTTCCTCAGAGTGACCCTCCTGTTTAATTCACGGGTCATTTTGTATTTACAGAGAGGTCAATAAAAGCTTTCCAGAGCTCCAAACCTCCCTGTAATGGTTGTCCTGAGCAATCCAGCCTGAAGAGCCCCAACAGGAAATTGGTAAAGCAGCAGCCAATTTCCTTTTTGCTTTTTTACTGCCTTTTGGTCTTCCTGCTCTGTTCATATCCCCACTGCTGAATTATTCTAGAACTGGTGGGATATTTCCAGCGCCACATATGGAGGAGAGCTCATATCATTCCCAGAATTTTATGTCAGGTTAATCAAACATTGGATTTATTTAATTAATAATAGATGTAAGGTTAAAGCGAAACAGCAACGATGAAATTTGGTTTCTGCTCTGATTTTGTCAGCGTGACTTTGGACCAACTATTATACAGATCTTTTGTTCCTCTTGCTTAAAATTTGGGCAATGCCTACGGATTTTCCAGGCTGAGGTTGAGGAGCTTTGGAACCTTTGGGCACAGGGAGCAATGCAATGGGGTGATACCCTGACCTTCTGCCATCTGCTCCCATTTCTAAACACGGGAGAGAATATGTGTTATTGGGAAGAGTGAGGCCATGGCATGATGAAATATTTTAGTTAATAAACTCGCTTCGCAGAGGCTGCAGCCACGCTGGCAGTAAGTCATTGGAACGGCTCTGCAGAGTGAATTGTTGACACTGAGTACCAGATGTCCCCAATAAATGCGTTTCCAGGTTGTTCCCTTCAGATGATGGCGAGTCTGGTCCTGCTGCCTGCGGCCCCATTACTGCCTGGAGCATGAATTCCAGCGCAGCCTCACCCCGAAGAGATGCAGCTCGTGTGCTCCACAGCAGCCGTGTGAGGCTGACCCCGTCAGGGAAACGGGGACACCTGGGACATGGCCTTCAAAAGCCACTCCCAACCCGAACCCCATCGATGGCGTGGATGCGCTGAGGGACTCCCCAGCCGCCTCTCCCACCATCCCAGGAGAGCACCGAGTGCTAATTTGGATGCCTGGGCTGCCTGGCAGTGCCTGGGGAGTGTTTGCATCTTGGAAAGCCCTGGCTGTCCGTGACAGCAAAGGTCCTGAGTGCCCAAACTAATCAATGCCGATGTTGGAGGCACCTAATCCCACACCTCCCTGAGCCTCCCTCCGGGCTCACAGCCTCAGATCTATGTTTAGGGTCGACAATTCCATGAAATCTTCTCCCAAAATAGGCAGAGCAGAGGAAAGTGTTTAAGGAACTACTGGATGTGGCACTCCATGCTCTGGTCTAGTTGACAACGTGGTGATCAGTCACAGGTTGGACTCGATGATCTCAGAGGTCTTTTCCAATTGATCCTGGGATTCTGGGATTCTGGGATTCTGGGAAGACTAGCAGGGGGTGGTGGCTGTGTGTTCTCTGCTGTGATAACAATGGTCATAGCACAAAGTTTTGGTCTCTGCTCTTGTAACTTGTCTATGTTTTCTTCAATAGCTACTTAAAGCAAAATAAACAAGGAAGTCCCTTGAGCTTGGGCAGGGTCTCCTTTGCCTCAAAGAAGTCTCCTAATTCCCTGTTTCCTTGTATATCTAGTCATAAGGATGTCCCTTTCTCCCCTGAAAAGTAGAATATTGCCAGCACAAGGAGTACGCCTTTATCCCAAATAGATGACAAAAATTGCTTGGAAAGTTAGAGAGAAATTAAACTCTCCTTCCCTGGTTGGTGCAAACCCTTTTAAACCTGAGCCTTTGTGTACCATGAATGGATGTTTTAGCTGTGTTTGGGAAGTAGAAACCTCTCATTCTTGTTTTCAGCTGCATGTGCCAGGTACAGCTACAGGATGGGGGATTTTAGTCTGGGATATCTTGACAAGATGTAGGAACTTAGTGTGGGTGCAAAGCTGTGTTTGAAATGACCAAAGATATTAATTAAAGAGTTGAAGACCCCAAGATTTCTTCATGATTAAGCAACAGAATGGGAATTTTGAAGTCTAAGATTTAGACTTGGTCACTCCACGTATCCCCATTGCTGCATCTGTGTCCAGATTTTGTCCTATTATTCTAAATGATGTCCTTGCTGTTGCTCCGGGCATGGACATTGCTGTTGATCCTGGTGTAAAGGAGGTGCCATGACAACAACTTTTCCTTAGCCACAGGACACTGTTTTCTCACTCTTGTCAGGTCCTTTTGTCTTCAGATTGACACATTTTCCATTCATTTTGTGGGAATCAAAAATACTCTAAATTGAGATTATTAAAGAAAAAAAATATGGTGTAGCAATACCACTTATATTAATTTTGCTTCATGCACAAATAAAATTCAGGGTCATGTCTGAAGTTTTCCTGCAGCACTCAAGGCCTTTGGTCCTTTGGTTCTGACTTTTGAAGCCTAAGAAGAAAACACGAATCGGAATAATCACGGTTGTGATTCCCAGAACTTATTCACTCATGGAAAGAAAGGAAGCACAACCAAGCCTCTCACACGGAGGAGATTGCAGCCACAAAGTCTAAAAGGATTGGGTTACCTGTCTTGTCTCGTGTTGTCTTTTGTGCTAGTTATGTATTGCTTCAAAGGTACAAAAATAACAGCTCTCATGTCTGAAATATTTTCCTTAGTTTTGCCTCTTGGTCATAAAAAGTAATCTGATCTTTCTTTCTTGTGAGGTTTCTTGTAGGTTTTCGCTCTTCTTTGTGTCTTCAGCCTTGAGTTTAATTTTTGTCAGTTAACCTCCTGCCTCAAACACAGATTTTCTCTTCAGGCTACCACTTTGATTCTTCTCGTCAATCCCAAACTTAGCAAAACTATGGATGTGCATATTATTTTTTTCATAATTATCAAGTTTATTCTCTCTTTTTTTTTCTCTCTTTACCCCTTCAGGATCTTTCTGGCAAGGATTTCACTCTCCTGGGTTTCAAAGCTGTGAGAATTACAATTCACTCCGAGTTCAAGCCTTTGTTTAAGACAATGTCCTCAGGGTTATGGGGTATGTTAAATGGCAGAAGAAAAACTCCCGTTCTGGGTCTCCTGTTTGGCTGTTTTTTGTCAGGTGGGCTGTGGAATATCCACTCCTGTCCCACTTTGACACCCAGATGGATTTCACAGAAGCCACTTCTGCAACCGGGGGGATTTGGGTAGGATTTCCATTTGGCTTTGGCCATGGTGAAGCGTCAGGGCCTCCCATGCATTCTAAAACTCTAGGATTATCATCACTCCTTCATTTATCCCGTTTTAAGGCAAGGGCTGGAGCATGGCTCAGCCCATTCTAATCCTGGTCCTAAATGAGGTTGATCCCTGTGAAAAGGAATGTGGGGGAACACCCCACAGCTCTGGTTCTTGGCATTGCATGTGTGGATTTTAGTGGTCTCTAATGATGCTTCAAAGACAATTTTTTATTTTTTTTTCCTTTTTTTTTCCCTTGTAGCTGCAAGAGTTTGTAGCAACACTTGTTGATACCTGGAAAGAAGAGCAGTCTCTACCAAGTTGGCAGCTTGCTTAGCTCATGGATTGCCAGGGAACCATTCCAAGGGATTTTAGTGTTTCAGGAGACCCCACCACAGCTCTCACACCACACACATCTCCTTACATCAGCATGGGACATTTTGTGCAGGAGGGGTTGAGCTGAGCCTGGCAGTGATGCCCTCTCAGATCTGGCACCCCAGCTCCCAGGATTCCTGCTCAGGGCACTGCCTCACTCCTGGCACAGGAATCAGGATGTAGAGAGCAGCACATCCTGAATTTCCAGGCTGGACGAGCCTTTCCCATTTCATTTTAAGGAAAGATTCTGACAGGGTATTTTCTCCCTTCACAAAAAAATATCAACACTTATGAAACGGGAGCAAACTGTTTAAATTTTTTATAGACTGAAAAGATTAAGCTTTGGCCAGCTCCAGTCAGAATTTCCCTGGTTCCCCATAAGAAAACGAATTGGGGTTTAGTCCCTTTGAACAGTGGAGATGCACTCAGAAAAATATTATTAAAAAACAAGGAAAAGTGTGGTTGTCCTCAGTGCTGCACGGAGAAGCCACCAACCTGCTCCCTGCAGTCTGACCTTGTCACTTCAGTGTGCATGGGAATCCAAGGTGGATCTTTCTGGGTCCGTATTTCCACAACCTCTGCTGTTCTTTCCCTCGTTTGCTGGTTTATTTTGTAACCTGGATACGGCTCTGAGCCTGGTGGCACTTGGAAAAACTATTGCTGGTGCAGGCTCCAATTGCAGCTCTGATGAAGGAGATGAGATAAACCTCTCTTTTCATCTGAGCATCCCCAGCACAATAAGGGCTGATAAAGAAATGCAAAGAGCGTTGCAAAACACCATTTATTACTATTTTCAGTGGTGGTGAGTATTCCAAACAAATCCCTGAGCAGCTGAACTTTCACACAGTTGATGCTGTTGGGACATCAGCAGGCTGCAGTCACCCCGTTCCCTTCTGTCCCTGAATCCCTAATAAAAAGGAACACCCAGATTTAGGCTGGAATTTGTTTTAATCAAATACTTGTGTCTTATAGCAGGGATTTAAAATAATCACCATCCAGTGTTAAGGGATACGACATGGCATACTGGAAAACATTCCCAAGTTCTTTGGAATGTGATCACCGAGGAGTTCATTTTCTGCAAGGTCTTAAAAATACAGCCATGTAGTAAAAAAACTTTATTTCACTGTCTGGCTATTCCTCCAAGTCCCTTCCTTCCTGGAATGTTTATTAAATTTAGTTTCATGCGGTCTGTAAATATATATATACGTAGGAATATATACAGATATTTTTCTCTTACCTCAGAAGGCTGGGTGGGCTGCCAATTGCAGCCCAGATTTTAGGGAATTGGTACTGATGCTGGAATTTTGCTGTGTGCTAAGATGTGACAGAACAAGTTTGCTCTTCCTGTGGGTGGTTTCCCTCCCTGCTGCTGCCACTGAATCGCAGCCGTACCTTGTGCTGATCAAAACACACTGAATCCGTCTTCTTTCTCTCTTTCCCATTATTTTTGGTGGGTTTTTTTTTTAACCAGGAGCACACAATATTGACTTGAGGATTCCAACACAGCTGCCTGGCAGTGTTAATCAATGCTCTCTGCTTGCTCACATCGTACTGCCAGCGTTAGATCATGGTGACAAGAGCAGAACAAGCTCGCTGCAGCCTTGGAGTAAATGATCACTCTGCCCGTCACTGCGAGCTGCCTTTGGAGCAAATATTGCTTCCTGCATGGTAGAAATAAAACAATGACTGCTTCTCTTCTCTTCTCTTCTCTTCTCTTCTCTTCTCTTCTCTTCTCTTCTCTTCTCTTCTCTTCTCTTCTCTTCTCTTCTCTTCTCTTCTCTTCTCTTCTCTTCTCTTCTCTTCTCTTCTCTTCTCTTCTCTTCTCTTCTCTTCTCTTCTCTTCTCTTCTCTTCTCTTCTCTTCTCTTCTCTTCTCTTCTCTTCTCTTCTCTTCTCTTCTCTTCTCTTCTCTTCTCTTCTCTTCTCTTCTCTTCTCTTCTCTTCTCTTCTCTTCTCTTCTCTTCTCTNTCCTTCTCCCTTCTCCCTTTCCCTTCTTTCCTTCTCCCTTCTTTCCTTCTCCCTTCTCCCTTCTCCCTTTCCCTTCTCCCTTCTCCCTTCTCCCTTCTCCCTTCCCCTCAAATCATCAGCTCTCCATTGTTTCACCCTTCTTCTTGGTGGTTCTGTGAGATCCTTGCTCGTTACATCTCAAAATTGAATAAAACCCTCCTTTGTGCTGACAACTTCATTGTACTCAGCGTTCAAAATATCAAAGGCTGAATGCTAAATGTTCCTAATGCAAAGTGTCAAGAGTGCAGTCTGAGATAATAGAATACATGTCTTGCAAACTTGCACTTTAATATGGCAAACTACTTGGTCAGCAAGCAAATTAATTCATTTATGATTTGATATTATTGCCAGCAGTGGGTCAGCTTGTGCAGGCAGCTCAGTTGAATTTTGCTGCTGCTGCTGCTCAGTGTCTGCTGTATTTGCCTCCCAGTAAATGAGTGTTGGGATCAGTTTTGGGGTGTAATTTCAGTGATTTCCCTTCTATATATCACTTTTCCTTGTTTTTTAATAATATTTTTCTGAGTGCATCTCCACTGTTCAAAGGGACTAAAACCCATTTGCTGTAATTATCTGGTTATCCTTTGGAAATTCCAGTTGTTGTGCCGGATGAATTGATTGTGCAGATGTTTAAAACACGAACAGATGAATCCAGTGAAATGTTGTCAGGGGTGTGTTGTCTCCCACAGTTCCACAAAGAAACTTGAACATATTTTCTGGCAGAGCTGCTCATTTTCCCAGGGCGGATATTTGCAATCCTACCTCTGTAGTTTGTGAATATCGAAATGAATGGTGAATATTAACCTCTGAGAGCTAGAATAATGTGAAAAATTACAAAAGTAAATGTTAGCAGAAATATCTGTTACACAGGCAAAGAGAGAGACAGCACTGAAAGGATTTATGTTATTTTTTGAGTCTTGGCTCGTACAGGAAAGTTGTGAATCTTTCTATTGAAAGGAAAGGAAGGTCCAATTTTTCAAAAGCAGCCTTGAAGGTTTGTTTTTCAGAGTTCAGTGACCTGATTGAAAGAACAGCTCTCTGTAAAAATAATTATGGAAGAGAGAAAAAAAAAAGAAAATACTTGACATACTGTAAAAGTTACAACTGCAAACAGATTTTCATTCTCTTGCACAAAAAAAAAATCCCCAACAAAACAACCCAACCCCAAAACCAAATGGTGAACAAATTTTATTGTTCTCTTTCTTATAGGAAAAAAGGCTTGGTGACCCTTTTGACTGTGTCCTCCTTGATTGATACTCCTTATGAGGAGCACACATCTGTAACTTATTTTTTCATCTCTCAATGATGTCTCAGAGATGGGTATATTGAGGCCCTGAGTGATGCCAGAATGGGGTCAAATAATCCATTGTTCAACAAACTCCAGTAAGTGAAATAATTTGGAAGTATTTACAGAACAGTTTTTAAAGCAGAGATGCAACACTGATTTTTTGGAGATGAATTTTGGCTTTTGGGCATGGCGTGCATCTGATTGGGATATTTCTCAGAGAAACACCTGTTCCATCACTGCTCTGCTTTGAGGGGATTTTAAACAAAAAACTGATGGTGAAATTGAAGTGACAAAAGATAATCTGGTCCCTTCCGTTAGCTGGGATTCTTCCTGTTTTCCTAAAAACATTGCCAAAGCCAGCCCTGCTCCTTTGCTGCATCCATGGGCACAAAGTTCCTCATCCCTCAGCACATTTCAAACCTCAGGCTGGCTCAGCTGAGCTGCTGCAGCAAAAAAAGTTGGAGATGAACTTGTAGCCCGTGACAGAACGTCATCTCCACCGCTGCCTGCTCCTTCTTTACGGGCAGCCTGGTGGTGTTCCTGCCACAGCCATCTCCGTGTCATCCATTTCCTCTGTCCCATCCCAGAAGTAGCATCAGCAGAAATACGCTGGAAGATCACACTGGGCTGGAAGCCAATGCAGATTTATGTCTTTGGTTTTTTTTTTTTTTCTTTCTTTCTTTCTTTGTGAGCTGCTTTTGATTTAAAGAGCAGCTTTTTATCATGAGGTGTTGATCTAGGGACCAGGGTTTGGCAGAGGGCTCCTGCTGACTGGCCCCTGGCAGGACATTTGGCCCAAACTCTGCTCGTGTGCTGGGTTCCTGCCTGTTTAAAATCCATTTGGTGCTCTCTTCTCCTTGGAAATTGCCACTGAGGGAGGTTTTGGGCTGCTTTATTTTCTCATGGATGGTGATTCACAACTTCTCGTGGGCGAACCTTTTCTGACAGGAGGTGGTGCAGGATGGCAGTGGGGTAGGGATGCCCCTCACGTTCAGGGGTGATCAGGACAACCCCTATAACAACCAGTAGTCAGCTTAGTGCTCAAATGATTAATACTGGTTTTGTGAGTGCTAATCACATCACCAGCTCATTTGCATTTGGAGAATAATTCCACATTACACTGGGTTGGGGCTGAAGTTGTTGCACTCGAGCCAAGCTTAAATCTAACTTTTTCCTGGGGTATTTTATCAAGGCAGATTTGCTCAGGTGCCACCAAAGTGAAAGCACTGAGCAGCAACCAGCTTAGAGCAGCTCTTGGCGTTTGTTACCAGCGCCTCCACATCTGCAAGCGCTCATCTGCCTGGATCCCCAGCCTTTGCTGTTGTGTTGTTGTTTCGTCATTAACATTAATTAGACGTACACTCCGCGTTTAATATTAATCACTACGGTTTGTATATCGACCTTCCCTCTCTGCTGCTGGCTGCGGGGTGCTCAGAGGCCCCAGCGCCTCCTTCCCCGGCAGCCAGCGAGGCAGAAGGAGGGAAGTGCATTAGGAGCCCCCTGAGAGGGAGGCACAGCACTTAAAGGACAGAGATGCTCTTTGGGGGTGGTGGCAGGGAAGTGCAGCTGGTGGGGGGGTTCGGGCTGCATTAGGGGCAGTGGTGGTGCTTCCCGTGCTGCCCAGCCTGTCCTTCCTCCCCGTGGAGCATCCCAGGGCTGGCAGGGCAGGTCCTTCGTTCATCAGGAAGGAGAACTTCCCAGGGAAGTGGGATCGAGGGTGGGAGCACCCTGGGAAGTCCTGCTGATCCATCAGGAGTGGGAAACTTCGTCTGAGCTGCCGCTGGTCTGGAGAGGTGCAGGCCCTGCGTGGATCCAGGGGATGGGGAATTCCTGTGGTTTTGTAGGCAATTGGGCAATATGTCCTGTTGGGAAAAACCCACGAGTTTTCAGGTGCTTCTCACCTACTCCACCTCCTCCTCAAACCAAGCTCCACAGAGAGGGAAAGTCACAGAGTGACCTTAACTCATTTAGTTGTCACTTGACTGAATGACAACTCATTTAGTTGTCAGCACAGGCTAACACGAGATGTCAGAGCTGCTCTTCAGACAACAGAGACGTTGGATTATTGTCTTTTAGATTCTTACGCCTTGATTAAATGCATAATAAAGCATTATTCCTGATTATGGCTTGGGCTGTTATTTCACTTGGGATTCTTTCCTCAGGTGTGTGCTGGGTTCTCCTTCCCTTGGGATGCACAGGACACGTGTGGGGTCTCTGCCCCCACTGCCAGGAAGCTTCACCCCTCTCTCCCATCCCACACCCACCAAAGAAGGTGCTGGAAGAGCCACTGTTGACAGTGACTTCTACAAACCACATGGAAAAGCCCCCAGAGTGGAGATGTCTATTAAATACAGTTCAAACAACACCGCACCAGATCCGTTATGAATATTTTAAAATAGGTTCTTCAAATTAGGAATTGCCTAGCAAAGGCAGTCATTAGTGCAGGTTTCATTAGGGTAGCAAGTTATCAAGTTACGAACTAATTTAAATTATATCTATTGAAATATCCTTTTTACATAAAACAGGGGGCATCGGGCTTGTAAAATAGACTGGGGCTTAAATGTAAGCTAATAAATATCTAATAAGTTCCAGCACGTGTTCAAACTGATCTAACAGACAATATTCTGAACAAATATTGTACCGTGTAACCAAAGCGGCCTCGGACAGCCCTGGAAGCAGGTGTGGATCATTTTATCCACTTTTTCCAGCTCTTCCCATGCCATGACCCCTCCTCGGTCCTGCTGCTGCTCTAAAAGCACATTTACACACCCAGCCTCTACCTGAGCCCAGCATCTGACTCTGTTTCCCCAACTAATTCATTAACGAGTCCTCCGCGTGCCTTCGGTGCCTCATATCCATTATCCTCATTTAATAGTTTAGCCTAAGGATGTCTTTCAATATAAATAATCTTCCACAACGTTTAGATAGCACACTTGTGTTTCTTTTTATAGCAAATGGAAATGATCTCAAAGCATTTGACCAGGTTTTGAATCATGGAACACACAGCAGAGCAGGTACACAACCTGCCCAATTTTTTTTAGGTGGGGAATATTTTATCCCACCAGTGCTGCATCTCCCACACAGACAGAAATTCATCCAACATATGTTCAAGTCATTTTCTCCCTCTGACTTTTAGCTGGCCACGTAGACTTTTAAACCACCCTTTCTGCCTTAAATGTAGTTTTAAATTGCACCTAATATTTGGTGGGTAATTCTTTAAAGCTGTTAGCACCTATTCACAGTGTAAGTAGGGGGATTTTTCTTTTTCATGTGTGCCTTCTGGGATGTTAAAGGATCCAAGACTGGGGATGCAATCTCAATCCAGAACTGATCTCTGCAGTTTCCTGCAAGGGTGAAATGGGAAAAGTAAAATATTACCTTATTAAAAATTGCTCAAAACACATCTTCCTTGTTAAATATGCAGAGCTATTCAAAAATATTACCTTTCTGGGAACAGTAACAATACTCTGATTGCCTGAGTTACTATTTCCAGGACTTGGTTTACTGCTGAGGAAAAACTGGGACTCCAGGTGAACAAATGAATTCCTGAATTTTCTGAGGATCACAAAAAGAACATCCCGTATTCTGGAGGGGCGAGAGGCTTGTGTCAGTTAATGTGAAGGTAGGAGTCACTCGGATTTGACCACGTAATTAAAAGAAGCAGGGGATAAAGTTAGTAAACACACTGTCTTAGCAGTTAGAAAAGCCCAGGGCTAGGAGAAAATTAAAGCACTATAAAATTGAAGGGTTTGTACTCTCATTAAGATATTCCTTACAGGAATATCTTAATATCACCAGCATCAAGGAGGAGAGACCAAAAGCAACGTTCCTCACACCGGTGTAACTTTGGCACTCGTGCTTACAATATTTACAGTACTACAGACTCCTCCTTCACAAATTAAATTAATTTGGAACCACTTATAGGCAAAGTCCGTCCACATCTGAATCTCTTCCAGGCTGCTTTTGCAAACTACATTTTCCATATATAAATCATCCTACAATTCTCTCAGTGAAATTAATTCCACACACTGTGTCTGCTAATGAGAGTCCACCCAATATTTTGCTATCGCAGACAGTCATTAGCTCGCTTTAATTTACAGGAAGCAATCAGCATCTGACAAGCAGAGAGTGTACAAAAGATGTCTTTAGCATTTATTGAATCTAAATGTTTGCCATGCCTCCTCACCTCCGAAGCAGTCACACGCAGCAGGTATTTTAGGATTAAGGTTCCTGGAGCACTGTTGCCTTCTTCAGGAATACTCTAGCCCCTAAACCAAATATGTGCTAAATGATTGAAGAATATCTTGTGAATCATTTACCTCTTCCTGCTGCTAGTTTTCAGTGGATAGTGTTTACTCCATTCCCAACGTGATGGCGAAGTTAAATTTTCATTTTGCTGAAAAAGAGCGAAATACGGTGCAGCCTTTCTGCTTGTTACTGCCTAATGTGGAAGGAGCTGGTTCTCAATCCCATGGATCACAGATGTCCTGTCAGGGCTCATATACACTGAGTGAAGTATTTGCATCCCCGAGCCTGCTGATAGACTGAGCATGTTTGTCTACAAAGTGCTTTTAAATGAACTAATACATGATTCATGCGGGCTCCATTGAGCAGAACACCAATCTGTCTGGACACACTTTGCTGTAGGCTCGACAATAGGAACATTTCTCTAGGTGAGACAGGTACAGCCATCCCCTGGAAAACAGGGAGCCAGCTGTGCCCGTGGCCCAGCACATCCGAACCCTGCGTGGGGTCACTCCGAGCCCTGGGCTGGAGGTTGTGTTTGGGATATTCTTCCTCCTGTCTCTCTCTGGGTGCTCGTGACACGAGCGCTGCACGATCTGTATCTGCTCAGTCATGCTTGAGCAGGAGAGGAGAGTGCACCACCTTTATTATTTATACAGGGATACAATAAGATTCCTTGCAGTGGAGCAGGGAAAAAAAAATTGATCCCAAGTATACTGTTTCCTATTGAACTAAATAGATTTTTAATCGAGTCTCTGTTCCTTTGGGTAATTGACTTAACAGTGCGGGCAAATTAATTTCAGATAAACTATAGCTGGGATTTTCCAAGGAGCACAAGGGTGCTGGGGAGTCAGCTCCAGTGCAGCGAGAGCAGGGCAAATATCTTAATTCCTCTGGCTTTCCAGGCACATTGCAACCCAAATGTTTAGACCCGGAGCTGAATCCGGCAGCTTTTATGCGAGCAAAACTCCCGCTGAAGTCAGTCAAAAAAACTGACTCGGAAAAGGCGGCAGCAAATGGCTCCAAAAATTCCCAAGTGCTCCTGAACGTGTTATACACACATAACCTCCTCCCTGCATTTAATAACCTCATCTAAATGTCGCTCTTTGCAAGGCTTTGTTGTGCGAGGCTTTCTGTGATATTTGGCACCAGCACCTCGTTCGGGATCTTATCTGCTCAGGAAAGCTTTTGGAACAAGTTTATTTTCCCCTGACCCAACCAGAACCCCACTCCAGTGGTGACAGACCGGGGAGCAAAATTAGCATCGCTCTGCAGCCTCAAAACATCCCCTTTCCTCTCTAATAAAGCTCCTTCTAGAAAGTCTGTTAAAAAACCAAAACAAAACAGGGGATTTCGAGCATTCCGAGTTCTATTTAAGCCATAAACAGCCACGGAAAAATACGTGCCCCGTGATTTGTAGCTGGGGAGTTCTCGGGGCATTGTTCCTGTTCGGTTTTCCCAAATCCAGAGCCCCGGAGGAACAAGGAAAGCTGCATTCCCTTGTCCAGGCCGGCGGCAAAGCAAAGGCCAGAGGAGGAGCCCGAGGGCTGCATTTTCAGCCCTGATGGCTTTTGTCTTGTTGAGACAGGCAACTTTAGACATTTTACCTCCCTCCAATGTCAAACCTGTGAAATCCTAAATTTTTACATCGAACTCTGTACCAATAGCAACACAGAGAACAAAACTCCTTGCAATATTTTGTAAGGAAATGAAAAATACACAATTTAAGAAGTAGTAGCTGCTTTCCATGGTTGAAAAAATTGTATTCTGCAGACCGGAAACAATGAAAATACCGCTGCTATTATTAAAGAAAATTTACTGTATGGAAAGGTTGTGTTTTACATATTTTGGTGCCTTAGTCATCAAACGTCAGTAATTAAAGAGAAAATCAACTGAACTATAATTAAAATGAAATTATTCCTCAGTTGCCAGTTGGAACTGTCATGACATCAAGGAATGTGACAAATCATACTCTGTATTATTTACATGTTCTGAAAGAAAGGATAAATATGTCTCTATATAACTTTTCTCCCAAATAAATCTTAATAAAAATATTTGTAGTATTTTTCCTCTCTGCAGCTGTTTGCAGAGCTGATGATTTGAAATGACTGGTCATATTTTTTCTGTTATTCTGTAATATCCTGTTAACCTGGCTGCTCTTATTGGCATATCCTGAGTTACCATCCAAAATCTTATCATTTATTGTCAAAATCACCATCCAAAACTCTGTTTGGATGTGGTTTGGCTGTGGTTGGAAAGGGCTGAAATGGTGCTGAGCTCTGATGGCACCGTGGTCAGGGAAGCTTGGATTTGTAAAAACAAAAGGGACAAAATGGATATAAAGAAAATGAACTAAAAGAAAAAAAAATACTGTTCCCATCTGAAAAGCAGAAAATGCTGGCTTTTGGGGTTTTTTTCTACTCCAAATAAAAACCTTTAATTAGAAGGTTATTAGCAATAGCAAGTAACAGATTCACTAAGAGGAATTTTCAAAGTTCACGTAAAAACCTGATACTTTTTCCAGGTTTCTCCAGCAATAAGGATGAAAGTCAGAGCAGACGAGGGAAACGCTTTTTCCTCTTTGCTGCTCCCCTTTTCCTTGTTTGGTTATTTGCCTGGCTGGATCACCTGGGATGCAGGACTCAATCTTCTCGGCAGAGCTTTATGCCAACCCAAATATTTTCCCTTTTTTCCCTTAGAAGTGGATTAATATGATATTTAATAGTTTCTAGAAATTGTCATGTGGAAGGAGGGAGGGGTCACTCACAAAGGCTCTGGACTACTGCAGGGAATTCAGGATATTATGATGAATTTTTAA
Organism: Melanocharis versteri; assembly: GCA_013397845.1. Lineage (NCBI taxonomy): Eukaryota > Metazoa > Chordata > Aves > Passeriformes > Melanocharitidae > Melanocharis > Melanocharis versteri. The sequence continues at coordinate 519,317 of VZTG01002136.1, read as the reverse complement.
AATAAATATTAAACACATGATTTAGCTGGTTTTCCTTCCTTTTCTTTGCAAGTAATATGAAATTAAACACTATTTTAAAAGAACTTGCCTTTTTCCCCTGTTGCTTAGCTCATTGCCCTCAAAACTTTGAACTCGGCTCAGCTGTTAATTATTCCACAGTGACAGATTCCTATTGGCTCTTCCTACTGGTTTGCTCCATTAATTTCTTTTCCAAAACACGGCACCTGCTGAACAACCCCACTCTCTGTTTCTGACCCCTTCAAAAATGCTTTTCTGGAGGTTGGACCAACTCCTTCTCCTGCCAAAAGCGGATGCTGGATAAATGTCTGGGATACCTGAGGCTGCTGGGAACTGAGCTGGGTCACTGGGAGTAAATTTGGGCTCTGCAAGAGTTCCTAACTGGGAATGGAGCTCCTTCCTGCTCCCACTTAACCCCGGTGTTATTCCAGAACAAGCCTGTTGAAATTAGGGGAGTTATCCTGGCTTAACACCAATGTAATTGAGAGCAGAATCTGGCCCCGTGCTCTTGGCGTGACTACTTTTTTGGCAGATTTGGCCACTAATGCTCTCAATGGGTTTTGAGCTTACATTTAATGGCATTACATTTATTTTAATATTTTTTTAAATAGCTAGTGTAAATTGATTCCACTAGAAAGAAAAAAAAAATCCCTTTACCTACTCGTGTTCATTTGTATTTCAAATGGCCCATTACATTTTCACTAACAATCATTAGAGCTGTGTGAGCTTATTGAAGCTTGGGCTTGGAGTGAAACTGTAAAAACTGCCAGGTCTGGATTTTTTAATGCTGAAAATAGCACTGGAGAAGGGCTTTTTTTTTGTTATAATACATGACTAAGTAACCTGAAATATAGTTAAGCTGTGGTGAAGAAATACACTGCGTTATTTTTTAGGTCCTCCAGTGGAAAAAATGGGCACAGCCCAGATCAACTCTGATACCCTGATCAATATATTAATAGTGAATCTGCCAGATTCAGGCAGAGCCACTGGCTGTAATTTTAGCTTCAAAGCCAAAGAAACCTGACAAGAAGTTGGTTCCGAACTTTGAGGATCCGTGAGCGTGGAAAGCAATTCGAGCATGATGAAGGAACAGAATCCTTACAAGGATTTCCACTCTCGCCTGGTGTTAACCCGAAATGCGGGACGCCAGAGGAGCAACACGAGCCCCTGATGTCTGTGTCAGCTGTTCCTGCAGCGGGCTGGGAACTCCGGGTGGGAACTGGGGAGGTTTTGGAGAGGAGGCTGGGAGGGAGATGGAGCACCAGGTGCTGGACCTGCTGAGCGCGGTGTCCCGCCAGCGCTGGGCACGGATGTCATCTGGGGCCTCTCTCTGGGGCTGGGGATGATGCATGGCGCCTTCAGTCCTCGGGATACCGGGCTGATTTCCCGGGAAGAGTGCCGACCAGATGCAGCTCCCCATTGCCCATCTGTCTTAGCAGAGGTTGGGGCATCCCCTGCTCTGCTGGCGGGTCCTTGCACGCTGCTAATTGTGCCTCTCCTAATTGTTGCCATTAATTCAGAGGAGCAAAGAGCAGGTATTAACACAGATATTTAGCCTTGTGCCTTGCTCACATCACAGCCACGAGGTGCTGGAGTAGAGCCACACGTGGAAATACGTGCAGCAGTCTGCATTGGTAACCTGAAAACACTCGAAATATTGGTTTGAGAGAGCTGAATATGAGGTCGTACACCAGGGCACAGCTCTACAAGGCTGAACAGCTTAGGCCAGGTGCAATTGTTGGCCTCTGAACAAGCTCCCTATCAGAAATGTAGTGAACAAACACTTGAAGATACAAAGAGTTTTTTGGCTTGTGCTGTTGACTGACTTAATTCTGCCAGCCCCCACCAGTGGTCCTTTCCAGGACCTCTTCCAGCCTGTTTGCTTCTTTTTTCCCTTGCCTGTACATTTAAAGGATATCTAACCATCCTTCTGCTCTGCTTTTTAACTTCCCTTCATATGACACAACACAAAGAGAGCATAGCAATACAAGTAGGTTTTGCTCAGTTTATTTTTTTTTCCCCAAAGAATTGCCTCAATATTCTTTGCATTTAACTCCTCCACGTACCCATTTCTGGGCCAGCTCAAGTTGTTTTGAGTTGTATCACTCCTGCTTGCATTTTCTCCTTGCCAGCCTCCTCCCATGCTGAGCCATTGGCAAGTCCCATCCTTTTACACGGCTTCTTCCAGGTCATTGATACTTGGAGTGGAGAGTGCTGTCCTGACATTGATCTTGCTGTGCTCCAGTAGGCACTAAGAACAAACAATATTAGGTTATAGCATTGATTTCATGGATTACAATTTTTTCCCAATCATGTTCTTGTTAAGCACCTTGTAAAATACATCATGTCACATGTTCGTCTCCTCAGTTTCATGGTGAAACAAATCCAGTGCCGACTATTGCCTTCAGACTGGGAAAATTCATCCTCCCCAGTACCTGGGAGTTATCAGCCTTTAATTTAACCTCAGCCGATGGCATCCAGGGTAGTATTTCAAATTTTCATAATTGGCCAGCAACTGGACAAGCTGGCTACTGAAAATGGGTATCACGATCTAATAAAAACCTAATAAAACTTTCAAAGTCACTCTCAGGTGCTGTCAGGGGAGGATTATGCAACTCCTGCCATGCAGCAGGAGCATCTGCCTCCAGCTGATGTGCAGGCAGATCCAGGCAGGTCTGGACGGCTTTTCATGTCCTCACTTCTTTTTTTTTGGATGAATTCCGGACTCTTTTGTCAGCCCAGAAGTCACTACTGATACTTTTCAATGTAACAGTGCTGTGGTTTGATGAGAGAGGAGATAATGTGGCCATGAGGCCTAGGATGTATAAACACACACATAATTTCATTAAGTGCTCTTCCTAATTATTTTATATATTAATGCCCTGCCGTCACTGCCTGCCACATAATCTTTCATGTGAAGCGCAGAGCTGAAAAGACATCAAAGCAAATTTGGCTGCTTCCTTCAATGTACAGTTTAGGAGGGCCCGTTTTCTCAAGGCAGTCGAATCCCTACACGCAAATATAATAAAATAAAAATGGCCCCCAAATGCTGATACAGGTGATATTTGCAAAACAACTGCTTTGAAAAATGTACATTTTGAAATATAATGGTCGAATCAGGCGGGAGACTTGTGTGTTTACTTGAAAAACCACTCAGCCTGGTTTTGGTGTCTCTTGGCAGAGAAGAGACACCCATTGTTACAAAAGTGGTGACAATACTTTTTCTGCTAAAAATTAAACTTGGCATTCCCAGGAGTAAGGCGTTCTCACCGGAATTTTTCACTGCTCTCAAGTATGACACAGATTTCAACATTTCTGGCTCCCAATAGATTCGATCATCTCCAAATTACACGGTCTTGACCCCACCCATGAGGACCAATATATTGAGGTGAACAGAGGCTGTGTGAGCACAAAGATCTGTTTGAATCATCATGGATGAGTGTCATAATTCTTAATCTTACGTAAATTTGGGGTTCTTGTATTGAAATCAGCAGAACTGGAGTGTGGAGAGACAAAATATGGGCACCTGACTCTTTGTTCATCTAAGTTTATGAGGTCCTGTGAAAAGCTGAGGCGCAGAGCTGTGAAAACAGGACTGATTCTGAAAAGAAAACTGCAGGTGCAGAGAGAAATACCTTTGTTGTTATTCTTCCTCAACCTTCCTAATCGTCAGCAAAGTATTTTAAAAAACATTGCAGTGACATGATGGATGTGAACCATTTAAAAGTTTCATCGAGCTTTACTGTAGTGCAAATCTTAAAAATACTATAGAAATTATATTAAGATTTTCAGTAAGGTTCCATGCAGAATTATGAATAAATGTAAAATTGATTTCATATTGGAAATAGATGCCAGGAAGATTTTGCATATCGGGTAGAGCAATGAAATTACATTTATTGCTGTTTTGGTTTTTTCTTTTTTTTTTTTAAAAAACACTTCAGCTCAGGTAATAATTGTACAGTCTATTATAATGATCCCAGGAGGTGCTTAACAGTACTGCAATTCTAAGTTTTACACTTTTATTTTTCATTTGAAGAAAAACTTGTCACAATAAAAGTGATATATTAACAGAATATCACTTCCTTTTTTTTTTATTATGCGTATTTAGATTATTTCCATGAAATTGCTTATCAAATCCCACAGGCCTTTAAAGATAACTGAACAGTTACCCATTTGTGTTAACTCTGGGATATTGTGCAAGAATTTGTGATGGGACAGTGAGAAGACAAAGTGCTCTCTGAGATTCATATCTTCTGGTTTTGGCATCGAAGGGCTGGGTTTTCAAAGCTCTGTAAGGACCGAATGATCAGGGCCTTGTGGGGTATTCAAGGCAACCAGATTGGAATCAGATTCCCTGAGGGTCAAAAATTCCCATTAGTTTGTCTGTTCCTCCTTATAGGTGTTTGAGTACTTATAAAAATCTGATTCTGAGGTTTTTAAGTACTGTTGGCTTTCAGCAGATGGATGTTCCAGAACTATATCTCCGATTTTAGGGATATGAAGATTTCATTTCACTCACTACGTAGATTTTTCTTCCTTAGAATCATAGAACCATTCAAGTTGGAAAACACCTCTAAGATCGTTGAGTCCAACAATTCCCCAGCACTGCCAAGGCCACCACTGGCCCACGTCCCCAAGTGCCACCTCAACATGGCTTTTAAATCCCTCCAGAGATGGGGACTCACCATTGCCCTGGGCAGCCTGTTCAAATGCTTAATACCACTGACACATTACAAAATAAGTCTTTATACATGATATAATTTTGGATATTTCTATTAACCTTTCTTTTCTCCAATGATACAGCCAGGTTTTCCAGGTCTTCCAAGCATTTTTTCTGGATGGGTTCATGTTTCTACCACACTGGCCCATGGCTGAGTTTATGATTTCCTGCTTGTGGAGGTCCTGCCAGGAGAAACAGCAGTGAGAAGTGTCATGTGCTGGACCTCCAAACAAACTTGAGTGTCCCGTGATTGAGGGCATGGAAAACCACGTGCCTGGTGGATAAATGAATCTGAGAATCAATTTGGTTGGAAAAGACCTCCAAGATCATCAAACCCGATCTTTGTTGACCTGCACCTTGTCACCAGCTCAGAGCACTGAGTGCCATGTCCAGTCATTCCTTGGATACTTCCAGGGTCGAGGACTCCACCACCTCCCTGGGCAGCCCCTTCCAATGTCTAATCGCCCTTTCCCTGAAGAAATTCCTCCTAAAGGGATGAACCCAGGCTGGGATGACACAGTGAGAATTGGGCTGGGGGTGGTGTTGCCATCCTTCAGTCGATCTCGCAGCGGCTCGTGCTCCTTCTCTTGGGCTGCTCCCGGGAAGAGCTGAAGGCGAGGTGGCCACGTGAAGCAGCAGCAGCTCGTGGCACTCACAGCACATTGGGCAATGTTCAAGGCTGTCAGCTCGGCTGTGCCCAGGACGAGCGAGCAGGACGCGAGTACAAGCAGACATTAAAGATTCAGGGGAAGGAACGGCGCCGTTCATCTGCTCCCGCAGTCGTAGCACCAACTTCGAACACGCGTTGCCCCAAGACTCTCTCGCGGCGCTGGACTGTGGCGGCGAGCGGTGCCAGCTGAACTCATGCAGTAAAGAAGAGTGATTATACATCCTGTATGTAATCACGGAACATATGTTGGAACGGCACATGAAATCTGGGCACACTTTACCCATGTAGTAAAGACCAGGAAAATTATGAACAGGCTACAGAAGGAAAACAACTTGCCAAATTTTCCCAAACCAAGCAGGAGGTTCCAGCGAGCTGGAACTCCACGCAGTATATTCTTGAGGGGGTTTTGGAACAGAAACCTGGATATGTCTATAGCATGTTGGCAATGCTCGTGATATAAAGAGCAGATGTCCTCACCTCCACCCACATGATTATGGCTGCCAGTTTTTCTAATATCTTCTGCCTGATGAACTGTCCAGTTGCAGGAATTTAGGCAGGAAAATATAAATGGTATTTCTGAATTAGGGATGCTTTACTCGATGTGAACATCTCAGAACTGGTCAAGGGAAAAAAGACAAAGCAGACCAAGCCCAAACATGGTTTGTCTTGGGGAGGAAATTTAGATAAATAGATATTTTTAAAATGGAATTTTCTGAAAGCTTCCAACTGTTGAAATTTAAGTAGATCAAAGAATAAGAAGAGAAACACGTGCTTAGAGATAAGAGAAAAAGCAGCTTGAAAAGTATTAGGAGTAAAGGGAATTACAGTCCAAGTTGTTTTCCAAATAGGAATAGTAGAACAACAGTAAACAGTGCAGTAAAGATGAGAGTGTTGAATAAATATTCTTGATTTATAATGCAGAAAAAAGTCAATTAGTACAGGATGGTGAACAAACTTTTGATATGTGAACAAACAAAATGTCCATGACAAATCAGGGCAATGGGAAACAATACCAATATAACTAAAAGTATGGGAAACAAGCCACTAAGGTTAATTCCAAATAGAATGCTGGCTTGGAAACCTGAGTAGTCAAATAATGCAGTGCTGATGGGGGGAATCCCACGGCTGCTGATTGGTGTGGTTGGTCGTTGATCTGTGGCAGGAATCAGCGCACGGTTATGAAATCAGTCACGTTCCAAGCCCCAGATTTTCTGGAATCAGCACTTCCCATCGTTTGGGAGGGTTCTTGGCATGCTCCAGTTTCTCACGTGGATCCAGAACCTGGAAGAAAGTGTAAAATTATGGATGTCCAAGGTACCAACGGGGGAGGATGGCAGGCATTGGAGCAAGAACTGAAGGACACCTTAACCATCACGGTGGAAGAGGAGCTGCCCCACAGGGATGGAGCAGCTGGAAAACAGAGCAGTGGGACACAGCCAGGGTGGTTCTATGGACCTCGTTATTCCAGTCTGTTCCTGGGCACACCTGGCTGTTTAGGGACCACAGAGGCTGCTGCCCTCAAAGGCTGTGCTTCAGGAGAAGAGGTTTCTGAGGGAAAACCAGACTAATGATTAATGAACATCCAGCTCTTAGGAAAGGATTCCAGGGTTGGGTTTATTTAGCTTATCAAAGGGAAGGTTAAGGATGACTTGACCATGGCCTATACACACCCACATGAGGAAGTGAACTTTAATAATGGGTACTTTCATCTATCAGACAAAGATATAACAAGGTCAGTGGCTGGAAATAAATTCAGAAGAGTAATTAAGGTACATGTTTTTTAATGTTGAGAGTGATGAACTGACACAAAACCGTACTAGGAAGCGTAGGGATTTCTCTATTTTTGAAATTATTTTTAAGAGGTGTTGTTTTGCTCAAAAAAACCAATTTTCTAATTCAGGTTGCTGGGGGAAATTCGATGCTGAGCTGGAACTACCCAATCACAGTCAGTCCTTCTGGCTTTGCAATTTATAAATCTGGTAGTGTGAAAAAAGGACACGCTGCCAGTACACCAGCGTTCACGGCTCCGACTGGAAAAGCAGCAGCAGCTATTGTTTGTTACCAAAGCATATTTATAAATATGAAATAAGGCTGCACCCTGGCAGGCGTGCTGGCAGGAAGCTCAGTGTTTGTTCCCAGGATCTTCCTGGCAGATGTCATGTCTGGAAGTTTGGGCAGCAAAAATGCATCGTCTCCTCTCTCCCTCTGCCTGCAACGGCCGTCCTGGGGCACAGAGCCTTCCTCCCACTTCATAAAACTTCCAGAATCCTGGGGGGGGAAAAAAGGGCTTGCAACAGAAAACCTAAAATACCTTTCAGTGCATGAAGCAGATGGGTAGGTGGGTTTTATGTTGCTAATGGCACTGGAAATTTTTTGGAGAAGAAGATTGAGCTCATGTGTGGATGTGACCCAGATGGAGACTTCCCCACTGGGATGTCCCCAAGCATCCTCTGAAAATGTTGGGTGAATCAGAAAAAATAATGGAATTGTTTAAGTTGGAAAATACTTCTAAAATCATCGAGTCCAAGCTTTAACCCAGCATTGCCAGGAAACGGTGGGAGGAAGGAGGTGGCTGGAAAATCACCTTGTCCCAGGTGGGGAGTGGAGGTGAAGACCAGAGCATCTCTTGCCTTCTGAGTGAGCTCTCCACAGGCCACTCCAGAGCTGCCCAAATTGCAGCCCTGCATGGCCTCTTTTCAGTGCGTGACATTAGTCTGGTAATTTCCCTTCACTTTATTGGCTTAGCTTAATTAAACTTCAGTTATCACTTTCCTTCCAATTAAAGATTTATTTTTACTACTGGAATAAATAAAATGATGGGGGCACTGGGAGCAAATGGAAATGGCAACAGGGAAGTTCCTTCTCAATTACATTCCTTTGGTTAAATTTTGTGTCGTGGAAAACAAATCAAGCTGGGGGTCGGTTCTGGTTTGCAGCCAGTGGATTTCCAATAAATTAGATCTGATTATATTGTACAAGAAAGAGATGTGGATGGAAAGTTGTAAAAAAGAGAGGCTTCTGTTAAATCAAATAACTAAGATAATTTGGGAGTGAGATTTTTAAAAGCACAAGAAGTCTGCAACTTCCACATCAAGTTTTTCAAGGCGCTCCAGTTCTCTCACAGCACAAATGGCACCAATAAAAATCTTCCAATTTCCATCTATATTTTGATTACCTTACAGTGAGTACAGAATATAATAAACTCCCAGTTCTGTAATGAATTCAAATAAACAAACAACTACCCTAATCCCCAAGCAGGCCTTCCCTAAACGAAATGGAGAATAATTTGGGGATATAAAGTCTCCTTGTGTTATTTGGAATTGCAGGTTGCATTAGCATCGTTTGGGTTTGCTGGTGCTCTATATGTGATATTGGTTCCTGGTGAATAGCTTAAAACAACAGGCAATTGGTAAATGAAGCAGCACAAGGGGTTTTTTTCCTGTGCAGAGGAAGGAAGTCATTTGCATTTTTATCCTATTAATTTCTTCCCTCAAAACAGGTAAAAAGGAAAAAAAAACAAAAAAAAAAGGAAATCGTTTTCTAGTCAAAAATGTTTTTGCCCAGTGGAGTCGTGGTAATAAAGAGTGAAAAATGCAGGAGATAATTGTGAGCACTTTGCAGAAGTGGCCCTGTGGCGCTCGGCCGGGAGCGCGTCCACCGCGTCCCGCGGGAGCAGGGAGAGGAGCTGGAATCCCTCTCCTCCACATCCATCTGTGTCCTGAGCAGCGTTCAGAGATTCCCCGGGATTTAAGAGGACAACTCTCAGCCCAGAATCCTCTTTTCACCTTGCATTAGGCAGCCGAGGCCTGTAGGGGGAGATTTCTTATTACTCTTTAAAGGAAGGGAAGCCAGAGAAGGCTTGGAATTCTTGTGGATATTATTTCTTGCTGGAGGTTTCCCTTCTTTAAAGGTTTTAAATTAGATGAAAAGACCAGATGCTACTGCAATATTAAATCTAAATAGATTTTTTTATATATCTAGCACTTTATAAAGGTATAATATTAAGTTCTCATCTAAATTAGTAGATGTAATTGTTTGGCAGGGAAGGGCTTGTGATTTCCAGTCTTTAAATATAGAAGTTGAAGAGAAGGAGACCTGAGACCCCTTTTTGTCCTCGGGTTGGCTGAAGCAGCAGCTGGTCCTTGGATGTCGGGTTCATAGAATTGCACAGGCAGGTGAAATTCAGCCCCTTGGAGAGAGAATGGAGGGAGGTGAAGGACAGGATTTTCCTGGGGATGAACCCTCATTCCCCACCCTGATGTTTTGGTGAGGTCCCAGGGGCTGCTGGCACTGCATGAATGCCCAAGAGCTGATTCTGACAGAGGCCAGCCAAGAGGATTTGGGGAAGAAAGTAGCAAAATGCAACATTTTGCATGTTAGTTGGATGGAGGGTGGTGGAGGCAGCTGGGATCTGCCTGATTTTTTGCTCCTTATGGATGAGAACAGGGAGCTGCTCCTGGTCTTGGGGTCTTACAGGGTCCTACCCACCCATGTCCCTGTCCCCAAGGACACAATTCCTGCCTGGATGAGCCAGAGCTGCCAGAGTCTGTGCTATTGCTTCCGTGGCTCTTCCTTCTGAGCAAAGCTCTGCTTTCCTCTGTCACAGAAATACCCCATGGTCTCCATTTGTGCAGGACAACCCGACAAAAGAGGTGATTTTACAGCCTGCTACTGTCTATCTTACCTTTAAAGTGACACCCACTTAGAGTGATTATTTTTCATTGCAAACCCGAGAAGAAAACCCCACAGGTCAGATCAGAAGCACACAGATTTCCTCCTTGTACCAATAATTTGTTTTTCCACACATGGCCCAAAGCCCTGAGTTTTCAGACGCTTGTGACCAAGTTTAACTTCACCTGTATGACAATGGAATTAGAAACCCTGTTTTTACCAGGAATCAGGAGTTAAATCCCAAACAGTCCTTTCACAGAGCTCCAGCCTCTGGTGTTTGTGTAGTGAGGGGGAGAGACTGGAAAGAAAACAGCATCTCTAAGAAATTTGCAATTTATTTTTTTTAAGCAGTGAGGAGCAGCTTAGTTACACTGCCTCTACTTCGTGGAACAAGAAACCAAACACTGTAAGTGGAAAGGCAAACAATTGCTTTGCTCATGAGAACTTTCAAAATAACACCTTTCAAAGTCAGAAATGCTGCTTTTAACCCCCCAACATCCGCAACGCCCTGTGCCAGCCCAAACTTCTGAACGCAGGAAATCCCAAGTTTTTCCACTTGATGGGAAAAAATATCCAGATCCCTTAAAACGTGACCCTGCGTAATGTAACAGGCTTGTGAATTGTTTAGATTGAAATGATTTACATGTGGGGCTGTGCTGTAAAATTGTTTAGTGCCTGGTCCTGGATAAACCAGAGAGTTCTGGTGGTACCCCAGTGACACAGAGTGCTGGAAAGCACAAAGTCCCTTGAGGAAAACACTGGGATCCAGGAGTTTTTCATCTCTCAGCACAGGGAAAATGTGTGGGTNGGGCTGAGATGGAATTCCCAGAGCAGCTGTGGCTGCCCCTGGATCCCTGGCAGTGCCCAAGGCCAGGCTGGACACTGGGGCTGGGAGCAGCCTGGGACAGTGGGAGGTGTCCCTGCCGTGGCAGGGGTGGAATGAGATGATTTTTAAGGTCCCTTCCAACCCAAACCATTCCATGATTCCATGACCGATCCTTCACGCAGCTGGTACCACTTGCGGCGATCAGAAAAAAGTTCCTGGAGATCTTTTGTCTCCTCCTGGGCACACCCAGCATTCCTCAGGGCTCTTCCTGCAGGCTCTCCTGGAGCTATTAAAGAGCTGCATCGACAGCAAGTGCATTGACCAAGTGGCTTCACCACGGCCATTCCGAGCTATTACCAACAATTCTTTAAGCAGGCTCCATCAGTGGAGTTTGCTGTCAATTAAGGGCATCCCAGCATGTCAAATAGCCATTGTCTGAGTTCAATAACCCTCTCTAATTAAGTATTTACTAGATTCCACTATTAAGCCACTATTAAGCATCTTAAAACCCTTTATTTATTATGTATTAATCAATAGTCCTTTCAGAGTATTGGATAAGTAAATGAAGTTATTACAGGTCCTTTTGGTTTAATACTTTTAGTGCAGCTGAAAAATAAGGAAATTTACTCAAATAAATGAAGGTAATATGAAAAGTCCTGTAAATCCAAGCAAGAAACACAGGCTAAGGACTAAATCTATGCACCAACAGCCAACATTAATATTCCAGGTCATTCCTGATCCCCCATGCTCCCTTCCTCATGGTGATAGAAACAAGGGGCATCTCTCACTCCTGAGATTCCAAATGAAGTTGGGGTTCCACTCCCTGCACCAGTTCTCATCCTCTTTCCCAATTTCTCTTTCAGCCCCATTCAGATCCGGATGAATAATAATTTCATCTACATGAACATCACTTTGTTTGCCAATAATTTGATAAAGATTTCCCCACCATGGCAATATGTGAATATGTTTACATAAGGAAACAGCAGTGAATCCAGCAGCCTAATCGGAATCCACAAAGGAACTCTGAAGTGCTTACAATCCTCTGCTCCCTTTTGGATTTCTCCCAATACCTTCACTTAATGATCACAACTGGAAAACGCTCGCATTGAACCAAATGTCTTAGACTAATTATGTGTTAGTATCTGATAACATTTTGCCACAAAAATGTTTGTTTGAATGTATCTTATCAAAGTAATGTTTGTGCCCAGGATTAGCCACTGCTTGGCTAAAGATTTATGTAATCAGCTTATTTTAAGATTAATTCATGAAAAAAACCCACAAATACCTATTACCACTTAATTTGTATAATAGATATTTACTATATTTTAACAGTGCAATTAAAAATTAATATGGACTGTAAAACCGTAAGGTCATGTAAACACTCCACTATTTATTTGGTAGTTCACTTATCTTTTATCCCAAGATGTGATTATGCAGCCCAGACCTTTCGGGTTTGCGGAAGAGAGAAAGGTCAGCGGCGAGACGAGATGAATATTCTGCGCTCCGTCCCGAGCAGACGCGGACGCGGCCACGCGCTGGCTCCGCTCATTCATCACTCCCGGGCTGCAGAGGTGGCAGAGCTTCCGGAGCATGGCAGGGGATTGATGGAGCCCAGGAGGTGAGGCGTCCCCGGGGTGGGCAGCTAGAGCCAGTGACAGAGCGCTCGGATAAAACCCTCGCCCCCGTCCTTTCTTTAGTTCAGGCTCGGCTTTGTTTTAACGTGTTGGATCGCCGGGGTTCGGCCTTGGCTGTCACGTTCAAATGTCCGCGGCTTCGAAGCCTCCGTGTTGGTTTTGTTTGTGTGCATTTGAGCTTCCTAGAAGTTCCTGTCCTGATGACATCCTTAATTAGCTCTTCTTTTTCTCACGTGTTTTCGCTCTGTCCACCCATCCAGGATCTGCTGTGCCCATAAGCCTGGTCTATGGCAATCTGTATAAAAACAGATCTTCCCAGTGTCCCTCTTGGAAGGATTCCCACCCCAGTGCCAATCCCCCAGGGGATCACCCCGCGAGGAGCAGGAAGATGGGAAGGGCTGAAAACTCTTCGCTCTTCACTCTGGTCCCATTCCAACTCCCAAAATCAATGGAAAAATTACCATTAATTAAATTAAAAATTACTGGGACCCCCTCTACCACCTGATGTTTGATACCCAAACAGCTGCACCCTCAAGGTCAGCAGAACAAAACTCAAATCTAGGAATAAAGGCATTCAACAGATTTTTAGTGGCTTTAGCATGACCGTGGACCAAAAAACCAAAAATATTAATTTTTCTTTCAGTATTTCATCAGTCCAGTTTCAGTCTGAGGTTAAATCTAGAAGGGCACAGGCCTCTGGAGTTGAACACAATTTGTAAATGAGTTTCTTTGGTTTTGCTGATCTTCAAACAAATCTGTGTTTCGAGATCAATTTTAATCCAAACAAAAAATATTTCCTCTGTGGAAGGCTCCCAAATATCAAATCCAAGCTGGTTTAAAATCTCAGCTTCTCACCTGAGTTTCTGAACTCAAGAAATTAAATCCGGGAGAAAAACCTAAGGAATTCTTTCCTGCTGGCTTTATTAGCATTTCAGAAGCAGGTCCTAGGTCCTCTATGGGCACAGTCCATAGCATCATTTAATAATTCAGGCTTGGCTAGCAAAGCATGGATGTGTCATAGCTAAAAGTCCAGTCAAAGACACATCCATATGTTCAAGGTACATCTCGAAGGGAGGATTCCCAGAGTGTTTCCTTCGGAGACCCACAGGTCAGCACGGAAGAGCTGCTCTCTGCCTTGCAGCCCTGAACGTGCCACTAATAACACTGGCAATACCTGACGGGGAAAATTTCCTGGCTCTTGCTCATCAATTAGCAAAAATGTATCAATTTCTGATCAATCATTGGCATATCAAGGCAATTAAACACACGGGTGGCTGACACCACTCTCCCAGCAGGTGGGTAACAAGCAAATTGTTATTCCACAGTAATTTTAAATGTTTGAAATATTTGTTCCCAAATTGCCATTTCTCTTTATCTTGTTTCTCTTTATCTTTGCTGGTCCAATTCTGGCATCACTCTCAAGGCGTGCATTGTTGTGATGCTCAGTGCATTGTTTCCCAGCAGTAAAACACTCCTGTTCTACCAAATTTGACAAAAATAACCTTCCCATGATTATTTTCCACACCACAGCAAAGAAAATCAGTTCCTTGACACTGAATATGGCAAAATAAAATCATAGTTATTGTGGAAAGCTTTGACAGACTATCTGGCAACTTTGAACTGTCTCTACAAATCATTAGATTGCAAAACATTTCTGAGGGAAAAACAAATTAAAAGGTCAAGTCTTTAACACACAAACATGCAAAAATCTCCACAATATTAATTATTTTCAGTGTAATGTAATACTAACCATTGCATATAGTTCTGTCACAGAAGAGGAAGAATTTAATTGTGTCAGTGTGATTGTCCTGGGAATTGGGGAGCCTGCCGTAGGTAGGGAGCTGGAATTCAGCCTGCCAAGGCATTCAAAAGGCATTTCCATTCTCGTGCCGTGTCCACCTCCTGCAAGCCTCAGAACAAAGAGGTTTTATCTTCTCTTGTGCAAGAAAAAATAATAAATGAAAAATAAAATTGTTAACAGTAAGTTCAGTAAGAAACGCGGGAATAATGTTGGATGGCAAAACTTTAATATTTCTCACCCAACGACTGCTTGGGGATCACAGCCTAATTCAGTACTGCTGTTGCTGTCACCTCTGTGCTCCTCAGGATGAACTTCAGGACCATTTTGGACCTATGGACACAGGGGGCAAAATTTTATGATTCATTCCATGGTCAGCATCTCTTATGAGATATTTTCATATTCAGCTGGGTTTTATTTTTCTCCTCCTTGTCCTGCAGTGAAGAAAAGTGATCCCAAAGTGTGGCAACTTTCTGTTCACTTAGGGATTTTGTTTGCTTTACTTTTCTTGTTTAGTTGAACTCCAGACACCAAAAGTGAAATATCGTTTTGTCATGGATGTTTTCCTCTAGATTTGTGTTGTTATAACATAAAATTATAAAACCATGTAGCTGTTTCAGGTTAATTTGTAGTTATATTTGCTGGCTTATTTCATTGCATTATTAAAACATTTAGTACCGTATGTGTCATTAATATTCCAAAAAGTAATTAGCATATTTAATCAAAAACAATTAGGAGCAAGCACTGCTTCCCTTTTTAAGTGATAAAATATTTATGGCTGGAATAAACAAATGGAAAACCAAAAAGCACTTTGAGGTGTTGATTTCATGCACAGAAAACAAAACAAAAAACCCACCCAAAAGCAAGAAGGAGAAGATGCCTTCCAGCCTCCAGCCAGCCCCTGGTGGGTTTCTGGCTTTTCTTCCTCTCCAGGCTGACAATTATCATGTTACCTTTTTAAACCAATCAAGTTTTGCTCCATTTTTCCCATATTTTAGTTAATAAGATAACAGAATTAGGAAAAAAAGGTGGGAATCACACCTCAGAGCCAGCGTTGTGCAGATCTTCTCTGTGAGACACGACGAATGGTGGACATTGGTTTGTTCGGTCTTCATAGCAGGGACAGAGATGGGAAAGCTAAAAATGGGGTGGATCCAGGTTAAGAAATTCCTTATTTTATGTGGAACGGAGGGCAAGGAAATACAAAAGACCTCCCTGTCTTTCTGCTGGGCTTGTAGAGAGCTCTCTTGAAAGAAGCCATGTAACACTGTAATAAATTTTCAACAGTTGCAAATATTTGACCAGAACTTCAAAATAAGATTAATTAGTTGGTTTTAAGACCTTGAGGCCATTTCCTCTCACTTTTCCTTTGCCAAACTGCATCCTTCAATCAGCTCTGTTGACACACCACAGGGGAACATCCCACCTGTGAACTTTTCCAGCTACAGCACATCCCAAATGGATGATGCTCTTTCCATGACCATTGGTGATCATTGCACAGATATTTTTGGATTAGTTTTAAAATTCATGAGCAGGGCAAGCCCTTTTCCAAGTGCTCAGTAAGTGGTTTTGTTCTGAGGCATTAAGATATAGATTATGGAGTGGTTTGGGTTGGAAGGAACCTAGAAAACCACAGTTCCATCCTCTGCCACGGGCAGGGAAAACTTCCACTGTCCCAGGTTTCTCCAAGCCCTGTCTAACGTGGCCTTGGACACCGCCAGGGATGGGGCAGCCCCAGCTTCTCTGGACAATCTGTGCCAGGCCCTCCCCACCCTCACAGGGAGGAATTTTTTTCTAATATCTCCTCTAAACCCAGTCTCTTTCAACAGGGACTTCATGTGGAGTTTGCTGGTTGTTCTATTCTTTTACATTAAAGAAGAAAAAGCTCAACAACAAGACACACATCCTCATTTTCTGCTTTGCAGAGAAATAGGTTGTTTGAAGTGATTCGAAAACAACCCAAAAGCCCAGCCTGGCCAGGGTGGGTCGGGATGGAATGAGCTGGAAAGCGGCTCCCGCACAGGTTTATAAATAGGCTGCGCTTCTCATCCTGAAACATTGCTCCACTTTGCCTGTTGTGCTGTAAATTAGCCAGTTCCTCTTTAAACAGAGTCAAAAGAAACAAAATACATATGTAACACTGCTGCCTGGAACACGTGAGGGGAGGGAAAAAAAACAACAACTTATGAAATGCGGAAAACATTTGTTCAAGTCTCCAAGGAAAATGAAGTCAAACCAAACAAGCATATAATATAGATGTACGCCTCATGGGCAAAGTTACCTCTAAGCCCATATGTTTTAACAAATTAAGAGGTAAATAATTTGCTGAAGGTACAGTTCAGCCACGTCAGAACACCTCTGGAAATGAGATATCTCTGCCTTTCAAGTGGTGCTTCTCATCAAAAGGTTTATTTCTCTACTTTTTAGAATAGCACACCTTGTTTTGTCTCAAGACTGTAAGTAACTATTAACCCTTCAGGGCCTCTGCAAATGATGTGGTCATTTGAAGTCGAGGCTGCTTTGCTGCTCTCGTGTCTGCAAGCAGCTGAGAGAGATTGATAAAATTCAGGTTTTCAATAGGGGAAAGCCACGAGGGACTTCCTTGGGAATGAAAAGAGACACAGAAAGGTTACTACATGTATCCTAGAGTCTGGTACATAATTCCACCGTTAAAACTTTAATTTATGAAAAAAATGCTGGTGCGGTCCCCAAATGGTTAAATTCCACTCGAACTTTTCATTTTAGTTAGTCATGAATATATCTAACATACAGAGGCCATCAGCATCTCGCCACTAGAGACTATAAAGTCTACTTACATAGGGTTCCTGGGATTTTTCATGTTCTTATGGAAAATATCTCTGAAATCCCCGAGCTGAAAATTTTGATCTCATTTGTGGATGTGAGTGATGCTGAGAAAGGGTTGAAGAGTGAAGAGAACACTTTTCTCGCATAATTTCATTTGTCAGGAGAATCTTGCCGCTGACATTGGAAGAGTGATTTAATTGATTTTAATCATACACCTGAGATTGGGAAATTGAGCCCTCTGTCCTGAAAAATAATTCTAGGCTTCCATGAGAATGTCTAATTTGCAGCTAATAGTTTTTTTTTTCTTGAAGTTTTGTTATGAAGTTTAGAAAATACAGATCAAAGGCTGGCACGTAGAACTGCTTAGCGCAGCCGGAGACGCCGAATCGGGGCCGCGGTGTTTCGGTCTTTCAGGAGTATTAACAGGCACATCTGCCTGGTTTTGGACAGGCAGGAGAACAAAAGCTCTGACTAAAGAGCACAATTTGCCTTCAGAGAAGAGAGACTTTTATATGCTGAGTACAGCCTGGAAGACTCGGAGTGGTACCTCACTCCTGGTCATGTTTAATCCTTGATTTTCGCTTGTTATCGAACACAGTGTTTATAAATTGTTCATGTGTGCCAAGGAGAGGCTCGTTGTGTGCCCCAGCATGCTGCAATGATTTATTCTAAATAAATAATTCCTTCATTTTTTATTCCTCAGTTCAAAATAAACAGCATTATTCAGTTACAAATAATAATACTGAACACAACAACGAAGCCAAATAACTTTTGGATTATGAAGAACCAGTGTGCCTTATTTTTTTTTCCACAGTGAAATCTGCATGATCTTTATTACCTCTATCAGCTGTTATTCAGAAGGGGATTACAAGCAGCAAGAAGTTTCACTTTCCCCAATGCTTCGACACTGAGGAAATAATTATTTTACAATACTTATATTGCTCCGCACAATAGAAGTTGTTTGGGATGTAAAACTCAATATTTTCTTTTCTGTAACAATCCTGAAAATTTCCATATTGGTTATGTACTCAGAGAATTTTATATTCCAAAACAGCACTGACAATGCTGTTAAATAACCATTCATTTTTTTAGTGTTCCCTCTAGTATGAAAACTAGAAAAAAAAAATGATTACATGGCCACTTCAAGCAGGTGGGAGGTGGGAACCTGCAGGAGAAACTAGAATAAGAAGTTTGGATGTAAAGATGGGTTTAATTTAAAGTGTTTCAGGGCTGAGCCAAGGCAAACACCACTTTTCCGTTTGGAAATAAGGGCTCAGACATCTTCTGTTTTAATCAGATGTTGTTTTCTTAAGATATCTGTAAGTTGAAATCTCCTTTTTCTGCAGAGGAATCAAAATTGTTGAGGCAAGTTTGGAACTCGTGATTGGAATGACTGGCTTTTATTTTCTGGATGTAGTGATATCTTGTGAAAACTCCAAAACATTGAGAATTTGCCATTTCTTTTGCTTTTTTGGCAGAAAGGTCTCTCCCATAAGGAGTTGATAAGCTTGTGATCCGTGGTATTTCTGCAGTGGCAAAAATATTTATAGTGAAGGCCCTGCACAAAGGGAAACATCAGCTCCTGGTGGGGCAGGGACTGTTCACATTTTGGCACAGCTGCCAAAGCACAGGGGTACCCTTTTTGCCCATATTGATGAGGATTTGGGGTGTCTCTGTCAGCCTGGATAAATTTGCATTGGTCCTGCTGCTGCACCTCTAGCAGAGGTTCTGCCACTCCACAAAGCTTCAGGCCCCTCTGTAGAGGATTCCTTGCTTTTCCAAGCGCCTGGAAACAGGGATTAAGTCACCAAAACAGCTGTTTGGTGCAGGGCAAATTTTCATACTGGGACAAAAGGGAGCGAAATTGAACCTACCATGAATGAAACTGGGCCTTGTGTGCTCTGGCTGGGAACAGATCCATGCAATTCCACACGAGTGGGGAAATGTGTCCTGGCTGAAAAGCCACTCTGGGTGTGACTTACCAAGAGAAATTGCTCTGGAGGAGCTGTGAATCCTAGTGACCAGCCCAGCACACCGATTTCATCCTTCTCTTCTGTTTCCAATGGCACACAAGTCGTTATTGTGCTGTCCTGGCCAATTCAGTGTGGGAGAGGATGGACGGATGAGGACCAGCCAAATGTCCGGCCCGTGAGTTATTTTAAATGTGTGCAGCCCAGGAATATTTGCAGCCAGGGGTTATATTTAGCCAGGAGGCCCCACATGCTTGTTTAATAATTAGTTAATGTTTGTAAAGCAGTTTGATGGTGACCAGAGCTGTGCAAGGGTTATTATTTTATAAAATGCTATGGCTCGTTGTACTCCTCGGGCAACCACAACAATCTCAATGCCGCCTGTTAATTTTCCTGGCTCTTTTATCATTGCCCTCCATTGGTGATTAAGTGTCGTTTGTCTTATAATTTTAATGTTATCTTTAACACACATAATAAAGTTTACATAATTATAGCCTATTAATATAATTTGCATGCATGTTACTGGCAAGGCACAGGAAATGTTTCATCACCCAGCGTGTAATTTGGCTTATTTAACCATTTCCTTTTAATTTTCATCAATAGATCAGCGTGCCTCCTAAATGGAGATAACCTCAATAAATTTGCTTTTCAAGATCCTTATCTGTATTAAGTCTCTAAAGGTCTCGGTAGCAGGACTATGAAGTGCTGAAGGGGGAACATTTCTGAATGTCTGCTACGGGAAGTTTTAAAAATTCACATTTTCTTCAGACAAGCGTGGGTCTTCCTAATGAAACCTGGGAACAAGGTGCTCTCACGGAAGCTTTGAAAGTGTGTGTGCACTGTACTTCATAGCTGAGCTGTAACAAGACTTTAAATGAGTAAACAGTGTTTAGATTGAACATGAAAAGAGTCGGCATGAAAAGACAGGTTCAAAATATTACATGATGCTTTGCAAAAGTGTAAATGTGCCTGCCTTTATTTTTTTTTTCCCCTCTTGGTAAATGGCAAACGTTTACAACCCAACTAAAACAGTACCAAGAGAAATCCTGTGTTTGCTCTTTGGAAGATATTCAATAAATTATAGTGAGCTGCAAATGTCACTGGATTGGGAACTGTAAGAGCTTTACCTTTAAGTCTTTAAGTAAAGACTTGCAGCTGGTGCAGTGGCTTGGTAATCCCTAATGATAAGCTGCTTTTAATGTGGGGGTGAGGCAGTTTTCACACAGATATTACTGCATTAACCTTACTCTAGGTGCAGTGCAGGTGTGCACAATATTGTGCTTTGCAGCCTTCCCTACTTTATTCTGCCCGAGTATCCGAAGCCTGCTTTAACAGATCCTCTTATACCATGGTGAAAAGATTGCAGTTCAAGCCTATTATCAACAAAAACCTGCCAAAAGGGCTACATTGTCAGACTTTATGATGGTACTAACTATTCTGTTGTTCTCTGGAGACCAAACTTAGGCCATTAAATTCACTTCATTTGTGATTTCAGTGACCTGGGCTGCAGACATCGGGCTTTTGATGTAAAATGCTAGTGCAGGAATCAATGGTACCATCTAGTTCCCCTTAAAGTATATCATAAAAGCATAATGGTCCTCTTCTAAACAAAAGGTGACACTACTCTTGTATAATACAATTATATGGGGATGATGTTTTCAGCAGAGTTTATTTGATATTATGATGTGCAAAGACTTTTCCACATTGAAATAAACTGTGTAGCTGAGTTCACTCCATTATTTTCAATAGACTGACTCCATTGTCTGCACTGGAATATAGATAATTTTCATACAGTGGGGAGCTATTTTCATATCCTCTCCATGAAATAGATGAGATTATAAACAGGCTGGGATTACTCAAAAACCAACACAAGCCATGTCTACAGACCCATTTAAGACAAAGGCTGCCTCCGGAATGGTCTCCTTTGATCGGGAGGCTCCCAGGACTTGCTCCGTTTATTTGACAGATGACAGCTATTTATAGCAAATGTGTGGCATTTTTGAAAATTAAAATTTTACTGGTGGAATTTAAGGGTTATTTTCCACTCCAGGGACTAACATTTCTGTGAAAATGGGCCTTTTTTTTTTTTGCAGGCACCAACTTCAGTGTTAAACCCATTCGTAAACAAACATACTGTGATAGCTCCTTGTCAAACACTGAACAGGTTTATAATTAATGAAATTGCTGGAACAAAATAAATGGAAAATTAATACAGCTGCCACTATGTTTGTGTTGTTGCACAAGTGAGGAGACACTGCTGCTACCACACACTCGGCACTGGGAGATTTTTGCAGCCAACCAGGGGTGAAAATAAAGCCAAAAGCGATGCAAACTGTGGTGTTCGCCTCTGCCAGAGGGTCACAACTAAACCAAAAGAGCAAATGTCAGGATTATCCGAAAAATAACAGATCTAGGTGTTCTCCCCCCACTTCCTTTTGAACTATTTTCCCATTTTGAGTGTGGAGGGACATTGCAGGGGGCCAGCTCGGATGTGGGGTGAGGGTGGGGTGGTGTCTGATCCTGTCTTTTTTGCCCTTTGCAGGAATTGGAAGATATCAAAGGGTTACATGGAGGGTCACTGCCAGGCCCAGGAGGCTCATGGATGATGCCAAGCTCAGGATATACCACAAAAATCCAGCATCCTGGAGAGAGAGCTGGGAGTGGGGAGGGTGGAGGTGTGTGCTGAAGGCACAGCAGTGCCTGGGGACCTGGCCACCCCCGTTGGCATCACATTGCTCAGTGTAGTCACCTGCTGTGGAGAAGTAGTTTCCCTGGGGTCTTGCCTGAAGGTCTGGACTCTTTTTGTACTTTTACAGAGCAATAATAACAGAAATATATGTTTAAACCTTGTTTGAGAGATGGTTAGTGATTTCTTGGTCTGCCAGCCTTGGGGCTCCTGCTGCCCATACTGGCCCAAAGGTTGGGCACATTCCACCATTCCATTCTCTGTTCTTTGTTCTTGATTTCCCGCTTAAACACCAACAGTTCTTTCCCCTTCTGCTCAATCTTGTTGCTGGAACAAAAAGTTCCTCCTTACACCAGTTAGCATTTGTTGGCCTTTCTAATTCTAACCTCCAAGACTTTCCCCTGCTTTTCCCCTTGCAGAGCTTTGCTTGTCACCTCAAGCCCAGTAAAACATCAGTGGGAGATTTGGCACAGGGCAGGAGAGTTTTCTTGACCGAGGGGAAGGGTGTCCATGATCTGGGGAGCTTTTGGGTGTGTGAAGGACAGAAGAGATGAGAAAAAACCAGGAGCAACATCATCCTAATTGCGTTACTTCATTATCCAGGCCGCGGCCTTCTGCTGGCGCTGCCTCCCGCTGCGTTCAGAGGACGGGGAAGTGGGGAAGCAAATAGGTCATTCCACGGGGTGCTAATGCTGCAGCCAAAGCCAAACCCCAGCAGCCGGAGCGTGACCATTAGCGCAGGTTTCCTTATGGATGGTTTTAATTAGTTCTACTCAGGGAGACTGGGAACCCAAAGGGCGCCTCGCTCCTTCCCCCATCGGGTGCTTGCTGTTGCTTTTTTTAATGTCTGCTCTTGATGAACTTAAGTCTTGCAGCTGGACAAATGCCCTTAATTAAGCTGAAGCAGAAGCAGATATTCCATGGATATCAGGAAATCCCTCAAACATGACATTTGAAGGACACTGAGTTGCAAAAAGCAATTTCTCCTGTTGTCCACTGTTTCATACTGTACACATCTCCCATTTTTAAAAATTTTAATTCCAAGCCTGCCATCCCTATGCTTCCTAGGATTTTTCCAAAATAATCTGAAAGTTATTAAAAAATGTAAATTAAGAGTGGTTCCCGCGTCTCATTTTTTTAATGGTCACCCAATGAGAGAAAGAAGTAGGAAATTTTTCAGCACAAAAATTTAGTGTTTTTAAATGAAGAGTATAAATCAAACAAAAAATCCTAAACTTGGATTTCTTTGCATTTGATATTTCTTTTTAATTTATACAGAAGCTTTATGGAACCTGATACCCAAAGTTTAAACTGTCTCAGAAACAGCAAAATATGGGAACATACAGGTCAGGATTTTATATATATATATATCCTGACTGGACTTGGGCTTTTTTCCTTTGTTTCATGTACCAATTTGTTTCATGAAAAAGAGAGATTGTCTCCAAATGCAAAATTTTAATAATTTTAGCAAGTAATATAATTTATTAAGTTAGCAGGGATTTTTTACCACTTGCCTCACTAATTTGGGATTAAATAAACTGATCCAATATCCTGCAGAACCTCAAAAACACAAACTTGAGCATCCTGTGTCCTTAAACGTAAAGATTTCTTTTCCAGTGTGGTTAATGGGAGTTGTGGGACTCGCTGGAGAGCACCTGGACCCTCCAGGAGCTCATGGCTGGGGCCTCCCTCCTCCTCCATCTCCGGACCAGGACACCAGGGAGCTCCAGGCTCCATCCCTCTCCCCTTCCACAGACCCTGCCCATGGAGCACCGGGACAGCCGTGCCCCCCACACCTGGATACCTGTTGAGACAAAAATCGGGTGCTGCAAGCTGAGCCTGGTGACAAAAATTGCTCTGAATTGCTCTCAGTTTGAACAGCCGTGTTCATTCTTTTGGGAAAGTTGATGCTTTAGGCAGAGCTTTTCTACAAGCTTTTGCACCACACGTGTATGCATTATAGCTCCAAATTGCCTCCAAGCTGACAGTGTTTTGGGTGCATTAACTACTTTATTACCAAAGGGGCAGCAGGATTAAAATATATATTTTTAAACCACCAAAGCGAAATATTTCAGCTCAGTCTTTTCTACAAACCTTTGCCTTGGTGTTCAAACCTGCAAACGAGCCCATCAGCAAGAGCTCAAGTCCATCAAAACCCCTCAGTGCCTTGATTGATAAATAGGGCGTGTTTACACTGTGGCTCCTGCGCGTTCTTTTCTGTCAGTGCTAATTTATCTGAAAGTCTCAACCTGCGCGTTCGAAATTCAGAGGCATTTTATAACGGGGGCTGCGGAAATGAATCACCGCCTGCAAATAATATTCAAAGAAGTGGGTAAAGTCTTTCTCCACACGAGTAGCTGTGACACACAGGCAGACAGACAGACAGACACATTAACCTCCCAGAAATCTGGAGAATCCAAGCCTTTTAAGTGTTGCCGCGTGCAATTCTTGCAGAAAAAGAGGCACGGAGCATTAAAGCTTTAATATTGAAACCTGCGCCGTAGACAGAGAAAGGTGGAGTGGGGGGAAGAAGGAGGAGAACACGCAGCTATCCTGGATGTATTTGTATTATTAGGCTGAGATTATTATTATTTTTTTTACTGCAGGCTTCCCTTCAGTTTGCAGGTGAGGCGGGTTTTGTGCCCAGCCCTTCCCCGGGCGCGCGCGGACCCCGCCGCTACACGGGGCTCTATTAAAGCCGCCGTTCAATAGTTTGGCGATATTCAGACAATATTGAAACATTCCCAAATGAACTTTGCAGGGAGACATTTTCATTCGCTGCCTCCCTCCTCATGCATATTAACAAATGGTATGCAAGGCCTCATTTAATTCACTGATTTTACATTCGGATCACTTTCTCTTTTACAGCTATTTTTACCGGGCTTCATTAATCTTTGTTGAATACAATGGCATACATCTTTAATGCGGCCGCTGTCAAGTCATATTTCAGTAAGAGCTGCAAACTGAATGACAGCAAGCAATATTAATAAATTTAACATAGACTATATCAATTTTTAACAGAATGAATGTGGAAAGCTAAATGTATTATTTTTCGTTTAAATCATAGGGTTTATCACCGGTTAAGTAGCAGCGATTTCGGGAAACTTGTGACGTGCCGTACAAATAGATTTACATCTCATTAATAAGTAAATTAGGCAAATGCCTTTCAAGTTCAGACAAGTACATAAGTGTAATCTCCATATTAAAGGAGTAGTCTTTGATAAACCACTGAGGAATTGCAGCAGCCAACTATGTGACATGTTGCCAGTGCCTGAACTCTTCCACATTCCCACCTTTAATTACACTGGTTCATTACTAAAGAGATAAGTGTCTCTCCAGTTAAGATTCTATAAATGAGCAGCATGCGGGATCCTCCCAAATCATTTTTGCAGAAACCATGAAAAGGTGGTAACAGTTATGAAAAAACGAATTATCACCTGCTCTCTTTCTTCCTTCCCTGTAATAACATTAAAATATTAAGATGAATTCCTTTTAAATCTTGGGAAGAAATTGTCCATTAAGAGATGCTACTTTGTTTAAGAAAGAAAGAAGCGTTAAAAAAAAAAAAAAAAAGGAAAAGGAGAAAAAAAAAGAAAAGAGAAAACTCTTCTGAATTTTTTTTTTAATTTCCCTTCATAAATCCCAACAGAGATAATTTGCTGTAAAATTTAAACCCAGTGAGAACTTGTCTGTCTGTGTTAAATAAAAAAGTTACGGTTGGTAGGAGACATGTTTTTGCAGTAGCTTTAGCGATTATAGGAAATTACATGCAAAGCCAGAGTTCTGATCCTAAGTTAATTTATAATTGGAAAAAACTTATTAATTAGCTATGTCATTCTAATTAAGAATTAGAGGAGTGTGCATTAGAAAGTCAGTCAATATCCAGCTGACAGAATTTAAAAAACCCCACAGAAGTCTGCAAGCTCCATGCCTCTGTCCACCGTCTCCCTTGTCATCTTTTTAAGGATTTTTCTGAATGTCTAACAGAAATTAGCCCGGTAAATACAGATATCAAAGGGAATAAATTGGGAATTTTGTCGGCCTGAAAAGGAAACCCTTAAACTGGGCTGGCAGATGTACTTTACAGGCACCTTTTGGGCCTTTCGGGGTGATTCTGAAATGCGGCTCGTGTTCGGAAGGCTCCATCCTCCTGCATCCAGGGAAAGAAGCACCTGCATCCCTGCAGTGGAACCCACAGTCTCTGCATCCCTGTAACTCTATCCAGCAATTCCTGCATCCCTGCAGCAGCACCCAGCAATTCCTGCATCTTTGCAGCTCTATCCAGCAATCCCTGCATCCCTGCAGTGGAGCCCACAGTCCCTGCATCCCTGTAACTCTATCCAGCAATTCCTGCATCCCTGCAGTGGCGCCCAGCAATTCCTGCATCTTTGCAGCTCTATCCAGCAATCCCTGCATCCCTGCAGTGGAACCCACAGTCTCTGCATCCCTGTAACTCTATCCATCAGTCCCTGCATCCCTGTGGTGGAACCCACAGTCCTTGCATCCCTGCTATGGTACCCAGCAATTCCTGCATCCCTGCAATGGAACCCAGCAATTCCTGCATCCCTGTAACTCTATCCATCAGTCCCTGCATCCCTGTGGTGGAACTCACAGTCCTTGCATCCCTGCAATGGTACCCAGCAATTCCTGCATCTTTGCAGCTCTATCCAGCAATTCCTGCATCCATGCAGTGGCACCCAGCAATTCCTGCATCCATGCAGTGGCACCCAGCAATTCTTGCATCCCTGCAGCTCTATCCAGCAGTTCCTGCATCCCTGCAATGGTACCCAGCAGTTCCTGCATCCCTGTGACTCTATCCAGCAATTCCTGCATCCCTGCAGCTCTGTCCATCAGCCCCTGCATCCCTGCCGTGGTACCCACCAGCACACCCTTGCCAACACCCAGGCAATCACTCTTCCTACAAAAAACACCCCAAATATTCATGGATAAAAACAAAGGAACCGACTCTGTGGCCCTGCCATGGTCGCGTGGGGAAGAACTGCAAATTTTGCCAATATTTGTGTATAAACAGCGTGCAGGGATGTGTACATTTGCCTACACATATATATATTTATTTCCCATTCCACCAGCCTCAGTTCTCTTGGTACGTTCCCCCTTTAGGCCCTTTTTCTGAGATTATTATAATTCATTCTTTAAGAAACACCCCATGTGTAAATATTTTTTTGTTAATGTTTTTCTCTCTCCAGTGTGCTGGAATTTTAAAGAGCGCTTTAATATGAAATTAGATAGAAAGTTTTGACCTTTTTGTGATTAAAATAGTATGCATGTTACTGATACAGGCTTCACAGGTTGAAAATCTACTTTCATTTAGTCAAATATTGAAAGAGAGACAAACAGACTCAACAAAATATGAGACACAGCCTGGATGAAAATAAAACCAGTTCTTTGCATTCAGAACTGGCAAGCCTGAAAATACAAAAGGAGAAGTAAAACTATAAAAGTTAATGTCTCAGATAATTGCACCCTCCAAAAATAAAATAAATAAATAAAATTATTAAAAGAATCTGACCTGAGCCTTTCACTTTGGTATGGCTCTTTCTCCATCTTTTGCTTTAAATTAGGGTAAGGGGAAAAAATGAAAAAAAGCTGGAGTGCTCAGTGATGGAATTCAGTTTACTTATTTGAATACCAAAAGATGACCCACTCCTAATGATATAAAAAATCTTTTGCATTAGCAAATTTCTCTTCTGTATTTGTTTTGCTAGCACAACACAATATTCACTTAATATGCTACCAGTATCTTATCAAGTTAATGATCTGTTGTATGTATAGAGTAAGCTTGTTACTCATTTTAAATTAGATACAAAAGCACTACTGTATGGAAATTTGAATACTTTGGGTTTTTATGAAATTATAGGACTTTCATGCTTTAACAGTCTGTAGACAGCCTGAGTAGGACAGCAAGAGTTGGCTTTGTTAATGTGACATTACACAGAGATGCTGCTTAGCCTGATTTAATGAATCTCGAAATCCAATTGTGCAGAGCTCCTCTCCATTTTTGGGTCCTCAAAGCTCAAAAATGTAAAGGTTGCTGGATGAAACATATCCAAGGAGTTGGATTTGGAAGAAAATAATGTGGTTTAGATGAGCCACCTCTTGCAGCCATCACTGGCTGTCCAAGTGACCAATGCCAACTGCTGGTGACATCGTATCCTGACGTATGTGTTTGCATATTTTCAGGAAAAAAATGGGAAAGGGCAAATATGGATAGAGTTTAAATATGGATCGAGTTAAATCCTACATCCATGGAATTTCCTTTAGCAGGACTGTAGCTGGTAGTTGTCCCTGCTGCAGATCTTCCCAGAGCTGCCTACACACACACACCACATGCAGCCACTGAATTCATGGCAGCCTAGAGGCTAAAGATGAGGTATTTCTTGTGAGTTTAGCCACAGGAGATGGATGCAGGAAATACGGGGCCACACTGCTCAGAGGAATTCTCCTTTGTGCCATTTGGTTGCTTCCTCCTGCTACAAAAGGAGCAGAGAATATTCTGCCTCAGGAAGTGCGCTCAGAGCACGGCTGTGCCCACAGCACCAGCCCCATGAACCCCCAGGAACCCGAGCAACGAAACCCCTCTGGTGTTCCCAGCACATCACATGCTCCCAGGAAGGTTTTGGGTGTATAGTGCTGACTTTCTTACGAACTGGTCTGGAGAAATGCAGATCCTTGGAGCTGGCAGTTTTGCCAGAGTGAGTTGAAGCAGATTTGGGCCCACACCAGCCAAAAGCAGCAGAGTTTCAGCAGCATGGTCTCTGTGAATTTCTCCAGATCACTCAGTGAGACAATCTGTACCTTTACATCCCAAATCCAGTCCAAGTCAATATTGTCTTAGCTTATTCGTGTTATAACCACCTACTTTTTGCTTGTGGTTCCAGATTCATCTGATTTTCCTTTTGTTTCTCCTTCAGTACTGTGACCCCCCCATCCCGGGGAAGGCATTTCCCTCATGGCAGACCCCACTCTCCTGAGCAGGGCTTTAAGCCCGTTTACTTGCTCCAGCTGAGAATTTGGGGCTTCACTTCCTGCAGAATTTTCCTGCATGTCAGGAAAGGATGGCAGAAGGGGTGCAGGCAGGAGGGGTGGTTGGGAAAAAGTCAAGGCCAAGATGTGCAGTGGTCTAACCCCCGTTGGAATGGTTTCCACCTCGTTTTGGAGCACTCCAGAGGGCTGAAGTGCCACACACCATAGATCTGCAGTGACAGTGACAGGGTTTGGGTCTCCCCACTCTGTTTTCCTGTGTGAGTAAGGGGGAGCCACTGCCTGGCATCACCCTCCAGGGGTATGGAGAGATGATGCTGGTCCACGCTCTGTGAACGATCCTGTTTGCAATCATCTCAGGGAAAAAGATCCCCCTCATCTCCTTTTTCATCATTTACAGATGCTTTATTCACAGTTCCGAAAGACTGGCTGGGGATTACTCCATCTTCTCCTCAGCCAGGATGAAGTTTAGATGTGCAGCTATTTGAGGGATGAAAAAAATGGTAAAAACACTTTTTTGGTTGTTTTTTTTCGTGAGTCACTGCCCAAGAACTGGTGTAAGTTTCTGTGTTTGTTGTAGTTTTTTTATTATTTTCTTACTGTAAAGGGAGGTCCGGGCTGTGTTGCAGTGAGCACCCCACGTTACCTCCTGGTGCTGCAGCACCAGCCTGCTTGGATTGTCCCTCAATGATCACTGGAAATGGGACTCACCACTCTAAATTAATTACCCCTGCTCATTACACAGATGAATTAGACTGGCCCCAATCAATAGCGTTAATGAAATGTCATTTATTTAAAACCCAGCCCTCGAGGGAAGCACGTTGGGGACGCTGGGGCAGGGTCCTGCTGTTCGGGGCACACCAAGGCTCACAACCCTCTGTGTGGGTGATGCTGAGCTGTGGCTTGGATGGTGGGGACAGGTGGAGCATCCCTGGAAAAACAAAGCATTCCTGGATGGAACGAGCACCACTGGGCAGGCCGAGAGCTCCTGGCTGGATGGGGGATCACTGAGAGGACAGAGCATCACCGAGTGGACAGAACATCACTGCAAAATGATGCTGCAAGAGAGGAAACTTTGGCCGTGCTCCCTCTTTTCAAAATGCAACTATGTAAAGGTCACAGAGGAGGAGATGAAACTAGGAGTTGTAATAAGGAAGGAGAAATAAAAAATAATGACAGAAATAAATTGTCATAAGAGGGGATACAGTTATGATTTATTGTGATATTCTACAAATTTGGAGGTGATTAAAAGCCACCTAAAATTCACATTAACAAGTCACATAAAAATGGAATTAAACTAGTGGGCATAATGTGGCAGGGTATAAAGAAAAATCATGACAGAAATAAATTGACAGAAGAATGATACTATTCAAGTTTTACTCTGTCGCGTCACACTGACAGGAGACTAGTATTTTAATTTCAGAGTTGTGGTTGAGTTTTTGGAGTTCATTAAAGGCCCACATTAAGAATCTCATAAAAGTGAGAAGAAATTAGTGACCATAATGTGGCAGAGGAAATAAAGAAACAATAATGACAGAAATAAATTGACAGAAGAATGATACACTTAATGTTTCACTCTGACACCCTCTATTAATAGGCCGCTGCAAGCTGGAGCAAATGTCATTCATATTTTAGCCAAAGTATACCACTAATTAGGCTGGCTTTCTGCACTGGAATTAAATTTGAGATCCCTCACCTTTAGAGTGGGATCATTTGAATTCGAAAGAAAAGAGCTGGTGACAGAAAAAAAAACTTTCTGCTCGGGCTCTTCTAATGAGATAAAATTCCCCCTTCTCCCCATTTCCTAGCTATAATTGCTGATTATGTTGTTACACAGGAGCGGCTCTCCGCTCTCTCCTCCCCATCATTATGATTTAGTCTGGCATATCGGGGTGCTTCAAACACGGACTGAAGTGGTTTGAGTCTAATTTAGCACTCATTTAGGCCGCAGGTACCGACGAAGGTAAACACCGCATTGTTATAATTAATTACCCCTTAGGCCTAGCCAGGCCAGCTCTGTTTCAGCTGACCCTTATAATAATAAGGCTTAGGGGCATATTGTATTTCTTTTGACAGATTAATTAGAAATTCAGCCGTGGAGGTACAAAGCAACTCTGTCATGAATATTTAAATGGACTGACACAAAAAATCATGAAAGGGCTGCTGAACTACATGACAGACAGGGGATATTAGCCAAGTGATTCTAATCAATAATCTCTTGATCTCTTACATATTAATACACTGCCTGCTGTTATTAAGCTCCATAATAAGGAAGGGGAGAGAAAGTTAGTGTAGCTCTGCTGTAGGGCTCGCCGGGCCCCCAGTGTATACACTAACTGACGGAGAAAATGCACAGAGGAGCCGAGCCTCAGCCTCTTCAATCTCATCCAATCTTAAGGAATGGCAGCTCTGAGCATCGCTGGCCGGATAATTATTGGCCCTGACAAGGTGAAGGCGTTTGCAGGCAAATGAGATGGGAAGTAGGATAAGTCCCCAGACCACCCAGCGCAGGGCACGCTCAAAACCAACCGCGCGCTACCGCTCGGGCTTGTATTTGCTTTAGCAGGGGAAATATGGGAATCACAGCGCTTTTGAGTCGTGTTGAAGGGTCAGTGACAGTCGAACACCGGGAGCTTGCTGTTACTGTTGTTAATGTTAACTTTAACACCAAGTCAACTGGATTTACCCCCGGTCCCTTTGCTCATCTCCTATAACATCAAGGCCACCGAGTGAATTAAGCAGCGTAGTAGAGCTGAATATCATCTAAATTCATTACAGCCGCTTCCTCCCGTAAATGGGGGAGGAAGCACCGGCGTTGCTCGGGAAATGTGCCGCCTCCACAGCACCAAAGACTTTCTTTGTGCTGCTCAGGCTTGGGCTTGGGGAGAGCGTGAGCGGCAGCACCGCGCCGGCGCCGGATAAAGGGGTTGGTGTAATGAGGACTGTGAGTACTGCAGGGCTGAGATGTTCTGTTATCTCCCAAAAATGAGCCCCACAATGTGCTCGTGGTGCAGGGGAAGGGCTCAGCTGGAAAAGGGAACTGGACAGGCTCCAGTGTCTGCCTAGACAACTTAAAAAAAGAGATTAAATGACAGGAGCAGGGAGTGATTATTAACATATTTAAATCGCATGCACACAATGTGCAGATGGGATTAGAGGGACGATGTCGGATTTTAAAAAAATTATTCAACAGTCAAAATATTAGATACACTTTTTTTCTTTTTCATTTTCTTTTTTTGTTCTGATTGGAAGGGTTCAGTGTTCACTGTGGGTCCCCTGCAGCCCTGCCCATGCACACGCTGTGGATGCAGCATCCCAGCCAAGGTCGGGAAGAGGCAACTCGGATTTCAGAGCTGGATTTGCTTCATCACAGAAAACCCCACAAAGGTTGCAGGACTCAAAGTGAATTTGCCTAATTTCCCTGGGACAGCTGGGTGGGGGAGAGGGTCAGACAACACATCTCTGTATGCAGAACAGATTTGATGCCACCTGACTCCCATGGCCTTGGTGTCCAACTTCTAAAAAATCCAGACTGGAACTGACAGTGAAATCAGAAGCCTCTTAGCCCCTATTAATTCATCCTGTATGCCTACCCTTATTTTGTTCTGATTAGGTGTCTCTTAGCTATCTGCAAAAAAACCTAGATTGAAGTGATAAAACGGTGGGAGCTCCTTAAAAAGAAATACCAAAAAGCAACCCCAGTGCCAGCAGAAGAAGATTTTGTCAAGTAGTTACACCACTCATGATCAGGTGGGAGCCCTCCTGGAATTGGGATCTGCCTTGGGAGCATGCCCTGGATCTCACTGCTGTTTCTTTCTCCTGCAGGTGCTGCAAAAGGGACTTAAAATATTTGCCTGGGGACAGGGTTCAGAGCAGTAGGGAATCATGCCCAGCTCTCTGGCAAGCTGTGACAAGATGTTATTTCATGTTGTGATTGCACATTGAACTGTTTCCTAAACTCTGTTTCAAAAATCATACATTTACAGGCACGGTGCCATCATATTGTGAGTAAAGAGGCCCTGTCCCATTTACAGGCTTCATCTGGTGAAGCTTCACTGCTCCCAGTGAACTCAGCAAATGCTTTAGGTTTTGCAAGAACGCCGAGTTAAAAATACCTAAGTCTGAAAATTGCTTTTGCACTTAAAGAAAAAAAATGCTATCCTGAATTTATCAACACTTATATTTGCAGGTCACACTTTACTTGCACTTATAAGTTTAAGCCTAACCCTTCTCATTACTTCAATGCTGCTTTCAAACCTCTAATGCATATTTAAGTGGTAGCATTAAAAAACAGTGTGTCAACTGCCATTGATGTGCGATGTAGGGCACTGACCCTTTGAAGGCATTATCATGTCATTGGACCCATTAAGTGCAGCCATTTCTGTTGCTCTTAATTGGGTTGTGCAGTGTGGAGCAGTTGCAAGTGGTTACAGTTTATACCATGAATTATAATAACAATAATAGCGGGTAGAGATCTGTGTGGGCACCAAACACGTGCTCAGAGGTGGCTGAGAGCGTCACCTCCACTCAACTTGTCACCCCTCCCTTTTAAAAGTAATAGAGGTTTAATTTACGAGCTCAAAATCCGTGTGTGGGCACTACTCAGTCTATGGCTGTTAATTAAACAGAGCCTTGTCTTTCAAAGCATCATTACTGGGCTGGTTCTGCTCATGGAATAATGTGCTGTTCCCCATGAATCCTTTTTTTTTTTTTTTTGAGTATCTGGCCCCAAAAAAGAAACCTGATACATCCTATCTGCTCTTGGTCGGAAACTGCAACTTCTCTTTCCTTCATTTAATTTTTTTTTTCCCTTTAAAAAATTGGATGTCAGGATTCATTTGGACTAAGGCCAGGCTATTTTATGGCAAGTTTCAGCAGCTGAAAATATTTGCATCTGATTTATAAAGTTTTGCAAATGGCTGTAAACCTGAGACAGAGCCTAACGACGGTGGCACTGCCTGCCATGCTGTTACAATTAGAGCTTGGCCCACGCCGAGCCCCTGGCATGGAATGACCTGAACTTTGGAGCTCAGGATGTGTTTCCAGGGGCCAAATCAAACCTCAAGGCCCTACCACTCCTGAAACGTGGAGATTTCTGGATCTGCCTCAAAATTTCCTAGCCAGGCCTCATTTCCAATAATTAGTAGCGTTGTCTTTAAATATCAATGGAAGTCATGATGGTTTATCATTTGCAGCTGGACATGCATGAGCGCCCTTCTCGCTGGTCTGGTGCTCCCACAGAACAGATAATTAAGGACAAGGAAAACAGTCTGGGAGCAAGAGCCAAACGAAACGTCCAAATGCAAACCGTGCAGTAATTGCAATGGTAACAGTGGTGATGACAGCAACAATCATTTCGAGCCTAGCAGCTTTGTTTATAAAAATGTTAGCAAAAGGTGCAGAGCTGGAAACAAATAACTTTACCTCAGCCCTTTTATTGCAAAAACATAATAAAGTGCAAGCCAGGGAGTAAATTCATTGCAAGTCATATTAAAGGTTTTGGACCAAAGTGAAGCTGTTACAAACTACATCTGTAAAAATTGTGTAATTATTATGGGTGGGTAAAATCTGGCAAGAATTATTTTCTTAAGTAAAGCGTAAAAGAGAACAGATGTGCTGTAACCGACACATTTATTTTTTGCCAGTTTCACTAATTCTGAACAAAAAGTTGCTCTCATTTATCATATTATTCAATGGATTTCAAATTAGCGAGGCAACGGTGACTTTTTACACTGTCCCAATTTTAATGCCTGAGAAAAGAAGGGGGGTGGGGAAGGCTGTCTCACTGAAAGAAAATTAATTTGTTTTATTGGGCACTGAAAAGCCAAGCCTTTTGTCAAACAGAGAAGCAAACATATATTTGGAGGGAGAGCTAGGTCACTAGTTAAATGTCAAGGTCTGCTAAAATCAAAAGGTAGGAGGGGTGGGTGACAATGAAATCTAAGTAGAAAACCATAAATGTAAAGAAACACCACGATTTCTGGGCTGAGGTGGAATGAGAAAAATGGCCAAAGACAAAGATAGGCAGCCTGGGTCTGGAAGTAATTACAGCCAAGTGAAGACAACTGAATTCCATATTACTTTGGTGGATGTCTGTAAAGGCAGTTTGGGGAGGTATTTTGGTAAGGTTTACTTTTTGGAGCTTAGCAACATAAATTTGTTGTCACTGAACTATTAAATAAAATAGACACATGTTGGCAAAGAGTGCACAGCCGAGGGATGGAACTGATTAAGGGACAGCCTATGAAATAATAGCTTAAATGGGCCCACTGCAGGATTTTAATATCCCATGACAACACTCAATTGTCAAATTCTGCTGGAGTGTCCAGGATGCTACTAAAATTAAGCCAGAAATTCCTAGATTTATTCTATTTTTTTTACAGCTAAGAACAGGAAATGCCAGTAAGCTGTGAGAATTGGAGCAAGAAACAAGAAACTGGGAAGAAAAGAGGATGGCCTAAAATTTTATGAGATTTCTGCCATTAAATCTATAACAAATGTCTTTCACCTACACACGATAAAGAGGCAATGTGGGATTTTAATTGGACTTTTGGCTTTTCTTCATTTGATTTAAACCTAGGTAGAATTTCAAACAATAACACTGGAACACCTGGTTAACACGTTAGATGATATGTATAGTTGTAAATTGTGGTTTTAATAGGTGCTCACTGGGGGATTGCAAAGGGTCCCATTGTTCAGCTTGGCAGATATTAAAAAAAGTTCATGAACTACTGGGATTTAAAACCCGCTCACATGATTTTAATATTACTCCAGTAATGTAATTTGATAATTTGACCGAACTTGTGGCCAATTTGTGGACAGAGAATCCGATGGTCGCGTTACATGATTAAAGCACCCTGATACAGGACTAAGCATAAGGCCTGGTTTAATTTATTGCAACAGGCCAAGCTGGAGAACAGCACCAGTGACTGAAATCTGATAATCATCATATTACATGGGCATAATCAAAGAAATGCCCAGAGGAAACCTGCTGCCAAGAAAAAACAGCTCAGGAACACTCGGCACATTTCTCCACTGCAGGAACCACCTGAGTAAACTTTTTTGGCAAGGAAGCTTCCTTTTCCTTCCTGGTTCAAGAACAAGGACTCATCAGGCTTAAAAGACACCAGTCACTTCAAATTATCCTTTTTTTTTTAAGCTTTTAAGAGACTTTGGTCTATTTATGCCATCTGAGTTTCCATTCTGACTTTAGTCCTTCATAATCAACAGAGGAAAGAGGACTGCTGAAGTGGGAGGATTAATGGAGCTGGTTTGGATCAGGAGAGAACATTTCAAGGAAATCCCACCTCATTCCCCCTCTCTGCCTCGTGTTTCACTTTGCAGAGAGGGTCTCCAGAGTGTGAGCTTGGCATGTTTTAACCTGCACAGGCCCAGCTGGCTGGTTGGTCCTCCACCCTCCCCAAATGATTGGGCAAATCGAGGCGACATCCAACACAGGATGTCACCAAATGGTTGAGAGGGCCAGCAGATCATAAAACCCAGCATGGATGGTGGTTGGTGTGGTGCTGAGCCTCCTGCCAGGGCCAAGTGTGGGGTTGTGTCCCATCCTGGGGTGGTTCTGTTGGACATCCTCCCCCATGGCCAAGGGTGGTGCTGGAGCACTCTCAACGCAGCAGGATCCCCATCCTGCTCCTCCCTCCTGCTGGCCTGAAGCATCTCCTACTCCAGAACAGCTCAGCCCTTGAACTTGCTTCTGCTCCCAGGTGAAACACCAAAGTTAAACACTTGAATTACAGAAACACAGAATGACAGAATAGTTTGAGCTGGAAGGGACACGGAAGGATTGTTGAGTCCAACTCTTAAGTGAATGGTCCATGAAGGGATCAAACCCACAACCTTGGTATTATCAGCACCATGCTTGGATCATCTGAGCCCATCGCAGGGTCAGACTGTCAATATTTCCCCCTTCCTTCCAGAGTTGATGCTGAAGAGATCTTGGGGAGCATTAGAAAGGTTCAGAGACAGTTTTTTGTTTGTTTGTTTGTTTGTTCCCTGCAGCACTTTATCCTTTCATGCACAGCAGCAAAGTTTTCCTCTGCTATTCACCTGCTGGAATGTCAGTTCATGTTCCTCCAGCTCCAGCTCCTTGCCCCGTTCCCTTTCTTCCACCTCTGCTTCCATTTGACTGGATATTTGTTTCTACACATCTTTGTCGAGCTTCTCAGGCAAGCTGGAATAATAAAGAACTTTTCCCACCTCTCCATTTCTCTTTACACTCCCGTAATTGTACACCTTGGTTTCCTTCTCCACGTTCCACTCAGAAATCTTTCATAGATAACAAGGCCTCCCCCAGGCCCTGATTCAGCAGAGCACTTAAGCATGTGCTTAATTTTAAATACCTTTGTAAAAGCTTTTGCTGAATCAGGATCTTAGCATTTCTCCTCATCTAACTGCTGTTCTCCCATGGTTATTTCGGTATTTGCTTACAGGAAAATCGGAGCAGAGTCCATGGATGATGTCAGCAGATTTTTGCCCCATCCAGCTGAAGTATTTAGATGCACTCAGCACAAGAGTGTGGGTAAGGACATGCAGCAGGTAATCTGATGCCCACCAGGCTCTATTCCATGGGTTTTATCTCTGAAAAAGTTTTGAATACTCCCACTACAGAGTCAGTTCCACCAATGGCTTGTAGCAGTGAGGATGACAAACCTCCCAGGCATCTAAAGATGTGTAGGAGTTCACCTCAGTTTCCAGTAAGAAATTTATATTGAAATACCAGCCATATTCAATCACTTGATTTTTACAAATTTGCTTCAAATGGCTGAGCTAGAGCTCTCCTTTTTTTTTCCCTAACCGTTGCCAAGTACAGTTGTTTTTAAAAAAAGACTTTATTGTCTTTAATAAACTGTTGATGCATTAATGTTTAATTCTGTTTGCCAGGAGGCAGCAGGGTGATGAGTCTGTAATTTATTTTAAAAGATATCCTGGACCAGTGCAAATATGACTGTAATTATTCACTGCAGCTGCAGTCAGCTGTCATCCACACCAACCCTGCCAACCACTGCCTTTGGAATATATTTTATATACTCTGCTTATACACAGCCCCTTTTCCTTTCAAACTGCATCTGCATCAAAAGTTTTTGAGCTGCCAGTTGAGTTGTAGAGCTGGTCTGGCACTCTGGTCTAGTGGGGTTTGGACTGAGATGATCTTTAAGTTCCCTTCCAACCTGAATCATTTTGTGTTTCTATCAAAACAGGACCATTATATTTAGCATTATATTTTAATATTCCTGCTCCGCTGTAGTTTCCCACTCTCCCCTTCTCTGCTCAAGGACTCAAGGGCTCAGAAGAAACCAAGACCAGAGCATTTTTGGACAAAATCTTTGATGTCTGGGAGCAAAGCTGGCAGAGGGAGGAGCTCATGGAGTTCTTCGAGATCACACCTCAGCAACCTGGGAAGTACAGAGTAAACACAAAGGACCCAAATAATATTGGATGAATTTTAAATTTTTTTCTCTCCAATAAGCAATCAAGTTAAGTCAGGGGCAGCTCTAACACTTTTTCTCCCCCTGCAGTACCTTGATGAATTGTGAATTATTTCTTGAAGTTTTTCCTCTTTTCCTGTCTCAGATGGGAGAGGAAGTTGATGTTTTCTAAAGGATACCAAAAAGAAGAGAACAGACATCCTCTTATAGGATCTAGTACCTGTCTGGGTTGAATATATATTGGGGGGTAAATTGCAAATACATATAAAAATAGTTTTGCAAGTCCCACTTTTGCTTTGATGTGTAATGTGAACTGGATAATAGCAAGGCTGTGAAGTTCTTCTTCTCTCTTCTTGAGGCTGCATTTGGGGTTCTTTAAGCCACTGTTATCAAAATATGGTGTAACTTAATCTCAAGAATGTTACATCTCCTTCCTTCTCTCCAGTCTAAAGGTTTTTATGGACTAGAATTGATTTTCTTTATTTTTGAAAATTTCTTGACTAGGTCAAAATTTAAATAGAAATAAATTATATTTAATTGAAGAAAGTGATCTCTCCCAAATACTGAGGAAATTTGGGATTAGACTGGAATGTGACATTTAACACCATAGGACATTTTCCAGCACTAGGCTTTGAACAGAAGCATTTAGAAAAATAAACAAATTCTTCGTTATATGCTGAAGGCTCAACACTGACCTAACGACTCCATGGGAAGCTGAGGTCATCCCAAAAAATTCACAGCAACTGGTGTTTGTATGGATGTGGGGAGATCTATGTGCTGGACAGCAGACTGCACGAGACGCAAAACTGTCCCTGGGAGCTCAAGGAAGGCACGGAGAGAGGGTTTGTCCAAGGATTCTGTGCACTAGAAACACGAGTGGAAGGATCCAAACCATTTTAATGAAATACACTTCCTGTTTATACCAAAGAGGTGTGGAGAAAAATCTGATCTTCCAAGAGATCCAGGCCAAATGGACCTCAGGCAGATCCAGCATAACGTGGGGCATCTCATTGAACGCTGGAGTCCTGATGGGCCCCTGGAGAAGGGCGCACAAATGTCCATTTCTGCAGTTCCCCATCACGCACGCCGAGCACACAGTGCTGGAAGACAGCAGAGTCTCTGAAGGCCCAGCCTGAAATCTTCAGCAAACCCCATGTGTGTTTCATTCATTTCAATAGGAAACGTCGAGGGACTCAGGAGATTCCATTCATTTTTTCCAGCAGTTGTGCCGAACGTGTCTGATTAAACCCCGCACGCCCGCGCTGCAAAGGAAGTTCCCTCTTCACAGCAAACCGTGCAATTTAATACTGCTCAGGCAGCGTTTAGAGAAGAGGTTTAATTGGGATATTCCTTGTCGCGGGTAACATTGGGTTATTTTTTACGATTTGTGAGGAAGGTTACGCTGTGAAGTCGTGTAAACATTGTGTGTTTGGCTGCTGAACACCAGTAAACAGCAGCGGAACGGCGCTATCAGATGTTCAATTTAAACACACACCCAGCTACCTCTCCTCCTCTAAATCAACAGTTTCCCTCCAGAGTGATGTCAATAGACTGCTGCACATGGTACTTCCTTTTTTTTAATAATATCTTCATTTTAATGTGGATATTGCCTTTTCACCTGGGAGCAGGGCTCTATTGAAATTCTAATGGGAGAGCGTATTCTTTAACATGAGAATACTGAGGGCCTGCGTAGACGAGGTGCAGAATGAGAGATGGAGCATTAACTGATTTCTCTCCCTCCAGAAGAGGGGCCTATGTGGGTCAGACTCGCAGGGTTTTTCCCTTCCTATTTGCCTTTAGTTTCATAGCAACAACAATTTTAAACTTTATATGCAGCGGAAGAAGAAGGAATCCAAATGCACCTGAATTACTGTACTGTACAAGGGAATTTAATTAAGAATATACACATTAGAATTTCAGTGGGAGCGCCTATTTAATGTTACTTTATTAAGCCTTCTATCAAACCCTTTTTTATGTATATCAGTTGATATACAATTAATCTGCTCTCTTGTGAGAAAAAAATAGCACCTGAGGTGGATGAAAAGTGTCAGATTATAATAATTATAAGCAGCTGTTCACTTGGAATCACCTCTGGCCTACATGGGGGATGCTGTGAGCTACCACTTCTCACAACAGACCACCTCATTAGACTTGACCTTCCCAGCTGGGTATTTCATTTGTGTTTTTTTAATGGGTTTGTATACTGCAAATCACAACCCCTCGCCAAGGCTGGCTCTTTGTTGCTGTAACAAAAGGGGAGCAATGCAACTTTTAAAAAAATTCCTCTCCTGTACGTGGGTGCAATGCCACGGGTGGAGTGGGTGACTCCCCAGTACGGGACTGGTGATGCAGAGGACATCAACGCCTTGCTTGGGGTAAATGCCTTTTTCCCAGTTTCCAGGCAGTTTTATTCTTCTCAGTCTTCCGAGGTTAAAAAAAGAAATGGTTTTGTAGTTCTTCAGCATTCCAAACTCCAGTGTCAACCAGCACCGAGGTGCCCAAATGGGAGAACGGCACCCGTGGTGGAAAACATCCTGCTCCAGGCAGCGAGGGGAAAACCTGCATTCCAGACCAAAGAAAAAGCAGCAGTTTGGCCTGGGGACCAAACTGGAGTCCAGCTCCAGAGAAAATTTATCCTTGCATGTTTCCACATGGAAATGTACACGGACACGGAGCGTTCTTACCGATGCATTCCGTGCGCCACATATATATGTGCACATGTACATATAAAATTAAGAGATTAAAAAAGCTTCTGAACAATATATCTGGTTTCTTTTCCCCTTCCATTTATGTTTGTAATAAACTCACTCTCATACAATTAGCCTCAATTGTTTTTATATCTTCTGAGGCAATAATATAGGCAGCCTGGGGAATACAGTAGTAATCCGTATACCTGTGTTCATTTACCCAAATCACTATGGTTACAGCCAGGGCAAATTGTTTACTGTGAGAATCTTTGGAGCCCCTTTCCAGATACTAATGACCTTTCTGTTCATCCAATAACATCAACAAACCAGGGAGGCTGCCCACACCATTAAAGCCAATTGCCTCTCAAGTTACTGAGGGAGTTGTGCTTTTCCTCATTTATTTTCTCTCATCTGATGTAACTCACATGCCACTTTCTTGTCTTTAAAGAAGGGGAAAAACTGTGGATTATTGATTTGCTTCTGAACAGAAGACCAACCTAAAAGCCCCAATGAATTGTCAC
This sequence comes from Melanocharis versteri, assembly GCA_013397845.1. Lineage (NCBI taxonomy): Eukaryota > Metazoa > Chordata > Aves > Passeriformes > Melanocharitidae > Melanocharis > Melanocharis versteri. Next base: position 477,863 of record VZTG01002136.1, on the reverse strand, counting down.
TCATTATTGAAATTACTGAACACTAATTAAACTGGCAGCTCAAATCCCAGCAGGCCACACTCATCTGAAGCTGAAATTCAGACACTTGGACAGTGGAAGAGAGAAAGCGTTAGCAACCACCAGGATTGTAATAAGCTTTGCATTAATTTTTGTTTCTTAAAGGCACACGCAAGGTTTGTCAGAGAGCAGGCAGTGTGCTACCTGGACTGAGGTTAGGCTCACTAGGCATTTTTCATGGTTTCCTCCCTGAAGGCATCGTTTCAAATGGGAATCCTACAGTTCCCAAACTGTGCTCCTCGTCCTGCAAACCATGGGGCAGCACTGGAGGGCTCTAACAAGATGCAAAGCCTGACTTTGGTGATGCTGACAGAGAGCTGAGCATTTAAATTGAGTGACTGGGAGGAAACTGAGTCACACAATGCAGAGCCACACGCCCCTGATGCTGCCTGAGCAATAATAAATGCTAAAGATCATCTCGAATTCATAGAGCCCAATTTATAAAGAAACATCTTTGGCCCATTTTCACAGGATGTTCAAACTCCATATAAATTATGCATGCCCATGGTTAATCAACCTCAATTTTTTTCCTTGCCTGAGAAGTAACCCTTCATTTGTTCAACTTCAAAGAGGGCAGAATGAGCAGGGAGAGGGCTGGGCTAAGTATTCAATTTGCACTCTGTATTTATGAACAAGACTTTAATGCTGGTAGTGAGGGAAGTGGAGGAGAGAACTGGCCTCAGTTATCCCATAGATCCCTCTTGGTTTTACAGCCCGTGCTGTACAGTCCTCAAAAGGCAGGGAAAAAAAACAAACCACAGGCACTTATGAAAAATGTTGGCTCTTGGATAGTTCTAATCTGTTTTTCGGAATTAAGGCTGTCAGAGGGAAATACCCAGATCCAGCACTGCATAGAGAGTGCCCTTTATAAATATGGCTTCCTATGCATGTTCATCTCATGCCAGAATTGGTTTGGAATAAATGGCAAAACAATTTCCCCTCTTCTCTCTCTATACACATTTCCACTACATTTCCCAGCAGCTGGTCCTTGGGACACGACTGGCAGAAGGTTTTCGAGTGAAAGCTGGAGAGAGAAATCTTTTAGGCAAATATCACTCTGGATGAAACACTTTGCATGCTCCTGAGAGGAGCAGGGCCCTTTTTCATCTGACAGCCACAAAAAATTGAACCTTGCTGCCGATGCTGGAGGCTGGAATTGTTTAAAAAGTTTTGCAGGGAGCAGATCTGTGTGGTGTAGGCACCGTGAGGTCCTTCTAGCTGCGGAGAGTTTTGGAAAGTTTCGGGAAAATTATTAATTATTTAATTCTGCTAATAAAAAATTAATTGAATTTTAGAACAAAAGAACGTGCAAACATCACCCTTCTATATTTAGGCGTGGAAACGAAGCTGTGGGTGGTGACTTAGAAAAGAAAGGAATGAAAATGCAAATGTCCCATTATATTCTGCTGAAGTGTGAGCTGATAGCATCTCTTGTGCCTTCGAGTTCATCCCATGTCAACACCAGGAAATCTGAGGGGATGGAATCAGCAGTGGCCTTATTGTGGGACACTCCTACATTCCTACTGCCCACCCCTGTTTGATGTCCACTGCCACAGGGCAGTGCAAACCCAAAGGCACCCATTAAAAAGGATGCTTTGGACAGAACTGGGGTTTTAAACGAAGTCTGGATATCTGGGATCTTTAGGAAAAAACCTGAAGTGTAGCCGTAGGTTTTGTACCTGGCTGCATTTCTGCGTCACCTCGAGGAGGAAGAGGATTGGGATGGTTGTGAACGGTGGGGCACACCTGAACCAGGCAGATCATCCTTGTCCAGCATTCCAGAGCTCAAGGGGTGTTTGGACAATGCTGTCAGGCACACGGTGTGATTCTGGGGATATCCTGTGCAGGGCCAGGAGCTGAACTCAGTGATCCTCGTGGATCCCTTCCAACTCGGGATATTCTGTGATTCCGTGCTGCTGCTGGACCCAGTCCTGCAAGAACATATCCAGATATTCCACAGCCCAAATGCCGCTGGGTTTTGAGCACCTGAGCAGCCCAGAGCTGAGTTTAAAGCTCTGGGCCAGCCTGAGCCACGTGCAGGCACCAGGAGGGACCTGGGCACCGGGAGGGACCTGTCCTCGGGGGCAGCTTCTTGCAGCAAAAAGAGCCAATTAATGATTGAATATTCAACAGCTCCCCAAACCTGCCCCGAGTCTTCAAAATCGAGCTCACCCCACTCTTATCCTGAGTGCTGAGATGAATTCCAGCTCCTGCAGTGGCACCCAGACAGAGGGGAGGGTTTCTGATGGCTCTGCCGGGGCTGTTAAATGCTGCCACTTTATTGTTCTTGAGGGGGGAACAGTTTAACAAGGCTGCTACCAACAAACAGCACAATATTTCCAGGCATCTCTCCTGCAAGTCACGGTCAAGAGGAAAATAATTTCCATATGCTGGCCTTGTGTCTTGATTTTTAAAGGGGTCAAAGGGATATTTATTCTCCAGAGCGATGCTTAGTTTTCCTAAAAAAAAAAAAAGGTCATGCTCCATATTCTTTTAAAACCTTGGTGTAAACCAAGAATTGGGTTTTTAAGTAAAAATTAGGACAAATTTATATTTATTTATTTTAAAATACCCTCTGCAGCTTTACAGTGAATGGTTAGAGCACAATGCAATCCTCCTCCATAGACGAAGCATCTTTTTAATATGCCCTATCATGAAATTAATTGGACATTAAATAGCAGGAGAAAGACATATAATAAAACCTGCAGTTATCACAGTTCCCAGTGTGACAATACCCAAAGGTTTGAAGGTTTAGTTAAGCTCCAAAAGTTTAAATACTTTTCCAAACCTCGTTGGGTTAGAAACGAGCAGGCTTTCTCATCAGGATTCCCAGTATTCCTGGGTTTGGCCGTGGCTACGCAGACTGTCAGAAAAGCCTTTGTTACAAACCTCCACTAATCCCACTTGTGTCAAAAATGAGGAAATGCAGTGCTCGTGCACCAGCAGCGCAGAGAGGGAAGTTAATCATTTGGATTTTTCAGGAAAAAAAAATGGGGTTTGGAATTATTCCTATACAAAATGTCCCCTGTCCTGATTAGACTTCAGAAGAAAAAGATTAAGAAATCATATTTGAGAAACCGAGAAAGCTCTGTCCAAAGCTTAGGCATGCCAGCTGTGGCTGAGGACTTGAAAATCTTGAGCAGAAAGTGTCTTTTTCTGCAAGAATCAAAGCTTCTTAGGTTCATCTTTTTTTTTTTTAGGGCTCTTTGGACAGCTCTAATTGGGTTCCTGTGTGTGCAAAACAAGGGAGTCCAGAGTGCAACAGGATGCTGAAATTATACCAGAGGCCTCTTGGAAATTAAAGCTGGATGCCCTCATTTCCTTGCAGAATCCAGGTCCTGGCTGTCTTGTGTCTTCCAGAAATGCAGGCTGCCTCCCATCCTGCTGTGGTGCGTTGGATGTACGTGGAATATTGGGAGTTCAGCCGTCCAGGATGGCTGGAGAGCAAATTCCAGCACACAGAAAAGACTGATCACCAAAATCTCTACAGTACCCACAGCACCTCTCCACAAAGTAAAAAGTCCCACAGGAAAATGCTTTGTTAAAAAAAAAAAACACAAAAAACCTAAACCCTTATTTTAGTTTATTTTTATCAAACCCCAGATTTTGAAAAAAAAGCAGAGGCTTAAAATAGTTGCAAACCAAATCTGTCCTAAAAAAAAGATCCTCACAGGGGAAAAAAACCCTCAATTTTTGTATTATTCTTTGGAGGTTTTGCATCTGGGTGTTCCTAACATTTCCAAAGTTTTCTGAGACCAGGCTGGGAGCAAAACCCTTCCTTGGAGACAATCACAGTTGTGCGGCAATATGGCTCTTCCCTGACTTTATTTTTGACTTCCTGGGAGAATTAAACAGATTGAAATGTACTGAGTTTGGGAGTGAAGGGAGAAATGTCTTAATTAACTGCCCGGAGAGCCCAATTCCAATCTGGATTGGCATCCAATGTCATCTCCAACGGCCTTCCCTGGTCCAGAGGCAAACAAAAGGTACAAAACCTCTTTCAGATCCCATTTTTTAGAGTTGATAGAGAGTGACATCACCAAATTTCTCTTTTCTTGCATTTCAGGGGAATGTTGTGGATTTTTATCCCCCTCGGAGCTGATATCTGAGGATAACACTGAATTTTTTGATGAACAGCCTGATCCAGTGGGTGACATCCCTGCCCATGGCAGGGGTTTGGAATTAGATGATCTGTAAAGTCCTTTCCAACCCCATGCATTCCGTGATTCCATGAAATTCCAGTGAAAACATCACATGTTGGGAAGAAGCCTGGCAAGACTGAAAACTTGGGGCTGAGCTGTGTGGTTGAATCCCAGAATTTAAACCGTGACTTAAGATTTAATATTAATAAAAGAATAAGTCAGCCATGGTGACAAAGCCTGGACTCCAAGACCAAATAAGAAATTGTGCTTGGAAAAGCATTAAAAGTATTTCGCATGCCTGAATTCCTTTTTTGGGGAATGTACTCACTCCCAAATTATTTCAGATGCTTTGATCCCTCTATTCTGACTTTTTTCAGTGGCTTTTTCTAGACAAGAGGTGTCAGGCAAGGACCACCTCAAAAAAGAGACTGGTTTGACTCGAGGACCGGTCCTGGTGTTATATGAAGGAGAACCTCCCATTCCAGCCGAACAAAAGGAATTGCCAAACACTTGCCAATCCAGGAGCAGAATTGAGAAGATTAATTTTAAATGCTCCTCCAGCTACTTCTTAAAACTGGTTTGGCTTAAGCCTGAAGAGGCAGCTATTTAAGCACTTGAAAGGGACTAAAGGCTCAAGTCTAATCTCGACTACTCAAATGCAGATCACCAGGTATCTCAAAAAATCCATGATTGGACTTGCACATGCATGCCCAGGAGTACATTTTCCAAGGCACACAGAGATGCAAACCCACGGATTAGAGATTAGAAATGAGCTGCCACTGTTGAACTCAAATTTATGTGGGGTTTTTTGTTTTGTTTTGTTTTTTTATCGTGACCTTCCAAAAGGGTTTAATTGTTTGATTTCAGTGTTGTGGAAGATACTGAATTTCAAAATGTTTGGTGAATCCCACGCATGTTAATTCTTAAAAATAACTCTTTCATTTGTTATTGCAACGGATTGATTTTTCTTTGACTCTACAAATACATGTTGGAGCATAGGAATTTAAAGCACTTGTGAGATCTTTCAGGTCTGTGCTGGAAAATTTAACGAGCATTCATTAGGAAAGGTGGAAAAGGTGGATATCCATGAGCTGAGGGCAGTTTCTCCACACAGCTTCGATAGTCCCCTCATTACTGATACATAAAAAGTTAAAATACAATGTGAAACCTTGGTCTGGTTAATACCAGACTTGAGTTTTGGATCATCTGGAGATAAAAAAAGAGCTTTTCCACCTCAGGTTGATGAATGGACTTTGCTGTTTGGGAACTCTAAGCACACTTGTCTCCCTCAAGTCATCAACAGGGTCCATACAAAACTTCCAGACTGCCCAGAAAAATCCAATTTCACCAGTCCTTGTGCTGTTCCACCGTGCAAAGAGAAGTTCAGTCAGACGACCCAGAAGTGGAATGACCCATTCTTTTCCTGGTGCATCTGAAAATACCCCAACTTCCCGGAGCCCTGTGGAGCCAGGACCCCTCTGGGCAGGAGCAGCTTCCCTCTGGCAGGGCTGGGCTGCGCCTGGCCAAGCACCAGCACCACCAACCCTCCCGGCTCGTGCCCCATCCCAGCAAGGGCTGGGCAGCAGGGGATCTTCTCCCGTGGCTGGTGCCACCTGTGCCCAGCCCCCTCCCACAGCCTTGGAAAAGTGGGAATCGTGAAAAACCAGCCGGGGCAAGTCGTGCTCCGGATGGGCTTGAAAAATGGGGGGTGAGGAATTGGTCACCCAGGCAAAAAGGGGGTTTTCAAGGGGAGGATTGCTAGGAGTGAACCTGGTTTCTCCAGCTTTGAGCACGTTCCTTCTCCAGTGGGGATAATATCCATGGTTCGATACATCCCGGGTTATGCTGGTTCAGATTCCTCGAGTGAGGCTGGGAAGGGAAAAAAAGATAATTTTAACCCAAATCCTGCTTGTGCTTACCTGTTCCCTCCTCACCCAAATGAAAGACAACGGTAGAAAAGGGTGTGTCAAAAGCAGCTGCATGAAAACCCTTGGGAATGTGGTGACTGGGGACTGAAAATCCCAGTGAGCAGCTGGGGGCAAAAAGTTGAGGCAGTTTGGGAACGCAACCAAAAGGGAGGGATTTCTGAAGTCTCCAAAGCAGTCATCCTTCCCAGTATCCATGTCTTCTATTTCAACCTGGAACTCAAATTCCAGTCCTCCTCTCCACCGCTCTCACCTCCTTTAAGAGTAACACGAAAATTTGAGACAAACTCTTGCTGCAGAGGGAGGAAACTTCAGGTGAATGTCCAATTCCTGCAGTCTTTTGGGGGGGTTTGAACACCTTGGATTCCTCCTTCTCCATCCCCTCCTCTCTTCCTGTCTTTCCTCCTCGTTTAGATGCAGAGAGATGAGTGAGGACAAGCAGCACCACGAAACTGGAGGCTCTCCCACGCCTCCAGCACCAGCAAACGTGGCTGTGCCTCGGTGATTTATTGCAGCATCAGAGTCGTGTCGCTATCGTTAGGGGGGTTGTAACTATTTAAAACCCCCATTTTCATATGGCTTGTCCATAAAAATTCACTCCAGGGTGGAGATATTCCCAGCAAAGAAATACTTTAAGTGAGTGGGAGGGAAAAAATACCTCACAATGTTTTCAGAGGTTTTATGTCGTTCTGCCGGAGGTTTTTTTTTGATTCTTCCATTTTGGCTCTTGTGTTTTGCCATAAAGGTTACACAAAAAGGGATTTAAATAATAAAAAAAGCCCACATCAGGTAAATATCAGAATGGAAGTTGAGTTTAAATATATATTTACTAATAATAAGAACATCCCAAAATTTTAAGATTTGAGAACCTTTTCTGATTGTGTCTCTGTAAATTTGCATTTTGCCTTGTGTTTCAAGTGAAGTGGCACAGCTCGAATTCCGAGCTGACTGAAATCTGTATAAAACCCTAAGTAAGTGCTTTTCCAAGGATATTTCTCTGCATTATGCTCCAGTTTGACCTGGGAATGGTCTTCAAAATCCAGAGCCCCACTCCAGTCTGATAGATAACGCCATAGGGCTACATTAGTCCTCAGGCTCTGAGAAAGATGTAGCATTCCATCTGTTTCCTGAATTATCCAAGAGCCAGATGAAACTCAGCCCTTTGTGGCCTCCCTTCTCTAGTGGGGATAATAGGCATGGTTCAATACATCCTGGTTTATGCTGATTCAGATTCCTTGAGTGAGGCTGGGAAGGGGAAAAAAAGACAATTTCAACTCAAATGCTGCTTTTTCTCACCTGTTCCCTTCTCCCCTAAATAAAAGACGCTGGTAGAAAATCAGTTCTGTCACTTCCTTGTTAGAGAGGTGCTAAAATGCTTTATAGGCAGGTCATAGTGTGATCATTAGATAACTAAAATTATATAAATTATATAAATATTAACTAAATTAAACTGAGCTTAATATTAACTAAATTATACAACTATTGCCTGCACACCGGAATTTTGGGGTGTTATCCAGTCTCCCTTCTACTCCTAAGACCACACTACTCATATCACCCACATCACTGGAGTTATTGGAATAAAAGTGTGTAATTTTTATAAATAATTAACAAATTCTGAATGCCTTGTGAACAATACATTGAGAATATCATTTATCCCCAACAGAGTGTTTAGCATCTGTGTTAAAGGAGCCCCGGATGTGGATTGGAAAAGTTATCCCTCCTTATCTTTCCAGGTTGTTTCATGAGAAGAGATCTCGGGCAGTTCCTCTGCCAGAAAAGCATCTGAAACCACCAGGGTTTGAACAAAAAGCCAAAAGAAGAGTCAGCTTTAAAAAAATCTAAATAAAATATTTTTTCAATAGAAAGATGTGGATTAGAAGAAGAGACTCACTTTATAGATCAGGTCTATAAGGAAGTAAAATTGGGTGGTTCACTCACCTGTTCCACCAGCCACAACTTTCAATGGATTTGGCACCTTCACAATTTTTAAAGGTGTGGTTTAAATCACAATTAGAATATTCCTGCCTGTCTGGGTGATTTTATGCAAGATTTATCATCCCTTGGAGGGGCAGCTGCCAAGCCCGTGGTTGGGAACAAACCCCCCAAAAATGGGCATCAAATAAGGGGGAAGCTGATCTTTACAATCGCTTTTTGTAGCACCTGTGATTGTGAAGGAGAAAAAAAGCCACTTAAAATCCAGGTAGTTCAAACTAACAAAACAAATCTCACCCTGACATGTTGTGTTTATAAAATATCCAAAAGCTTCCTAGAAGAACGGAGCAAGTTCGATATTTACTGGGATAACAACAATATTTATTGTGACAGAAAACAAAAATACAAATCAGTTTTCCTGGCAGAAACCAGTCCAAAGCTGACAGGACTGAGGGAAATAATCCAATTCTGGTTTTGCTCACTTTGGAGCCTGCAAATGATACAGGTGCTTGTCAGGGGGACAGTGTTGTGCAAAGTGGATTATGGATGTGACATAAGCCTGGGACCATCATCTGACTTTTCTGATGAGCATTCCGGTATTAAAGGGGCTCCAAGAGAGCTGGAGAGGGAATTTTGACGAGGACCTGGAGTGACAGGACAAGGGAGAATGACTTGAAGCTGAGAAAGGATAGATTTAGGTGGGATATTGGGCAGGAATTGTTCCCTGGAGGGTGGGCAGGCCCTGGCACAGGTGCCCAGAGCAGCTGTGGCTCCCCTGGATCCCTGGCAGGGCCCAAGGCCAGGCTGGACACTGGGGCTGGGAGCAGCCTGGGACAGTGGGAGGTGTCCCTGCCCATGGCCTTCAAGGTCCCTTCCCACCCAAACCATCTCATGATTCCATAATTCCATGTCACCTGCCTTCCTGACATCCCTTTGATGCCCACCTGGGCACACACCACCAGAAATCTTTCCTTTATCTTGTCTCCTTACAATCCTCCATCCTGAAGAAAAGCTGTAACAAATTGCAGGAGTTTTCTTTCTTTTTTGTGGAGTTTTGTGAAAGCTGAACATGAAAACTCTGATTTTTCTGCACTCAAGGATGACAGAGGTCTGGGGAGGAGACTCTTCCCTTCTGTCCCAGCTTGGAGATCAGGCATCCCAGCGAGCCTGCTGATGTCCAGGGAGGTGGAGAAAAAGTTTGCTGCGAACTTCTGAGTGCTGAATACTTATTCAATATCTATAGTAAGGTTGGCAAAAAAGTAAAAATTATATGGGTGCCCAGCCAGTGGCTGGGAGGATGATCGCTTTAGCACTGCCCTGAGATCACCGAGTTCCTGTCCTGGGCAGGATTTCATTCTCTACTTTGCCCATTTTCTCCCCTCCAAGGACACTCAGGAGAGCAAAGGAAAATCAGGGAATGATGTCAAATCAATGTAAATAAATAAAACTCTATTAAACTTCTCCCCGTGAGGGGTGAACACTTTTCATGGCCAGTTTAAAACTTTGGACAAACCTTCAGCCTTTTATTGGTTAATGTTGTTGTCACTCTTTCAAGCCACGTCTGGGCAGAGGGGTGAGGACAGGGGGTTTGTGGTGTGGTCAGAAAAACTGGAGAGCTGGAAAAACTGGAGACTTTGCCCCAGAGTTTGCTGCTGGAGACACAAATCCCAGAGACCAGTGGCCTGGGGGAAAAATGAGCCCAGAGATCTGAAACTCAGACCAGTTCAGGTTTTGTTGCTATTGAAAGAGCCTTATTTGTTCTTGTTTTGCCAAATATCTCCAGAAGCAACATATTTACATATCTCACAGAAAGGCAAAACAAGTGGCCACATCGGGGTAAACCATTTCTGAAAATGGCAAACAGCTTTTGAAAATAAAAGCACCAGCCCATACTGGAGGAAAAAAGAAAAAAAATTAATTTTTCAAATGTTCCCGTAAAGGGCCTTTATTCTCGTGCTTCATCTCTCTGCAAAGCAGAGCGCTGTTCTGTGGAGTTACCTTAAAAAGTAGAACACACACACACAGAGACACACACAAAACAAAAAAACATCTCCCTTTTGTTCTTATCAGGGGATGTGCTGTTATAATATATAGGTTTTGATAAGATGCATGAACTGAGCCTCTAGAAACAGGTATAATGTCGCTTTCATCTTAAATATGACAAAATGCTGATGTCCTATATCCCCTAAAAATGTGAATCAAGGCCTGCAGAGAGTAGAGCGCTGTTGTAAGAAATGCAAAAGACACCCTCTTGAAAGTGTTTCTTCCAGCAAAATGGAACAACCAAAGTAGCCTCTGTCACCCACGCCGAGGCAGCAGCTTTTTGCTGCACTTTGGCACAAGTCCACTTTTATTAGAGTTGTTGACTTTCAGGCTCCCCCTCATCTACCCCCCACCTCTCTTTTCCCACCCCCACGCCCCGATTTCTTTTCTTTTCCCCCCTT
>VZTG01002136.1:372902-465402 GCA_013397845.1 Melanocharis versteri | reverse complement strand
AGCTTGTTTTGGCGTAGATAAATCTTTCTGTCCCTTCTCAATATCCTGCTCCTTCCAGGGGGCCCATTACACACATTTTATATGAGAAATCTGTTGATCCTTTGGCTACTTTGGGTAGATTTGGAAGTTTCTTGAATTTGATGTGTTGGGAATTGTGTCCCAAACACCACGGGGTGGGGAGAACCCTTGATCTTGTGCCCACCCTCCTTGTGGGGCACATGCCAGCTTTTCCCCCTCTCTAGCCACCATCAGCCTGAGTTAATTTATCTTTATTACCATTTATAAGTGGTGGTCTTTAAAAAAAAAAGTTGCTTTTTATGCTATTTTTCCCCTCCTGAATTAAATCCTCTCCGGATGATTTAATGTTATTATGACTATTTTCAAGGGTCAGCTCCATCTATTTCCAGAAGTAACTCCAGTGTGTTTTCCTAGAACAAGGACCACATACTAATTTTAATGAGCTGCCCTCGCAAGCGAAGGTGTCTCCGTGCAGCGCTGGGACCGGGGCATGGCCCAGAGCCAAACCCTGCCCAAAATAAAGGAGCAATCTCTGTGCTTCTCCTCAAAAGGCTCCACGCTGCAAACCTGAGCGTAAAGGCTCTGTCCAAGCCCCTGCTTTTCATCTGGTTTATCTAAACCTGAGTTTTACCTGCGTCTTACCTGATCAACTAAGCCGAGCCTGGCGCTGCCACAGAGCGAGCGAGTCAGATGCACTCAAGCTGAAGGGAAAATAAATCAAAAGTTTAAGGATTATTCTTTATTCAGACTGTGATCCCTCAGCAAAAAATGTCTCAGGGATGTGTGTTTATCTTGGTCTGGGCCCACTTTAGCAGTTTTTACCCTTTGGCTTCACCTCAAGCAAAACAATATCAAGTGAGCCAAAAGTGATGATAAACACACACACTCACACACAGAGCTCTGAAGTTTCTCCTTCCCGAGCAGGGAAAAGGCTCCACCAGCATCGTGCTGGAGTTCCTCTCATTCCCAGCACTGCCGACTGACAGCTTTATTGTTAAATAAAACAAATTAATTGCCCCAACTGTCTTAACTAGTTGCTAGAAATGAAATTCTTCACTTGTTTAGCTGCCAAAAATAATGACAGAAATACAAACATGTTACAAAACCGAGGGCTTCTCAGGAAAGCTAAATATAATGGGTCTAATTTTGCCCTGGGCAGATGCACTGGGGCACTTCCCAGTGACTTCTGAGGGAATTTCATGAGTGTTTTTAAAGGAGAGTGAATCCCCCACACTTGACATATCAAGTGCACATCCCTCTCTCTCTGTTATTTTTACTCTTTCTTTTCTCCTGTGTACAAGTGCCTTTGTGCCTTTCTCTTTGCACAAAGACGGATCATAATAATTTTAAAATTTGCTTGTGTTCCTCACAAGGCTTGTGTCTCCCTGAAAGGATTTCCTGCAAGCCTTAGAAGGACAAAAACCATTTTAAGTGCGCTCAGTGGAGATGGATGTTTTGAAAAGCCTGGCTGATTTCTTGGCATTCAGGAAAAACCAGATGCCCCTGCCCTCGCACAGGCAAACACCCACACGTTTGCTGGTAAACGGGCAGAATTTGGGAGCCTCTGGAGTTAGGGAAAAGGTACAGAGAACATCCCGATGAGGTAAAAGGAGAAGTAATTTAATTGTCTAACTCCTTCTGTGCTCGAGAATATCAGACAGATGGGGAGGATAAAACAAGGAGCTCAATAATTAATTTTCATGTTCCTCACTAGTGGGACCTCTTTAATCCCTGTTCCTGTGATTATAGAGAAAGGTTGGATTCTGAAGTTTCACTCATTAGCTACGTGTGGTATGAAAATACCTGTATTTTCAAAAGGAATAGTGACAAGAATGAAAAATTTCCGCTATTAGAAATATCTTGGTGTCAGGGACTTTTGTGAAAGAACAAAAACTCTCTGATTCCCTCAGATAAATAATGAAACAGATGGTTGTTGGGGGGTTAAAGGTCAAACCTTCCCTGTTGACTAAAACACAAGGTTGACTTAAAAGATTTCCTGAAGTTATTCAAGATGCAGCACATCAGCCTGTGTCTCCTGCCTCCTGATGAAATGGTGTGGGCTTCCTTAAAAACACCATTCCAGGGGCTCTTTGCAGGAATCCCGACACCCATTCCAGCTCCAAACCGAGCTCCTGCAAACCACACCTCTCATAAAGGATATCGGCAAATAATTAGGTGAACTCGTCCAGGGATACAGGTCAGGAAAAGGCTAAATATCAACATTTAATCCATTTCCTAAGCAAAGTGCTCGCTTCTCGCCTGAAACAGGAGTTGATGAAGTCACCACGGAAATCTGGGGAGTTCTCAGAAAATTATCAATAAGGCGATTTGGAAAAATGGGAAGAAAACAAACAAACGCCGTGTGTGGGGTTGAGCCTCTGCATTCCTGAGCAGGCTCCTGCTGAAGGAGACCAGGGCATTTTTAAAGCAGCCCAGCTAAAGAGACAGATGCTGGAACTCGGATGATTCGACACAATTTGAGCGCAAATTGTCCAATCACTCAAACCCACAAACACTTCAAGGTAATTTTGGTAAATCCCTATTGTGATCTAATTTCTTATTAAGGAGAATAAAGCAGGCTGCCATTGTAATTCATCAGCCCCTTGCACTGCAGAGCGACGGCTGGAGTTCATTTCATGCTTTTCACTGCAAAAAATAGACTTCCATTTCTGGAATTACCAACAACAAGCTTTGACTAAATATCTACATCATGTTTTTTTTTATTTTGCTAAATAGAATTTAAAGCTAAAAAAAAAAAAAAACAAAAATTGCAGCTGAAATCTGAAGAGGCTGTTGAGATCAGAGTTGATTTAAGGACCAAATCCATGAGTGCTACGGAGCAGCTTTCAGGGTTCAGAGCAGAGGACGCGTTTGGCTCCTTGAGAGGGCACGGCTGTGCTGCAGAGCAGTGAGGTGTCACGTTAAATGTCCCCTGTCTGCAATGTTGCTGCCTTCATAAAGACAACCAAACATCCCTTCCTCATCCAGAGCCAGACCTGGCTCCCTCAGCCCTCCCCAGCCCACCTCTTGCACCTTGAGGGGTGCCCCGAGGGGCTGTTCCCAGCAGCAAGGGGAAGCTGAGGGGGTTTGGGGTGCAGGATCTTGCAGGGTGGAAAAGAGACAGTGTGGGAAACTCTTTTTATCCTGTGGAAAATGTCGTTATTTCCACAGAAATTTTCCATCATGGTGAAAGGCAGCCTTCACAAAACTGCAGGGAAAATCAGCCTGATTTCCTAGAAAAACCAGTTTGGGGGCCAAGAAGTGTTTTAGGGTCAAGTGCCTCCTCCAAGCTGGACAATGCAGATCCTCATGTGCAACTCCCCCACATCCTCCCAGGACTCTCTTCACACCAAAGCTGCTCTCTCCAGGCATTGCACAGCAGGATGAAGCTCCCCATCCCTGGAAGTGTTTGAGGCCAGCTTGGATGCGGCTTGGAACCACCTGGTCTGGGGGAAGGTGTCCCTGCCCATGGAACTGGGTGATCTTTTAAGATCCCGTCCAACCCAGGCCGTTCTGTGGTGGTTCTGTGAACGGCAGTGTGGACAATGCCTGGTGTGAGTGTACCCGTGAGTGTGCAAGCACGTTTGTTCCTGCTGGCACACCTTCCCTCCCCACGTCCCCGCTCCGTGTCCCCACCATCCTCTCACCAACGCTACCAACGGCCCCGCTCGCAGCAGCAGCCAGGGGAATGCAGTAAGTAAGACAAATAACAACCTCTTCCGTGGTAATTTACAAATAAAAGTTCATTTTCCTTTCAAGGAGGAGCACAGCCGTGTGTGTGTGTGTGAGCAGAGAGGGAATTCCGCGTCTCCACTGCCACAGGGATGAGGGATGTGGAGCCATAAGTCGACCTGATTTTTTTTTTTTTTCCTCCCCAAATACAAAATGACCTGTTAGAGCATCCCAGGGAGAATATGAATTAGCCCAGGTCAATAGGAGGTCAAATAGACAGGGTGCTAAAATCCCTTTACTACTTTGTAGTATCTTATGCTAATTCAGTTCCCTTCTCTGTGATAAACAAAGCCAGTTGAAAGTAGATAGCATCACACAGTGATGGGTCCCAAAGCTACAATTTAATACAAATCTAGTAATTCCATTATACAACACATCCAGTTCATTTAGAGGCAACGAATACTTAAGAAGGTCCACGATTGAAATGCCTCAGCCGATACTTTAAAAATATAAATAATCTAGTAAAATTTCATTTGTCACATAAACCTAATAGGTGTGTGCGATGGAAATGCTGTCTGTCCTTTCAAACATTTCTTAAATGCAATTCATAGGTCCTAAGTGCTTTTACACCAATATTGCAGGAGTTTAGGCACATAACCAGCAGATACAAAATAAAAAATAAAATCCTCACTATTTTCTCTTTGCAAAAGGCGATGTTATAAGAGTCTAATGAGAATTGCTGAATTAATAAAGCTGAACCCCTCACGGTGTTTTACAGGTGATGCTTTTCACCTTGGAAGGATTTTGCGAGAGGACACAGCACCTCTGGGGCGGAGGAGAGGAAAGTCCTGCCAGCCAGGAGCAGCAGGACGCTCTTGGGAAGCGCCTCTGTCCCTAATTTTATCAGGGATGCAGAGCCCGAGCTTGAGGAGGAACCTCTCGGGTCGGTGCTTTGCAGGAAATCTAGAGCAGCCGAGGTAAAAGTGCTTTGCAAAGTAGAGGGATTGTCATGGAAATGCTTAATTTCGGATAGGAGCGCCAAAGAGACAATTAAAAAACAGTTCCTGGGAAATAAAGAGGTGTGAACTGCTGAAGACTCAATGCTGCTGGCCCGTTTGTTTTCCGAGAGAGAATTTAGGGCAGGAAAATGAAGGAAAATTGAGGTGGTGATTTAACCTCAGGCCTCTAAACTGGGTTTCTAAATCAGGGACACGAACTTCCCAAAGCCTGACGAAGATATTCCCGTGAAGGGAGACTGCATCCTCTTCCATTTTCCCATCCTACTGATGCTTTCTCAGGCCACAAGAAGGTTTTTCTTTGCCAGTTGCTGTTTCCATCAATTTTACCAACTTCTCTCCATGTTCGGGTATAAAATTTCGTGTCTTCCAGAGTTTTGTTGGCCTGTTTGTTTTCCAAGAGAGCACTTAGGGCAGGAAAATGAATAAAAAGTGAGTGGTGATTCAACCCCAGGCCTCCAGACTGGGTTTCTAAATCAGGGACATGGACTTCCCAAAGCCTGACCAGGATATTCCCATGGAGGGACACTGCGTCCTCTTCCATTTTGCCATCCTATTGGTGCTTTTTCAGGTCACGAGAGGATTTATCCTTGCTACTCATTGTTTCCATCTATTTTAACAACTTCTAAACTTCTAAGAGCTGGGAGATGATTAAGAGGCTCTTAGAGAGGCTGAGTTTCTCTGGGCCATTCTCCTTGGAGATGCTGCATTCCAGCCCTTTCCTCTCCCCTCCAGGGAGGGGCACAGCAAGGTTTGGTCAGTGCTGGTGTGGCCAGCTCCGAGTTAGGGAGGAGATCTGACCCTGGGAGCAGGAAATCCTCTGGCTGTCCCTGGGAAAGGTAAATACAGGTGGGGACCGAACAGCAGCACCCCGGGAGGAGGAGGAGGGGAGTCCTTGGAAGGGTTTTGCAGCTTGGAAGGAAATTTTCTGCTGCTGAATGGAGATTTTTGCTGTCTACTTGACATCCTCTTTCCAGGTGAGTGCCAGTGACCTTTTCACACGTCCTCGCTGAGCTCATGTCCTGTTCTCCAACCCCTTTTGTGCGAGATCTGGGGAGTCAGTAGATCGGTCGTGTCAGATGCCAGCTGGGTTTTCATTAATTACATCATCATTTGGGTGAGATGTGCTTTTGGAGGGGTAACAACACTTTTTGTAATGATGTCAAAGCTCTGCTGTGATTAATAGTCTTTAGAAATTCTTGCCAAAGCCACATTCATGAAAAAGTTGTAAACTTTTGTTTTTCTTTCATGCTGCAAATGAAACAGTCAACGCACAGGTGAATGAAGCTAGGTTTGTGTCACCTGGAGCTACAAAGGAACTGTTTAAACGAACACTTATCTTTTTTTTTTAGGTGGTAGCACACTGTTTGCAGCCAAAATTTAATGGTAGAACTCCTGAATTGTATTATAAACTGTGTTTCAGATTTTGGGCAAAATAATGTGTTTACTTCAAGAAAAGTGTTTTTTTTGAAGTTCGAGATCAAATTTTTTTTTTAATAGACCTTCACTATATTTTAATACCACTTCATATATATAGATAATTCTTGCTTTTCTCTGTAGCCTTGAAGAAAATACAGTCCAGTCCTAAATACATAAAATTTTAAAGACGAATGAAGAAAATTTCAGCAATGCATGTTCTCTACTCTCACAAATTCTTTCATCCAGCCAAAGAGAAGGTTATTATATGGTTTCTCTGCAGTTTTATGGGCTTTCCCCTCTGTGCAATATCCCAGGTACTCAGAGTTCACCACTGCTCCTTACTTTCACCAGTTCTTGTTGCATCACCAAAAAAAAATCCCAGGAGGTTCTGATTGGGAAGATGCCAAGGATAAAATGCTGCCCAAATGAAATGGATCCATTCAAATCTGACTAAAAATCTTGTTTTCTTTCTCTAAGCTACCCTGTATTTGAAGGAGTTTAGGCTGTGGTGGAGGAACAACCAGCTTGTTACAACAAACAGCTTGTTACAACTGGACCAGATATGAACAGTCCAACAGCTGGTCTGGACTTGAATTAAATTGTGTTGAGCATAAATTGCAGAGTTTAGTCTTAAGATCAATGCCAGGTGAAAGAAATGATGCATTAAATAGTAGTTTCTTATTCCAGTGCTCTTTTGGGGCGCATTCCAACATGGAAGTCCTGCAGGATCCTCCAGCTTCCTGAGCTGAGTTTCACTGAACTAAATAGGGTAGCCAGGAGGATTTTTAATATTTTTTTGTGGGTTTTGGGCTTTTTTTTTTCAAATTACGATACGTTTTTGCTATTCTTTTCCTACACACCCAGTATTTATTTCTGCAGCTTAAACTGAGCTCACGTTGGTGAGGTTCAGTGAGTTCCTGCCCCACTGGAGTCTGTGGGAAGAACAAACCATTTCTTTCCCTGGATGATGAGGATCTTACGTGGCTTCTCAGAGTGGAAAACCAGCTAAAACCTCGTGTCTTGTTCCACCAGACACTGGTGCAGTCTGTCCCCAAACTGTGCATCCGAGGAGTCGGATGGGAAAATAACAGTGAGCACACAGTGCTGCAAGGCTGCTCTCAAAGCTCAGCCTTTCCTTAGGCTTAGCTCTTCCAGAAGCAACCGAGCACCTGTGAGCAGCTCAGCTGCAGCCTAACCTCTGCATTCAAGAAGAACTATCATTATTTCAGCACTCCTTCAATCTCTGCGTAAAATTTGTTTCTTTCCTAAATTTCTCTTTCCTTTTATTTTTTCCTCTCTCCTGAGATCAAATTTTTTAAAAAGGGCAAAAAAAACCCAAAAAAAACAAAAAAAACCCCGAGTTGATATAGAGCATTTATTTAAGCTTGAAACGCTGTCCTGGTCTGGAAAAACAAGGTTTCCACGATTTCTAAGCTTTCTGCTTGAGACTTTAACGAGTCACATCTGGTGGTTCTTCCCGTCATGTTACATTATGAATCTTTATGGGCAATTAACTGGTTGGGTATGAAAACACCCACGCTGGGAATGGGTCAATGGGCACATCCAGTCTCAGAACTCAGCTCAGATTGTTAAGTCTGTCTCCAAAAGAAAAAGCAGAGTATTTTCATTCGGATGAATTTGTCGAGGCAGTTGTAGAGCGTGGAGTAAACACAAAACTTTCTCTGCTGCATAAATATTGGCTGGTGGAAATGGTCAGCGCTTCTTCCTCCTCATCTCGAACTTTAAACAAATGGCAATGGCCAAAGAACAACTTCTGTGTGATTGCACTTGTTGTGGCCATAAAATAATTGAAAGGATAAAAGTTACTTGAACTGTTCTTGGTTTAGAGGTATTACTGGACTGAAAAACAAAATACAGCCCACATTTCCGGCTCTAGTGGGACTTGTGCAGCCAAAAAATCTCCTCTGACACCGAGAAGTAGGGCTGGGTCATTGCTCAAGGTTTTTGCTTCTTTCTTTTTGTGTTTTCCCTCACTGTTTTTTCGCCTGGAGCTCTCAAGCGAGTGGTTTTCGCTGGATATTTTCCAGGCTGATTTCTGAACCAAAGCTCGGTGTTGGGTTGTGCCGGCACCTTCAGCACTCCTGGAAGGGGCAGGGGAAGCCAGGTGTGGTGTTTTCCACCTCAGGCTTATTCCTGATCTGTGATCAGAGCAGATTCAGCCAGAGATTCCCAGAGCAGTGGTTGTTTGCAGCTCAGCGATGCTCTGCTGCGTCAGCCCCAAATTTGTGCAACACAAATCCCAAAAAGCAGCTTCCTTGCCCTCATCCCCGTGGGAATTCCTTCTCCAAAGCCCTCCGTGGTGGTGGGAGCAGAGAAGAGAGAGTTTTCCATGAACAATGGTGGTGCAGAGCAGGAATTTGGAATGGCTACAGCACATCATTATGCTAATAAAATGTACTTAAATCAAATCGTAATGAATTTGAGGCCTGAATTTCAACAACAAAATGATGTTTAAGATGAAATAGTGTGAGCTGGAGGGCCAGGCAGCCCTGTGTGCCTTGGCTCAGCTCCTCGCTGCACGTGGGAAGTGAAACCAAACATTGTGAAACCAGCTCAGGTCTGAACTGTCTGCTCAAAAGAGTAACATCTCTAGTTTTTACATGAATTTTTAATTTTAGATGACACCTTTGACTGGAAGTGACAGTGGAACAGATAATTTGTGTAATTACAGCAACAGTCATTGAGGAGGGAAGGGATCTCTCCAAAGCACATAAAACATGAGATGGATTTGATAGCGGATGAACTCTGTAACCAGAGCTGCAGGAACCTTCTGGCCTGGGGAGGGTATAAACCTGGGAAAGTCTTCTAAAACATCACCAGATCAGCCCCTCTTGGTGCTTAGGTGAAGCAGAGTGATGCACAAAGCGGAGGAAGGGAAGTTTTAATGAGTCTAAGGAGGTTTAGCCACCCCTCTAAGAGCAGAAATGCTACCGCAGCTCTGGCAGCAGATGGGGCTCCTGCAGAAGGGTGTTTAGCACGGGAAAACAATTCCATGCAAACGACTGGAAGTTAACTTTGGAATCCTGAGCAGCAAAACTGCATTCATCATGCACAGGACACTTAGTCTTTCTCACTGCCCTGCTTTCGAGTCACACCTTCTCCAGAAATGCCTTTTTAATCAGCCCCCAGCTTTTGTTCGTGGCACAAACTGTCCCGAAGCTGATAAATGTCCTCGTTGTAGTGAGATGCTTTCCACTTGGGTCTAGAAAATGTTGTGTACGACATATAAACATCAGGGTTTCTTACGATGAATGCACAAATATGTAGAAAAAGAGGAAGTAACCAGTAGGTATTTACAAGCCAGGACTGGAGAAATGCATTTCCGAGAAGGAAATTCCCTGCAGTGGTTGGAAAGTGCTTCAAGGAACAAATTCTCTCTAAACGTATAAGGAAAATAATCTTGGGGACAGTAATTTGTACACGCTTGAGAAATTGGTAATGATCCTAAAAGTCTGTTTTGGATAAATAGGAAATTTTTTGCAGCCGTTTAAAAATGTAAAATCAAATGCAATTTTTTTGTTGTTGCTTATATGAAGATCACAGCTAATTAGCCTTAGTTAAGTAAAGCACATCCTTTGAAAATTAGAGACAAGTTCCTTTGCCCTCTGAAGAATTGTCTGTTATTTACATTGTTAATATTAATATCCTGCAGCCTCTAAACTCAGAGTTGGTGTCATTGGAGACAGCCTGTAACAAACAACTCAGACCTCCAGTAAAATAATGAGAGATTTTCTCGTTTGTTTTGCCACAAGTTGAAAATAACCAGTGATGAATGGAGCCTAAAGTTCGTAAGGTAAAAACCAGATTCAAGGATCATAAACTGGTTTGGGTTGGGAGGGACCTCAAAGACCACCTTATTCCAGTTGGCTGGAAAATCTGCATGGAAGAAAGGCAGAAAGCTCCAGAAGGAGCAAGGCCTGAAAGCGGAGATTGATACTGAGAGTTCTTGGAAATCTGCTGGAGTTTCCTTCTGGTTTGGAGGAGTAAAGAGCTGCTGGAATTTTACCTGCCAGGAGTGAGGTGGCAGAGTGGGGTCAAGTGGGTACGGGGTTGATTTATTGTCCTGGGGAAGGGGGTTGGACATCATGTCTTCTGTCACCTTCAGGTTCTCAGCCTTCTTCAGGGACCAAACCGAAAGTTTTGGAGCCCTGGAATTCATCTCCCAAAGCATGGCTGAGTGATAACAGTGTCACTGCAGATCAGCTGGAAAACCATGGAAAATCTTCTTGGGGGTGACGCAGAAATGAGCGGAATTTATTAACATAGAGATGAACATGGAGGGAAGGGGGCTTGGGTGGTGAGCCAGGTGGTGGGGAAAGGTTGCAAAAATGCAGGAATTGGCATTAAAAGCTCCTTATTTTTTGTGTTTTGCATGCACTTGGAGATTTTGGTAAAAAACAAACACTTTGTAAGCTTGACAGTGGGTGTGAACATGGGAAGACGTGGAAAGGCTCTCCAGGAGTTGAGTGTCTGGTGCTGGAGTCAAACCAAGGACAGGAGAGACGCTTCTGGCTGCACGTGGCAAGCGCAGAACACGTCAAAATTGAGGATATTCACCAGTGCTGAGGCCTTCCAGATGGAATCCGGGGATGCCAGCAGCCTTAAAAACTAACTAACTAACTAAATTAATAAAAAACCCTCACTGGCTGCTCTACTGAACTATCTGGACTGAAAATAAACAATGCCAACAAAAAAAATTAAATATTTACTGATAATATGTGATTAAAAAATGAAGGCCATGTAGTCCTGATCAGTTATATAGAATTTCACTAGGTTTTAGTGTGTTCTATACAGGTTTGATAGGTTTAACATTTAGGTTTCAGTTTCTGAACTCTGTAGGAGGTTTGGAAGTCCCTGTCCCATTAATTACAGTGGGAACTGAGCACCCAGATCCTCAAACTCACTTTGAAATCCTCTGCCTAAATATATCCTTCTCCTCAGTGTTCACAAGGTTGAATAGAAGCAAAGTTTCTGGGATATGATAATTTTGTGCCAGAATAAATCTTGTATAAGTTAAAATCCCTGGAAGCTCCAAGGTAGTAGGAGTTATGTACTGGGGAATCTTTAACAAGATCACTGAAGAGATTACTGGTTCAATAAATGAAGATTTTTATCTGGGCTCCTTCGAGACAAGGAAGGCACTGAGGGAGTAGAGAGAAGTAAATACAACCCCAGTTTGGAGGGGAGGAGGAAAAAAGGGACTGGGAAAACCAGCCAGGCTATAATAGACCAGTACATGTGACCTTGGTGCTAGGCAGAGCTCTAGAAACATTAATAAAGGATGAGATCACAAAACATCTGGAGAAACAAACCAGTCAGCGTGGTTGCATAAAGGGTAAATCCTGTCTGACAAATCAGGGGGATTTTTTTTAGGGAGATGATGTGGAAAACAGGCACGGGTGAGAATGCTGGGCTTAATTCCGTCGTTTTTGGGCTCAGGGCACTCATCTAAAAGGGTTGCTCATGGAACTGGGGTGTGGGTTGGAGTTATGTCGGTGTGAGAGGGAGGGATGTGAGGTGTAAAGGGAGGCAGGAGAAATCTCCAGCTGATTTAACAACCCTTCTTCACTGGAAGGGTTAAACATGGAAAGGGGCTGCCCAGGGAGGTTTGGAGTCCCCATCCCTGGAGCTGCCCAAGGAGTGGCACTCAGAGCTCTGTGCTGGTGACAAGGTGGGGAGGGGACACAGCTTGGACTCCTGGGGCTGGGAGGGCTTTTCCAACCTCAAACCTGTGATCCTGAGGGTTAAACTGCAGCTCTCTGTGTCCTCTGGAAAAACTCGAGTGAAGGTGTTTGCCAGTGAAGGGAATAAAGTGGAGGTGATGGATTAAATCTGCAGAGAACTCCTGTACAAGGCTGGGGAAGGGTGGAAGAAAACAATCCATGGGCTCTGCTTGAGAGAAACTGGATTTTTACATTTGCAGCTCTAAATTGTGGGAATACTCACCAAACAAAGCTTTGGCAGAACTCTGGGTGAGAAGCAGGTGTAGAACTAATGTGAAGCAGAAGTTAAACCCACAGAAGTGTGAACTGTGAAAATATGAGAGTTCAATCTGACATATTGTAAAATACTCACCTGGGTCTCTGTAGCTGCCCTGCCCAAGGCAGGGACACTCTGGCATCAAAAGGACATCTCAGGGGCTGGGCAGGGCAGGGGACAGCAGCAATGACAAAAGTGGAGTTGTGAAGTTGCTACGTGCAGAGAGCCTGGGAAACCTGGATCTGTGCTCGCTTGGGGGAAAACCAAGCTGTTTAAAGGATGATCTGATCTGAACATTTCAAGATGCTGAGGAGGAATTTGAGAGGAGATGAACCAGAGATAAACTCTCTAAGTTTACTCAGATTCCCAGGATGTGTGTTGATAAAATAAGTATAAAGACAAAAAAAGGAGCAGAAATAAGAATATGGATGTGTTTGATTCAAGCAGGGTGAAAAAGGAAGCAGCCTTCATTGTCATTTAAATATGCTGGAAAATCGGGAATAATGGAGCTGGGGGGCAGAATCAGCTCTGTCCTTTGCTAGCATAACCCATCTCTTCACTAATTACATAGTTAAAGGCCAAATAATTAATCTTTATATCAAGACATGCAAGGAAAGGTGTGGGGAGGGTCAGAGGGCAGGAGGTACCTTCTGTGT
The DNA here is from genome assembly GCA_013397845.1 of Melanocharis versteri. Classification (NCBI taxonomy): domain Eukaryota; kingdom Metazoa; phylum Chordata; class Aves; order Passeriformes; family Melanocharitidae; genus Melanocharis; species Melanocharis versteri. The sequence goes on along the minus strand of VZTG01002136.1, from coordinate 452,621 downwards.
TTAAATGAGCTGTCCAGGTGACACAAGAAATGGGCAGAGCTGTAGCTTAAAGGAATTTTCTTGGCTTAAAAAATGCATCCTCTGCTCAATCTGCATCACTCCCAGAGGCCATTTTTTAATTTGTCTCCCTCTTTGTAAATAAAATCCTCCAAATCTGTGGTATCAGGAGGAAAACAGAATAAAATGTGAGAGAGAGAAAAAAACCAAAACAACCCCAAAAAACAACCCAAACCCATCCTTTATCATAAAAATCCCGTTGTAAATATTAAAGATTCCTGAATTCTCTTAGAGCGTGAAGTCACACTGCCGCAAGCACGACACGTGCCAGGGTCTGGGTTTGCCAGGCTCGTGTAAAGAGATAAAAACAAAAAGTACATCAGTCCTGAAATGCCAGGGAGCAAAGGGATGTGTGTCTGTGTGCTCTGACCTACAAGGAAGCACCCAGCAGAGATCTCACTAATTTTAGTGCTGGTCCAGAAATGCTTTTGCTGCGTGCGTGACCTGCGAAGCACCTAATTGTAAAGCTGTGGTAGCGTTCTAATTCATGGAGAAATAAGATGAGAAAGATGGAGGCAGTGCACGATTTTTTTAGTAATGGGAGCTGCATTCGTGTTCTCTTATCCAATGTGTACTGAACTTTATGCACAAAAATAGAAATACCACTGTTGCCTCATGCTCAGTGACACTGGTGATGTGATGTGAGCCAGAACAGACAAGCACCACAGCATCCTCTCTGCTCTAAAAAATCACTTTTCCCACCAGATTATAGGAGCACAGCATAAAGCCCCTCCCATTTTTCTTAGTTTTTCTCAAATCCACTTCCTAAACTGTGCTTGTTGGGGTGGGGTTTTTTTTTCTCCTTATTGCAAACAGTTGGAAAATGAACATGGCTAAAATAAGACTCAGCTGGAACCTTTAAGTAAATTTCTCACCCAATGAGAAACAAGAAAATGCTTTTTTAATATTTGAAATTCCCGTCATAGGTTTGCTCAATTTGCGTGTACTTGGGGTATTTAGGAATCATGGCCCTAAAATACTGTTTTTCTGATTGCAATTAGGAAACATTAAAATCTTGGGCAAACAGGGCTCTAGCACAGTGTGCTGACCCTACTTGCCCAGAGAGGTTGTGGATTCCCCATCCCTGGCAGTGTCCAAGGCCAGGTTGGACAGGGCTTGGAGCACCCTGAGATAGTGGAAGGTGTCCCTGCCCCTGGGATGGGGGCCATATTTTCCTTTGATTTTTCTTTGTTTTGTTTTGTTTTGTTTTGTTTTATTTTGTTTCTTCTAAAATAAGACTCAGCTGGAACCTTTAAGTAGATCTCTCACCCAATGAGAAACAAGAAAATGCTTTTTAATGTTTGAAATTCCAGTCATAGGTTTGCTCAGTTTGCGTGTACTTGGAGTATTTAGGAATCATGGCCCTAAAATACTGTTTTTTCTGATTGCAATTAGGAAATATTAAAATCTTGGGCAAACAGAGCTCTAGCACAGTGGGCTGACCCTATTTGCCCACAGAGGTTGTGGATTCCCCATCCCTGGCAGTGTCCAAGGCTGGGTTGGACAGGGCTTGGAGCGCCCTGGGATTGTGGAAGGTGTCCCTGCCCCTGGCAGGGGTGGAACAAAGTGATTTTTAAGGTCCATTCCAAACCATACAAGTCTGGAATGCTCTAATTCTATTTATAGGGCCAAGATCCAAATGTCAGTGTTTCTGACTGCTTAAGTTCCTTTCTTTTCAGAACTTCCTGCTTTGATAGTTCCCTGTCACTTTTCCCCCTTTTCGTTAATTTTGACAGCTGTCTAATTGAACTAAACAGAAACTATTATTTCAGCTACTTCAAGTTCCCAACAGGAACAAATCAGGGAGTTGATAGAGGCTGGAATAACCCCATTCTCTTCCCAGAGCATGAAGCTGTTGTGTCTATGAAACCATATTTCTTCTTTAACCTGCTCCTCATTTGTCTGCATCTTCCACCGCTGCCTTCAGGAATGAGTCATTAATAGCTGCTATTCAGGAAAAAAGTGAGAACTCTTTCAGTCCATAATTCACCCTCACAATTCAAGCAGGGAGTCAGTTTTGAACCTTTTTCTACTGCATCATTCCATAACCACGAAACCAGATGGAGTAGCTGGTTTATAAAGATAACGCCAAATTCACCGCGAGGCCGCTCAGCTCTCCCCGTAGAGTCCTACTCTGGTCGAGAGGGTTTTAACCCAGATCTCTGCACTGGGATCAGCTGCTGTACAGGTATTTTTTTCCCAGTCAGGAGCTGTGCCAGTGCCTCATCCTGCTGCCCAGGGTGCTGTGACCTGCCCACCCAAGCCCTGTGTGCCTCTCGCCTGCCGAACGCGCTGGAAATCAGCGCTCAGCTTAAACCTGACAGGCTCTTTTTTCACCACAGATAAAAGTCTGTTGATTTGCCAACCCCGACTGTGAAACGCTCCTGCTGCCTGAACTATTTTCCACACAACACTTGTTTTCTTTGTAAAAGCCTTTTCCTATTGATCTGAATTGACTGGTGCAGCAAAGCCTTGTGAGTTCGATGCAAATTGTTGCCGTGCACTTACTGGGAGCAGCAGAGCAATTCAAAAGGATGTTTTGGCGTAGATGTGCAACACTCTTATTTCAAGACATGTCTCCCTGTATTGATATTTGGCCTGATCTTGCTCGCAGAGTATAAGCAAGCAGTCAATTAAAGCATTTTTAAATGTTTTGAGGAGATGCTAAAGCTAAAATCCGAGGAGGGCATGTGTTTGGGTGGAGGAATGCTGAATCCGCGTGTTTTCCTGGATTGAGCTGGAATTGATCTCAATCTTTCAGCTGAGACAACATCAACTTCTAGAATTTTATCCTACCTGTGTGTCAGGGCTGGGGGAAGCACCAAAAGGCACACAGAAATTGCGTCTTTGTTTTTAAACCTACAAAACTCACTGGTTTTGTGAAGTTTTTAGCCTGCTGTGCAGCTCAGTTACTTTACCAAAGAACCATGAATAGGTTTGGGGCAGGAAAAAAATCTTATTTCTCAAATGATTTATGCACAAATAGTTTTGAATGTAGGCCCTTTTTGGGCAAAAGGGGCCCCACTGTCAGTGTGTTCAACTGGGAGTGAGGTGAAGTTTTATTTGCTGGAGGAATATGGATACAGCAAGGATTTGGCAGTTCATCGGTGTTCGTGTGGGTGCAGCCTCAAAAAGGGAGAGTGAAAATCACAAAGCAGGGCCTGTTGTAGGTAAACATTTGCCCTTTGGGTAGGTAAAGGCAGTTGAAGTGTTGGTGATGAATAAAGTTGAGAATAAGAAGGATTTGCTGGCAGAAAGGCAGATCTCTGCATCTTCTCTCCACAAAATCTCCAGGAGTGTGCAGGTGGAGGGGCAGACGGTGGGAGATTTCCCTGCACAGCCCAGCCTCTGTCCCAGCAGCTGCCAGCCAGCCTTTCATGGAATCCTGCAATGGTTTGTGTTGGGAAGGATCTTAAAGCCCATCCAGTGCCACCCCTGCCATGGGCAGGGACACCTCCCACTGTCCCAGGCTGCTCCCAGCCCCAGTGTCCAGCCTGGCCTTGGGCACTGCCAGGGATCCAGGGGCAGCCACAGCTGCTCTGGGCACCCTGTGCCAGGGCCTGCCCGCCCTCCCAGGGAACAATTCCTTCCCAATATCCCATCCATCCCTGGCCTCTGGCATTGGAAACCATCCACTGTGTCCTGTCACTCCAGACCCTTGTCCAAATTCTCTCTCCATCTCTCTTGGAGCCCCTTAGGGTAGTGGTCCCCTTTCAGCCTTCCCTGAGCACAAGCTGCAAATCCCAGTTCAGAGCTGTCAGCTAAACCATAAATTACCAGATTTATAAGTGAATTAAATATCACTGAGCCTGGCCTGCACATTTTCTTGATAGGTCAATAAAGTGCCTGTGGAGTCCAGCTCCAAGCTGCATCTGTGCCGATGCCAAAAGTGGGAATAACTCACGAGAGCTGCGTTGTGCTTCCTCTGGCAGACAAAGCTGAGTCACGTTTGCTCCGTGTGCGAGGAGCAGGGACATATTCCCTGTTCCCTGTGCTGTGCAGTGGAAGGACGTGTGTCAGAAATGGCCAAAAGACAAATGTGAGCCAAAACCGTGCTTAATCCAGCAAATATCTCTGTGTGATCCCTTTGTACACAAACGGAAGAGCAGCCATGGTCAGAATGACCATCATTCATGTGGAACACGTTTCTCACGCTGTGATTTACCTCTGTGAGGGGAAACAAGCCCCAAAAAGCTTTTAGTGCCTGCACAGAGAAATAACAACTTTACTGGTGGTGCCAGCTAGGAAATTCGGGATGGCATTTGGTTTGATGACGGATGACTGACCCTCAGGTGGCCCTGGCCACAACCAAGAGCTTTTCATTAGAAACAGAAATAAAATCTGCTCATCTTTTTTTTTGTTTTTTGGGGGGTTTTTGCTTTGTTTTGTTTTATTTTGTTTCTTCTAAAAGTTGAAGCTTTGGGCACTTGCTCTGAGTCTTGTTGCTTACTTGGAGGTCAAACCCTCTCTGTCCATCTGTCCCAGGAAAATTTAACACCAATGGGTTTTCTGCTGGTTTCATGTGCACATCAGGTTTTTCAGAACAGTTAATTTGCATAAAGAGAAAATAATCCTTCTCTGCTCCTTCCTCCTTTCCTTGATCCTGTGTGCCAAGCTTGAGGCGCAACGTGGCTTTAAGGGGGACTCTGGGAGAGGTTCCCAGTACCTGCTGGGGAACTGGAGAGTCCAGTGCCTGCGAGAGGTGAGAGACTGGTGGGAAATAAAGCCTGAACGATGCTTTGCAAGCCCTCAAGAAGCAGAGCCAGGTTTCTTTCCCTGGTGATCCACAGCCCAAATCCGTCAAGGCTCCCGCATCCAAATTTAAGCGCAGGAGTGGCCCCAGAGGACGAGGCGTGGGCTGCACTTACGGAGGCGGTGTTGATTCAGGATTAAGGTGAGCGGAGCTGGCTCCTCTGGGGATGTGTGTGATGTATATATTAGATTTTTGGAAGAACTTTTGACCTTAGCCATGCTCGTTTTGTGTTTTAAGTCACCGTGATGGCTCCCGCGACGTCGCGCCTCCCGAAGCTCGCGGTCGGTCGCTGGCGTGGTTAAAGGGTGGAGGATTTGAGAGGGGCCAAAATGGTTCAAGGAAATAAATCTCACTCAATTGAGTGTGACCTGAGCCCCTCGTTCCTCCAGGGCCTTTGGAGCATCCCCGTTTATAATCTTGTGCAGAAATATGAAAAGTATTGGTGACCTGGTTGCTTCTTTATGAAGGTGAATGGGGAATTCGAAGTCTGCTCTAAACTTGAGCTCTTCTCAACAGCAATATCACAGGCCTGGCACACAAAAAACAGCTCTTCAGATGGAAAGTTATTCCAGAAATCCTGGCACGTTTAGAGTTTCAGAAGCAAATTATCCCACTGAATTACTGGGGCTGAAAAGCAAGAGCAGAGGAGCACAAAGTGAATGCGTTAAGTTGTAAATTCTTCTTCCGTAGCAACTTTTGCACGTTTTCAGAAGTGCACAGGGCTGGGGGCAGAGAGGAAACAAAGCAGTTCACAAACTCCAAAACCATTCTGAGAGAGAAATTGTGGTTTTTATTTAATCATAGCATGCTCAAACAGCTTTTTTTTAAGGAATGAGTAGTGGTAGAGGTGGGAGTGTGATGTGTCCGTGCTGTCCCTGTTCCCAGCACCCTGCCCATGTGCAGGACCAGAGCAGGGGCATCACCACAGAGCACAGCCTCACGAGAGCTGAGTGACAACGGCACTGCCACCGAAGGACATGTGACATGCACATGAATATCAAATGAGTTCATTATAATCACCGCTATTACCATGAATACTGAATGAACTTACAATAACTGAACTCATGAAAAGTTACCATTTTGTGACTAAAAACAAAAAAAAAACTAAAAAAAAAAAACACAAAAAGAGCAAACAACCAAAATATTGGAAAAAATTAACATAATTCTATTTTGGAGAAGGGATATTTAGAGAAGACGGTTGAAAAATTGAAGTATTTAGAATCATACAAGTGCTAGTGCTGGAAAAGACGTTTGAGACCATCAAGTCCAACCGTCCCCCAGCACTGCCAAGGCCACCACCAACCCATGTCCCCAGGTGCCACCTCCACATGGCTTTTACATCTCTCCAGGGATGGGGACTACAGCATTTCCACTGGTAGATGATGGTTTCTGTCCATTTATTTTATTGTTTTTTCATATATATCTCTCATTTTTGAATGCTAGCTACCAGATAATGAGGATGTAGAATTTTTTAATTGCTTAGCGGAAAATCTTGATTAAAAATAGGTTTTATGGAAATAAATATATTTGCTGTAGAAGGATAACTCCAGTAACAGTCTAGGAGGAAATAAACTAATAAGGGTTCATATGTAGCATCTTTCAGGTAGTTCTTAACTTCCTGAAGCAGAGAAACTCTGGGTTTGAGTCAAACGTCTTCTTCCACCGAAACTTCAGAAAGCTGAAATTGTGAGGTGTGTTTATTTGTGATAAATCTGCACCACAGACTGCAAACATAAATCCTTAAGGAGTAGTCTTATGAGGCCAGATTCCTCCTTCCCTGCCCAGACCCTGAAATTTGGGAGGTTTTATGCTCTCCCTGCCCGGTGGGAAGCCCATCCCTCTCCTCCTGTCTGGTTCCCAGCCTGGGATCAGGGAGGGTAAATGTACTTCAACTTAGTGCCCTTTGATAGGGAAGAGAAAAGCAAACTTCTGTCGTTCCTCACATTGCAGGAGCAGCTACTGAAATTCCAATTAAAAGCTGTAATGGGAGCTCGGGGTGGATCTGTACCATAAGACACTTCTAGGTCAGGCAGGAGGGTTGCAATAATAATAATCCCAAGTACATTTCCTTATTTAACTTTGTTTTTTATTGTGTTCAGCCTGCAGCTGATTTTTTTTTTTTACCTTGTAACGTAGTCCCTAATTGAGACACATGAAGCTCATAAGAGGCTTTAGACAAGATTCAGCTAGCCACAAAAGTCATTATCTCATTTTCATTTATTAACATGATATTTCCAATGGATTAACGAGGGTTTCCCTTTTGTTGCCTCTGCTGTGGCACTCGCCCTAAAGGGGCTGTTGCGTTTCTCCATCTCAAGTGACTTCTTACTCACATTAGATTACAGTAATGTACGTGTTCCAGGAATGACATTTATTCTACTTCTTGCATTAAAATTCCCTATTTGAAGTAGATATAATTGCTGGAAATAGGATAAAGTGAACTTGAGTATTGATTTTAACAATGAGCTGGTATCAAAATAGCTGCTGCAAGGGCTGGGCATGCAAAAATACTCTTCTCAATTCCAGGTGTCTGATCCTGGAGAATTTCTGGAATCCGCATGTTATGATGCAGAACTGGTAATTCCGATTTTCTGAGGAAGCCAGAGGTCTTGTCAAGAAGTCGCTCCCTGTATTTTCCACAGCACTCACAGCTGTTTTTCAAGCACCAGTGGTCCTGCCATTCCACGAGGCTGCAAAGAGCAAGGAACCAGTGGATATTTTGGATAAGCTGGAACAGCGCCGGCGGGACACCCCGCCAGGCCACTGCAGCGGGACGTGGGGGTGAAGCCCAGCACAGGGAGCTGTGTTATTTTCCAGTCGTGTTTTCCAGCCCTGCCCGCTGCTCCCCTGCTCCTCCTGCTCTCCCAGAAGGCTGCCCGAGCAGCATTGCAGCGAGGACCTGCAGAGAGCCTGTCTGCTCCAGGCACTGTCTGATCTTGTCTGACATAATTTAAACCTGTGCTTCCTGCCTTAGTTTTACATTTTCCAGGGCCTGAAAGGTTCAGTGGGAAACAAAACTCACCGAAGAAAAATACAGAAGAGGGGATTTAAATCAGTGCAGCCTATTGCTGCTTTATCTTACCTGATAGAAAGGCGCTGCTGGGTGTCTGCCATTAGGTTTGATATAAAATCAAGACCTTAATTTTTTGTGAGTGTCAGGTTTCTTCTGTCCAGTCCCTCCAGAGGTCTCAGCCCTAAATGAGGAGAGTTTAAGCCTGGCATTTAGGAGAAAAAATGTGTCTGCTCCAGCCAAGCCTCCCCAGTGCAGCTGGATTTAGTGCTGCTCCTCACCTGTGTTGTGTCCAGCCCCGCTGTTCCCTGCCCGGAGCTGCACAAAGAAAGGAGTTAGCACAGAGTGATGGTGTGATCCTTCTGGATCAGCGTTTCATAAGCCTGAGGATATGAAAATCTGGAAAATCAACTGTGGAGCTTGGAAGAAGATTTCTTCCTGCCTTGTCTAGAGGGGGAAAAAAGTATCGGGGATATTTAATCCAGGAAGCTCCATCATATGTGAAGTTTAAAACTGTAACAGAGCTTTATAAAAACTCTTATGAACACCATCACTAACAGGTTTCAACATGCATTTGTAAACTGAAGCAGCCTTCGCTGATTTTTTTTTTAAATTTTTTCTGCACTCTCTATTCTAGAGGGTGCTTTTGGCTTTATTTGTTAAATTACACATCAAGGCTGATGTCTTGGGAAGAGGGCTGGCAGCAGCCTCAGCAATCTCGGTGTTGGCACTGAGTGGAGAGGCTCCTGTGTGGGATCCCCTCCCTTTTTGGGTGTCACAGCTGGAGTCATTCAAAGGAAAGCTTCAGATGGGTCTTTAAAGGATGGATTTAAACTTTTCCACAGCGAGGGCAGGAAAAATGCTTTCTAAAAAAGTGGCATCCATATAAAAATGCTGTTATAATTCTCCATGGTTTTTCTAATAAATAATCTCTTTAATATAATACTGAAACTCATGTAGGGAAAATGGCCTTAACCTGATGGGTGGAGAGAGCTGATAAAAAACACAAAAACCCCTCAGGTGACCCCCCAGCCCTCTGCCTGGGATTCAGAATTAGCATTGTCACCAAGTGTTTGGCTCTGTCTCTGTCAGCCCCTTCCTGTAGTTTGTATTTCACAGCAGGGTTCGGAGAGGTGCTCTGTGCTCACCAGAGCCTGAACAGAAAGGGTGTTCGGAGTGTGTTCTTCCTTAATTTAAAATAAAAATAAATAAATATATAGTATGAACAGTTGGAATAAAACCTGCATTTTGGGCAGATTCCAATAATGTGTTTTTCATTGCACGAGGTGCGACGCCTGTCAACACTTCCTAGTCAGATTTGCCTCTTTTTTTTGTTGTTTTTTATACAATTCCCCCTTATTTTTTGTAGCAGAGAGGAGTGTCTGACATATCATGCTTCCATCTCCATACTGTAATTATTAATATAGGCTAGGGAGAGGTCACCTATGTTTTTTGGCAACAGTTATGTTCCCATGTATAAATCATGATAAAGTGCTATTACTCTGTAGGGTATGCTGATGTTTTCAATTTACTCTGTGTAAAATATAATTTCTTTCTTTCTCTCTTTCCCCCTTAAAAAAATAAAAGGCAAAAAAAAAAAAAAGCCTTTTGTTCCTATCATATAGATAAACTCATAGATTTCGCAACCAATAAAAACAATATTAATAAATATGAGGCATTGTTACAAAGTAGGTCCTAACTATGCAGCCTAATGTTTCAGTAAGTCTGTGGTGCACATCCTTTTATAGCCAATTAAGAGGATGTTTTATTTCCCTCATTAAAAGTGCAGCCCACAGTCACCATGTTGAATCAAATAAGTACGAGTTTGCACATCCTGTGCGCAACCTTTCCTCGAGGCACGGTAGCATTTGTCATCTTTATAATAAAGCTTTCCAATTTTTCTGATTAATATTTAAAAGAAATAACATGACCTGAGGAATATATATATAACATCCTTGTGTCAAGGCCTTCCGTGCTCTCTGGTTTAAGGCTAAGGTGCCATTAGATCTCTTGGTATTCTGCATCATTCCAAGACCTATTTTCCAGTGTTTATGTGAAGCAGCAGCTTCTTTGTGCTCTTTTCTTTCTCCCAGATGAGAGACAGAGATCTCACCAGTGCTTCAGTGGTCGCCAGGATGCTCCTGCTCTTCAGTCTCATCATTCCATGTGGAGGTCAGGGAATGTTCCTCCAGGGATTGTCCTCTGAGCCATTACCGGGTCGTTATGGGTCCGTGAGCAAGTGGTTTCTGGATCAAAGTCCTTGCAGCTTTCTGGCAGAGCAGATGAGGGCTGGAGTGCCTGGGAAAGCTGAGGTCCTGCCCCTCCATTCAGCTACCAAAACCTGGCCGGTGGCTGGGGGTCACTGGGTCTCTGTCTCTTCTGGTTCAGGTGGCAATTTGCTCATGTCACCCTTGTGAGTGTGGAGATGACCTGGAAAAGTGTGGCTCCATCTTGTAAAGGCAAACCTGCCCCTCAATCCGCGTCTCCCGAGGGCCTCGGGCTGCTTCAGCTTTACTGAATTGGAAGATCCTCATGGCTGGGGAAGCAGCTATCCATGCTAGGACTGGGGGTGTCTACAGATTGCAGGAAGATTGACCATTTACCTGCAATTTTGTCATAATTTTTATTTTTGAAGCAGCTGTTGTTGACAGTGCAAAGCATTAATGTATTGAACAAGGGTAAAGAATGTGTAGGTTGAGATTTGGCAGCAGAGGTGCTGGAAACCCTTGTGCAGTCATTGAAATACATTAATTCCTTGGTCTTCCCCCCCTCTCCATGTTGTGTCTTATTTATTTTCTTTCATTTCTCCCTCTCTATAATAATTGGAGGCCAGCAGAGGAAAACAAGGAGGGCTGAAATCAGTTTTGGTATATTTTATTGGCACCCATCACTAAAGCCCATCAGGTTCTTCAAACCATTACAAGCCATCACAGCTAGAATAACAAAATATAAGCCTTTAAACTTAAAGGCTCAATTATTCAGGGCTCTCTGTAAATTACAGACAAAGCTAACAAATTTCATACATTAGTCATGGTAAAAAATACTAAATTCCATGGTTTGTCACAGATTAATAGGAAAAAAAGATTAAAACAGCAAGTTGTGTAAGTAATTTAAACAAATGGTTGCCAGAGATTCTGCATGTTTGGTAAAGAATTAAATAAGTGAATATCAGCAGCTGAACTTCTTGTGGACGAGCCAAAGCCTTTTGGAAAAGCTGAGGCTCTTTTTGAATATGGAACCAATGTTTCCCTCAATCCTGTAACACATTCAAACCAGCTGTCATGCAAAGAAAGAATTTACCATGCAGTGTTGCTTGTGCTCGTCTTAATCCATCCCCACCAGTCAGGCACTCGCTGCGGAGGGAAAAAAAGGGGAAAACCTCCTGTGGACCAAAACTTGGAAGATGCAGAGAATTCCAAGATTAACACTGAGGGCTGGAGCGGTTGTTGGCGGGGCTGATAACGCCGCGCACCACGGGGCAAGAGTTCCGTGAAGCAGCTCCAAGAAATAATTGCAAAAAGTTCTTTATGGAGTGTTGGCACTTGGGGCAAACTGGCACCAGAGCCAAAGGGATCCCAGGGGTGCTCGGGAATGGGGTGGGACCCACACCTCAGGATCCGTGTGCCCACGTTTCTGCCCACGACATGGAGCTGTCCCTGATGATCCAGCTTCTGCCAAGGGAGCATTCCCCAATTCCCCTGCTGAGGAGGATAACAGGAATGTGCACAGCACATCCAGGGCTGGATTTTGCAAGAACGAGCTGCATATGCCCTCAAACTGTGGCAATCTCTGAAAGTTGTCTTTTTTTCCCCCTATATTCTTTTCCTATTTATTTCTGGCTTTTTTCTTTCCTGTCAGCTGGGGAGATGAGGTAAGTCTTCCTTCTTCCTGATCTCCTGGAGCTAACAGTGGGATATCAAGTACAGAAACTCACCCTACCTATTGTTTCAGCTCAGTTCAACATACATCTGATTTTTTTTTTTATTTTGTTTTTTCACTCTTCACTTCTTAAACCATTGCTTTGTGTGGGGGAAGCATATGAGAAGTCAAAGCTCTGCTTGATAGCAAGAGAACCAAGTATTAATTTTCTGGATTTCCCTTTTCTTTCACTTCCTGTTATGGTTCTTCCAATTTACAGCTCTCTGGAGTGTGATGCCACAAGTAGGCAACTATTGCAATTTTCTGGGTTTAAATCTGCCATTTTGGCTCTTACTTCAACGCCTGTAGCACAAAGTGCTGCTCTGGGTGGCCAGAGCTGGCTTTTGCCCGGGGGTACAGCTCAGGCCAGACTGGATTTGCTGCAGAAATCTTTGCCCATTTTCTTGAGCTGGCACTGAGGAATGGGCTCTGTCTTTTCCTGGCACGGCAGCGGCTCTGGGAATGCTCGCTTTGGAATGAATTCAGGCAGAGCCATGTCAGGGGTAGTTCGCTCCATCAACACTGGCGTTAGTGTTTTCAGTAAATCTCCATTTCACTCAACGCTGTTTTCATGAAATTCATAGCGAGTGAGCAGCAACCCGAGGGTGGAGAAACATCCAGCCTTTATGGTTTACCCCTCTTAATGTAAAGATTCATAGTTTTCCTCATAACTTTCAGGGAACCTTATCTCGTGTATGTGTTTGTTCCGCATAAAATCCGCTGGTGGGCAGGTTGTCCTCTCCCATATCCGTGTGTTTGCCGGGATGAAGGCCCTCCAGGGGCTGCCTCCACCAGCAAAATTAATTGAACCTGAATTTGGGATCTGCTTTTCCCACAGTATCTCCATCCTGGCTAGAGCCAGGAAACCCCAGTCATCCCCCACGGGAACTCTCACAGGATAATTCCCAGCACAGCTCCTCAGTGAGGGAGGTTGAGTGTCTTCTGATATGCCTTGGATAAGCATCTGCTTGTGATACTCTTCCAAAAACTGGAAATATTCAGCTTGCTCCACTCTGACTTGTTCCAGCAGTTTGTGTACCAGTACTGCTGATTAACTTTGGGTGCCTTGAGAGGTTGTCTCTGACCTAGATTTAGAGCCAGGCTCAGATCTGTAGTGAGAGATCCCACACTCGACATCACCAAGTTGTTTCACAAACCCAAAACACTGTGAATTTTGCTGGCCATTTCCCAGACTCGTGTAAACTGCAGGATATTCTTCTGTCTGCTCTTCAGCCCCATTTGAGGGCTGGCACAGGGACAAGCCCTCTTGCCACCCTTGGTGCAGCTGTTTGGTTTAAACTTTTGGTGTAGCAGGTCTGGAACCACCAGGAATGGGAATTTTATAGCAAACCTAACTGGTTTTCTCTGTCCTCACAGGATGCCGGTGCAGGTTTGAGTCTTGCTTTCCTTTCCAGAGGCAACCCTGTGCTTTCCTCTTCCTAATCCTTGCATTCTGGGTCGTTCCTGGGTCCATTCATTCCGTAGGTTTTATTCCTGTTTAACACATGCTTTGGGAAGGGAGGAAAAATGTGCACTGAGACATAAACTGCTGTCCTTCATCCGAACATCCCTGTCTGGCTCTGCTGCTCCCACCTCCTCCAGCTCCTCCCTGCCCCCAGCTTTTCCAAACCTGCTGGGTGGCTTCAAACAGTCTCCTTGTATCCATCCCACGTTTAAAGACTTCTCTGAAAATAGGTGAACTCCTCTAGCAAGTAACCTGCTGGAGGAGCCTGTCAAGGGCTGGCTGTACACACTTCAGTCTCGGCAAGAATCAAAGTAAAACGAGGAGAGTCTCACAGAAAAGGGTTACAGAGAGTTTCACGTATTTTGCAGCCTTTTCATGGCTTAAATTACACTTCCCCTTGTTCTAGTTTTAAAAGGCAGAACAGAAAAGTTAATTTTAACACTGAAAAATGAAGGCTCTTCAATTATTTATAACATTAAAATGTACAAATGTTTGATCAATGAACTTGAAAAAAACATGCAACTACAAAACCCATTTCACAGTGTTCTAAAGTTCATGTGGCAGAGATAGAGAAGTGAAATGATTATTAACAGACGAAGAGCAGCATTTTAATAACATTCGAGCTGTAATAATGAGGCTGACAAAAGCAAGGGAATTCAAAGCCAACACTGATCTGACGCTCCCTCCTTAACACATAGACTGTGCCTAATTTTGTGGAATGTGAGGTATTGTAAGAAAATTGCTCTCGTGCCAGAGACCCCCTCGGTGTGGTGCCCAGTGGGGTGGCAGCAGGATGAGGTACCTTTTGTTTTGAGTACTTTATTATTTTATACTAGAGTGTTTTGAGTAAATACACAGCTGTGTCTTCATATATTTTTTTTTTCTTCAAGCTTTAGCATTACCATTAATAATAGTGGAAATATCCCTTTTTTTCTATCTTAAAAACACAGAAATAGGACATTTCCCATGAAGCAGCAAGAGGTGAGCCCAGAGTGGCAAACAAGGGTCTGTAAAGGGATTATGGATCACTGTGACACCAAAAACATCAGCCAAGTATCGGGATGAGCCTTGTGACACCCAAATCACGGAATTATGGAATGATTTGGGTTGGAAGGGACCCTAAAGCTCACCTTCCACTGTCCCAGGCTGCTCCAAGCCCAGTCCAGCCTGGCCTTGGGCACTGCCAGGGATCCAGGGGCAGCCACAGCTGCTCTGGGCACCCTGTGCCAGGGCCTGCCCACCCTCCCAGGGAAGGATTTCTTCCTGCTATTTAACCTAAATTTCTCCTCTTTCAGTTTGTACCCAAACTGTCGCTTGCAAATCATGGTGCAGGAATAAACAGAGGTTATGGTGAGCACGAGGCTCGTCCACAGCTGTCCACACCCCCTTCCAGTTGGGGAATGAATTGTCTGGAAGCTACTCCAGCTTCCTTGGCTCTCGGTGCCTTCACCCCTGGGTCTGCTCTCCAAGGGCCTGACAGCTGGGAAGGGCTGGTGGTGTCCTTCCTTCACACTAACAGGATATTTTTGTTGGATAGGTACACAGGTTTTCTTACAAAAAGAAGTTTATTTTCCAAATACCATCCCTTCCCAGGAAAACAAACACGACGCGATCAGCCAACTGCACTATTGCAATAAATCCCATTTGTTCAGCGCTTTCCCGAGATAAATGGTTATTCTTTGGGAGATTAAGATGCCTCTTATGCAACAGCAAACTGAAAACTCCCTGTTTTTAGTGCACTATAGCAAAACTGTGATGCTCATAAGCAAATTTCCAAATGGGAAGGGGCACGTGGATGCTAGATGTGGAGTGGAATGCAAGGAAAAAGGTTTATTGTGCTGAAACCTGTATTCATGTCCTTGTAAAGGTAAGGAAATGATATTTAGAAGGTGGCAAACCTTGTCCCTGGTTTGTTAGAGGGGAGGAAGGGCTCCCTTGGCTCTGCCAGGGCAGCGAGGGACCCTCCCACCTCTTCCCTTCCCCAGCCTGACTTGAGAGGGAGAGTTCAGGGATGGCAGAGGTGAGAGCATGGGAGAGGTCAGCCGGAGCTTCTCTGCTTTTGGGGTGTTTCCCTCACCTCAGCAAAGCTCGCTGAGGGGAGCGTGTCCAAGCTGACCCCCTCGGTGACCCTGCAGCCAGGCCAAGGAGCAGCCAAGGAGCCCGGGGTGTCCCCACCCTCCCAGCGCCTGCCCAGGGACCTGCTGCCCTTCCCTGAGCTGCTTCCTGGAAAAACAAGAGCCCAACCTTCATGTCTTGGTCCTGCAGCTTCTAATTATGCCCCTCACAAGGCCTTAGATGTGGAGTCTGCTGCAGAAGCAGGACGGTGACGACGATGAAAGGGAGCAACATCAAAAGTGTCAGGAAGAGGGGAAGGCAACGCCATATCAGTGCTGAAGCCACATGCATATTCCAATTTGCTATGTGACTGTGGTGCTAATTTGGAGGCGGAAAAAAAAAATCCGATTACGCGCGGAATGGCATCCACAGAGCGCCTCAGGAATATGCAGCCGGAGAGTTTCCTAACAGGGGAGCCGTGTGCTTATTGAGTCTGCTCTTAACGCACAAATAAAGTATAATTAGGGCTCATTAGGAGTGGAGGGAGGGCTGCAGTCACCCTGGCAGCACTCACAGGGAGGAAATAAGGCCGCAGCTCTCACATTGGGTTGGGAATGAGGAGGGAAGGGTAAGTGCTGTCCTCGCACATCCCAGTCCAGGAGGATGGGTCGTGTGGTTTTTTACTCTGGTGTCACAACGTTTTTAAAACGCAGGAATGATCTGAAGGAGGGAGGGGAAAGAAAAAAAAAAAAAAAGGAAAGTTACAAAAATTTCTATTAATAAAATTTAGGAGGTTAATAAGTCTTAGTATTACATATAAAAATTGGCATTAAATATTTAGAAATTCTATTAATAAAATACTAGATTAATAAAGCCTAATATTAAATATAAAAAATTAATGGGGTGCAGCTCGTCAACTTTGTAGTGTGAAAACCATGGTGAGAGGCCTGCCAGTCCTTTCTTGTGGCTGTGGCCATGGGATGGAGGAGCAAGAACAGGAAATTCAGAGTTGGGGTGACTGACCAGGCACAGTCTGCTTGGGTATGAGCAGGAACACGACCTGATCCATATGGAATCCTGGGAATATTTGACCTTTGCTCTCTGGAAAGCAGCTAAAATAGTCTATGATGTGATGCAGGTTGGGAATATAATGGGAATAAGCCTGTTTCCTAATTTGGAAGTTTGGGGATCTCTGGGAATTTGTGTATCCTGATATTTTTGAACTGATCTGGCACATCCACAGTGCCAATAGGAATTAATTTTGCCCCCGGATAGCAAAGGTGTGGTTGGACTTTCCAGACCCAGGGACCCTTGGCCAACACCAGGATTTGGGTCTGGCCTCCTGCAGTACAGGAGAGATGTGGGATGCTGCAGGATAGGCCATGCTTAGGCTTAGGCTTAGGCTGGAACAAAAGATGGGATTTCGGTGTGAAAACATTTCAAATGGCAAAAAATCGACTTTGCGGAAGTGATGTGGAAGAGGAGGTGTTATCTAAAATTACCCAAATCTTTCCAAGCATAGTTTCTTACTTAAATTTCTTATCCACGTGGCTTTTTTGGATCAGTGTTCCTAATATCTTCTTCCAATACAATGTGAACTCCCATCACTGATGATGCTTTCAGGGATTTTTTTGCCCAGAGTTAGAAAAATCAGTGTTTTTTACCTCTGCTCAGTGTTTACAGCAAATGGTAAAACTGTGTTTAAATTAGGATAAAATATTAAAATTAATATTCATTGACTTCCATTATCATTAGAAATTAAGTTTATTTCCTGGGTAAACAGTTTATAGCAAGCTATAAATATTTTCTGTTGACCTATTAACTGTTTTAATATATTATGAAGTTATTGACAGTTGCAGTAAAATTTATAAACAGCTATTAAACCTTTTAACATACTCGATGTGTCTAAGTCTCTATAACACAGAGAAATGATTTTTTAAAGATAATCTTCTCCTGATATTAAATTCCTCCAAGATTTTAATATATTGTCAAAGTTTATGGGTCATAAAATAAACCTAGAGCTTACAAAAAAAATTTACACAAGGATATTATTTAAGAAAAAGGACATGGAAGTTTTAGTGCAGCAAGAATGATGATATAAGCCACTGAAACATATAAAAGTACATACCAAATACTATGTTAAAATAACATTAAATGTCTTGTATAAATCCACAAGTCAAGGTTTCAGGGTTTTTACAGTGCCTGACTCTCTTATTATTGTGTCTAGATAATGACACCCTCACGGTGCAGCACTTAGAAAAGCTCATTTTTGATAGATGTAAAAGCATGAAATAACGATAGACCAAGAAATCCTAATTTGGAATTCCCTGATAATGTAAGGTTAGGGCCCATACTTCGTGGGCCTGATTCCACAATGTATTACTCCATCCTGAGCCCGATGTAAATCATTGAAAATCAATAAAAATGGGTCAGCTGGCTGGTGTAAATTGGGCTGCCTTCATTACAGGCCATGGATGGATGCCAGTTTACACCAGCTGAGAAATTGGCCGGGTGCAGTTATATCTGTGTAAAGCTGTCAGAACTCAGTGATTCATCAGCAACTGCACATTTACTGCACATTTCTCCGTTTCCTTTCCATATATATCCCTATTTAAAAGTTGGGTGGTTCGACACTGCCCTTGAAGGAAGAGTGATGTCTCCTAACCTGATCCATGGGCAGTGGAAGCAGCACATTTCTCTGATCAGCAGGCGGTTGGGAATATATGGAGAAGTGTCTGGGCTCTGTGGCGCTGCTGCTGCTGCTGCAGGATCCTCCAGGTTCAGCTGGAGGGATGATGTCCAAGGAGGGGCTCCACCAGGAGAGTGCCCTTCCCCTGTGTGTGTCTGTCCCCTGTGCCTGGAAGCAGCAACGGGATAAAATGGCATCCAGAGAGCAGCGTGGACACCTCAGGAAGTAGAGCAGAAAACACAGGCTGCCTGGAGAGGCGGTAGATGCTCCATCATCCTGGAAGTGTCCGAGGCCAGGCTGGACAGGCCTTGGAGCAGCCTGGTCCAGTGGAAGGTGTCCCTGCCCATGGCAGAGGATTGGATTAGATGATCTTTGAGGTCCCTTCCAACCCAACGCAGTGAATAACGCCGTGTTCTCACAGCAGGTGTGTTTTGTACCGTGTTTCTGCCAGGGTTCAGCTGAGGAGATCCTGCTGCCAGCCCCGGCTCTGCTGCCTGGTCTGAGGGGAGGGACAGCCCTCACCACAGCTCTCCTTTCCAGCAGGCTTCTTCTCCCACTGCTTTTTGGAGATAACGAGGCTCTCCCCAAATGAAGAGCTCCTGAAGATGGAGAAGAAAAGGGGGCAATCATTTCAGTGTCCACCTGCCTCTCTCAGAGCAAGTATCCCAAGAAATGAGGAAATAGTGGGGAAGTGTGATAGTCACAGGTAAAACCAAGGGCACGGCCATGAGGAAAGAGCTCAGAGAAGACACTCTGCTTCTCTTCTGATGTCAGCTCATCCTTGTATTTTGGGTGTCCCCTCTGGAATGAGAGCGGCCCAATCCCCCAGCAGAGCAGAGCACAGGCTCCAGTTTAACTGAGGTCCTGCAGGACCATCACCTACCACTGAAAGTAGCGAAACCCACAGGATGTTTTTGGTGTTATGAATTCTTTGCAAGCTGGGGCTGTGCCTGGTGGCCTCTACACCCCACAGCTGGGCTCCTCATGGGTCATCTCCTGGAGGGCCAGAGCCACCCAGGTCCCAGGAGCTTGCTGGGGCTGGAATCAGAGCTGGCTTGCCTTGTGCAAGCATGGATTATAGCTGACGTGACTTTGTGGTTTCCTACCTCAGCTTTGAAATATAGTAAACTCACAAAAGCTACTGTAGAGTTCAGAACAAACACAGGGGGTATGTTTAGTTATTTGTTTTTGTAGTAAAATAAAATATTTATTATACACAGACACCTACTGTGAACAGAGGGTAAGGCCACTGTGTTTTATCTCTAGGGTGTCATGTTTGACTTCCATTAGGGATGTATTATAGACCTGTGGGTTTTCATGAATTCAGAAAGTCCACTTTGAACACTGATTTCAAAGCCTACAGGGGGTGTGAGGAATGTAAGAACACTGCTTCGTAGCAAGGAACCTGTTGCATCTAACAAACACCTTGCGTTTGATAAGTCAGAGTTGAGGCAGGCTATAAAGGAGCTCTTATTTTTAATTTTTTTTCTTCCTGAGCACGATTTTAAAGGAAGATTTCCTATTGTTTGCCTCGTAACTTCAGCCCATCTGAAAGCTCAAGGTGAAGACAACGAACGAGCTCCTGAAAAATGCACCATTACATCAGCATACTTTTCCCATTTTTCCCTAATTCCCTCCCAATGAATCATATGGGAGGAGAAAACGACCTCAGCGATCAGGTGGATGCCGATCCATCTCCGTAAGTGCCTCTCATGTTAATGGTGCTGTCCAAAACTCTAAGTGCCACTTGTGGGTGATGTGTGGAGGGGCCGTGGGTGGAGTGTGGTGCTGGGGGAGCTGGGTCTGCCAGCCCCGAGCCCCCCACATCACCCTGGGGTGGGTGGCGAAGGGTTGGCCATGAGGAACAGCTGGTGGAGCTCAGGGCTGTGCTCCCCATGGCTCCTGAGCAGCCTTTGGGCTCAGAAATTCGTGGGAAGTGGGAGCATTCCCACGTTCTCAGAGCACAGGAGGTGGTGTGGGGCCACCATCTCCATGGAGGGGTTGGAGGCAGCAGTGGGAAGGTGGAGAGGCTGTCAAAGGAATCTGCTGTGAAAGCATGAAACCTTCACGTGTCATTTTTCTTCTCCCTCCTGGCCCTGTTCCTGTCTGTGGCTGGAGAACCACGGAGGGATGCATCCCCTTCTCTTCAGACCTGTGCATCTCATCTTAAACAACACAACACAGCCGACAACATGTGAAATGAAAACCCCTGAAGGACGCACATCACTGCCTCACTCTGCTCTTGAATGCCACCCAAGGCATTCGTGTTTTGTCACAGCCACCAAATTAAAAAAAAAAATGCTGAGAAGACCTGGTTTTGTGAAATCAATGCAAGAATCAAAGTGAAAGCTGTTTTGGTTTACCTCCTCCAGACAAGGAGTATTGGTGCATTTTGAATGTTCATTCACTTTCTCGTTCTTCCTTGTGTTTATTGCTGGCTGTGGAGGGAATGCACATGGATTTATTTCCATAATGATTTCATGGAGAGGTCAAACCCCACTGAATCCAGATAAGTGCAGGAGCCAGCGGGGTCCTTCCAAGCATTGAAAAAGATTTGGCACTGCTGACTTTTGCACTGTGGGAAGGCCAGTGCAAGACGTTACCAGTGCCTGTTAGGCTGAGCATAACTGGAGAAATGGGTGGTAAGAGAAAGTAAGTCTAGAAATACTCTTGCTAAGGCTAAATTCTGCTACTAACAAGCCTTCTGCTCCTAATTATACCTTCAGTTCTGCTCTGCTGACACTGTTTTGACACGGGGTAACGTGTTCATAAGAACTTGATGCTCATTTTTCAGTAGATAACAGTGTTTATGTGCTAAATCTTGCCCAGCACAATATTTAAAATACCCTTAAAGCCAACCAGTTGGGATAGAACAGCAACAGCTGTTTGGTACAGTAACCAATGGAGAAAATGATTTACTTGTATCCAAATAAAATTTCAGTGGGAATGAGAAAGCAGTTGAACCAGACAGCCTGGAAGTGTTCCCTTTGTTTCGTTTTGTTCTGTTTTGTTTTTCCTGGGGATTTTACATCAAGGACAATGTCATTACACTCAGTAGTAAAATTCCTCTTGGAAGCCAAAGTTTCACCTCATTCCAGCAAAGTGCATCACGCAGAGGTTTTGGTAGGGTGAGCTCACCCTTGGAAACCACTCTGGGTCCTACTACTCGTTCCTGGGATTTTCACCCTGCATCCAAGGTTGCTCAGGGGGCACGGGGCTCTCCCCAGGTCCCCCCCACAGCACTAATGCCTGGTGAGGGAGGCGAGCAGCAATAGTCATGGACAGTAAGTCCCGACTTGGTTCTGTGCTTCCCGTTCCACTTGAATTCAACCATTAAATCTGAACTTCCAGTTCAAATTAAATATGTCATGACCAATGTCAGATATATGGACAACTTCAGAGTGGAATAACCCAAGGCAATCTGCTCTGATCGTATCATGCCTTAAGTCTCGGACTAAATCCAGGGGGAATTTAATAAAATAGCTCAGTCAAGCATTGATCTTTCCTGATGGTTTTTTTCTTCCTTTCTAATGGTCTTCTCACACACATTGCCCTCACTTCCCTCTTGGAAAACAACACAGTATCATAGAGGAATAATCCAAAATATTTCAGCACTGCAGCTATTGCACCTTTGCTATTGACCTCCTTTCCAATCTCTCATTTGATGACAGTGGTGTAGGATGACAGAATTAAATGATTTTGTTTCTCTCGCTCTCTGCCAATGTTACATTTGGTACATAAAGTGAGTAAGTATTGTAAAATGGGATGACAGTGCTGCAGGAAAAACTGTGTGGTGTTGCACTGTGCTCCAGAGCAGTTGTAAGCAGAACCTGGATGTCCCTTTAGAGGATATTGTACAGGTCTGTTTGTCCATCCCTGGCACTGTGGTGGGAAACCAAGCCCAGCACATCCTGAAAATTCAAGAGGTTGAGGAGTGGTGCATCACAGGTTTGAAGCAGGGGACAAGGGAACAGCCTTGGGATGCAAGTCCTGTGGATGCTCAGAGAGTGGGACATTAGCATGTGAGAGACTCCTAAAAATACTATGATTTATGCCCCTTTTAGGATATAACATTATATCTAGGTGGAAAATAGAAGTGCATGTAGTTCATAAGTTCATGTAGTGATAGGACAAGGGGAATGGCCTTGAGCTGAAGGAGCGTGGGTTTGGATCAGAGATTAGGAAGGAATTGATTCCAGGGAGGGTGGGCAGGCCCTGGCACAGGGTGCCCAGAGCAGCTGTGGCTGCCCCTGGATCCCTGGCAGTGCCCAAGGCCAGGCTGGACAGGGCTTGGAGCAGCCTGGGACAGTGGAAGGTGTCCCTGCCCCTGGCAGGGCGTGGGATGGGATGGTCATTATTCATTCCATGATTATATACCATAGTATCTGATCGAATATAATCTATACCAGTCTTATAAAACATTCAGTTTTACTCATCAACATCTAATATTTAATATAGAATCCAATAATCAGCATTTTTAGATGGAGCAAAAATTCCAGCACTGTGAAAATACCTGGGGAGTGTTGCCATTGCTGCTGTAGTGCATGAGCTGCTCTCCTTCCTCACTTCTCTCCCCATTATTTTGCTTTGAAAAACTATCTTTTTTAGTGCAATGCTAAAGGAGAGCATCCAAATGTTGTTACTTCTGGACTATCCGTGTGTTTCCAGGGAGAAGCAGAAGGACAGAGCTGGGTTTGGGACCAGGGGACAGTTGGCTGACAGTGAAGGTCTTTACTGGAAACCCACTGCAGAGACAGTGGCAAAAACGTGTCCCACTGCATCGATGGCTGGGCTTAACATTTACATAACCTCCAGGAGAGAGAACGCTGCACTCTATGACTTTGCTTTAAAAATGAGTCCTTGGGTAAGATCCCTCTCCGATTTGAAGCGCTTGCAGGATTTGGAAGAGTTTCAAATAAAATTAAAAGAAAAACAAAGCTCAGGCTCCTGAGATTGCTCCACTACATACTGACGAGTGAGTGTGAGGGTATGTTTTGTCTCTAAAGAAAATAGCAGAGCCTACAGCAGTCACGATAGTTTATAAGCATGAACATAATTTTGAATAGCCTTAGCTCTGCTTTGCCATGACCTCTGCAACTCAGCTCTGAAGAAAAAGGTAAAAAAATATTCCCCTAATGCCAGCTGTACACCAGAAAAGATACTTAAACTCAGCAGATTTGAAAATCACAGGCATGTCTTGTTTATCATGCTTGACCTTTCCATTTTATTTTATTAATTATAAAATAGAACTTTTTTCCAGGAATCTAAGAAAATACCCCTCCTCTCCCAAAAAGTGCAATGCATGCACTCATCAGGAAACATGGGCAGATAGAATATAAGAAGTCTTTTATGCAGGGCTTGAAAGCTTTTCCTTGTTTCATTTCCCTCTAAATTTTAACTCTTGCACGTGTCTTCCCTTGCTGGGAAGTGGTTAATGCGCGATCTGATTTTGTGTTTTCACAAAGACAAAATGTTCCTGCTCTTTCTCAGAGCTCTCCTCACCCCCTGATCGGGCAGCACAGGCTTCCCTTTGTCCTGCCCATGCCATCAGGAGTTAGGAAGAGGAAGGGAGTGATCATTTTGGGGTATGGATGGTTTGTGTGCCTCTGGCCATGCCCTGTTCCACCTCAGCCACCATCCTACTCATCCATGTGTTTTCTTTCCTGCTCACTCATCCCACTGAGGGGGCTGCAGGCTCCAAACAGCCCAGCAGAGACACCTCTCGTGCCTGTGCTGACCCATTCTGGTTGTCGCTTTGCTATATTTCCACAGCAGTAGATTAATTTAAAATTTCAGACCCCGAAGTTTAATTGAAGTTAAGCATTTTGTCTTTTCTCTCCACATACTGACTTTAAATCATAAAATCACAGAATTCTTTTGGTTGGAAAAAACCTCTAAGATCACCGAGTCCAACTCTTCCCCAGCACTGCCAAGGCCACCACTGCCCATGTCCCCAGGTGCCACATCCACGTGGATTTTAAACCCCTCCAGGGATGGGGACTTCAGCACTGCTCTGGGCAGCTGTGCCAGGCCTGGACAACCCTTTCCACGAAGAAATTTTCCCCAAATCCAGTCTAAACCTCCTCTGCTGTAACTTGAGACCATTTCCTCTCATCCTGTTGCTCCTCAGGTCCATCTCCAAAACATGTGGGATGATCTGCCAGGGACCTGTCAACCAACACATGCTGTGGATCAGAGCTCTCTGTGGTCCGCAGGCTCCTGGATGAGATTCCCTCAATCCCCATTCCAACAAAGTCACTCCCAAGCAGCCAAGGCCAATTGCACCGTGGAGAAATGGAGACACCCACGCTCCTCGTGTTAACTCTGAGCCTTCACAGCAAAACGGGGAGTATTTCGGCAGTGGCTCCATGTGCACCCACGCAATTTTTTACCATCATTGTGTGTGTTTAAAATGCTGGGGGAGTGTGAAAATCCTCCAAAGTGATCTGTTTAACCAAGTGATGTTTTGTGGCTCCTGGAGCCCTTTCTGTGCTTGCTCACGTCCTGCATTGTTAATAGCAGCACAGCCACGGCTGTTTAGCAGCTACTTCAGAAGGACTGAGAATTACCCATAGAGGGATGGGAGGAACTTTCTGTTTTCTGTGTTAAAAAGCACCATAAACTCTCACAGACTTCAGTTTGTGTTAGTGGGGGATGTGGCTCGTCAGCAGGTGAACCAAGAGAAGGAAAGGACAGACGTTGTCTAACACATTGAGAAAAGGGTCCCGTTGCTGAGAACAGCAGTAAAGGAGAAAAAACACACGAGTGTCGAGGAGATTTTGTCCTTTTTGAGTGCCTGGACTTAATGGATTTTTCTGGCTGAGCTGTGTAGAACAAAAACCAGCACGGCACTTCCCGTCTCTGCTGCCCGCACTTCTCCGGGGCTGCTCATGTCGTAAATCATTCACAACTTCACTAAGGTGATTCTTACACAGTCAATCTATGTCCTTAACACAAAATCAAGGGTGGGGGGAAAAAAATGAAAACGTCTATCCTATTTTCCCGAGCCAGCTTTTCTCTCTCAGTAAGCAAATTGTGATGTCCAAGCCCATGTGAGAGCCAGTTAGGAATGCCAGCAGTATATTTAATTTCAGTGCACATGCCAGAAAGCCCAAGGTTTCTTGTTCTCCTCTCAGCATCCCACTTGGTTGAGGTTTTGTCCACCAACTTCCTTCCTCTTCATTTCTGGTCTCTGTTTTGTTTCATCCCTGTTCATCTTCTCCTGCCCTGTGCCTGGATGGTGGCTCTGGGTTCTCTCAGCATCCCATGGGCACTTCCAAAGCCTTTCCATGGGTAAACCAGACTTCAGAGCAGCATTTGCCACGACATTTTTGTTGTTCCTACTCCACTTCAGCATGGCAAAAATGTGCCCAATGCCGTGTTTGCTCCGAGAACTCTGCAAAATTCCCTGGTGAGCTGTGCTGGGTGTACTGGGAATAGTGGTTCTCTAGCAGTAAATAGTTTACTGCCTTCCAGAGATGCTTCTGGTTATTTTGTTCATGTGTATTTTTACATAAACACATGCACACTCACACATTTGTACGTTGTTTAAAAGTCTCCCTTCTTTCCAAATATTATTTTCATTAAATCATAGAACCATTAGGGTTGTAAGAGTTTGACTGAAACACACCTTGTCAACCAGATCAGAGCAGCGTGTCAAATCCTGTTGTTCCTTGGACACCTCCAGGGATGGGGATTTCACCACCTCTGCCCTGGGCAGCCCCTGCCAAGGCCTGAGCACCCTTTCCATGGGGAAATTCCTGCTGCTGTCCACCCTGAGCCTCCCCTGGCCCAGGCTGAGGCCGTTCCCTCTCCTCCTGTCCCTGTTCCCTGGGAGCAGAGCCCGACCCCCCCGGCTGCCCTCTCCTGTCAGGGAGCTGTGCAGAGCCACAAGGTCCCCTGAGCCTCCTTTGCTCCAGGCTGAACCCCTTCCCAGCTCCTCAGTCACTCATGTTTCTTCCTCCAACAAAGATTTAAAAAATCCACTAAATTCAGGACCTCTCGTGCCTCATTTTACGTGTGCCCTCAGCTGAATGCAATTGAAATAAGTCCTAACATTGACTTCCACAATTTCGGATCAAGTGCGGTGCCAGTGCTGCCTGTGATTAGATGGAACACTGGATGATGGGGTGTCCTGTTTGCAAACTGCTTTTCAAATATCATTTAAGCAGATTTCAATAGATGTCGTGCAGTCTGAAGTGTAAAAGTACCATATGTACCAACAGTAGTGAAATATTTGAGAAAACAGATTAGGACTGGCAACTGGGACATATGTTATTGAGAAATGAAGGAGAAGGGTTTTTTTCTTTTTGGAAAATCTTCCAAAAAAGAACTGAGCAAGAGCTCGCCAGATTTGGCATTTCAAGACAAAGCTGATTTGAGCTGAGTTCAGAAAAAGGTCTCAGTGTCAAATGTTTTCAACCTTTTTGCATTAAATGAACTGAAATTCAGCCAAACCAGATTCCTCAAATTTGGGAAAAAAAGATTCCCTCCCAAGCCCAGGAGAAGCAGGCCAAGTTTCATCCTGACAGGAACGTTTTTGCCAAAGCTGTAAAAGCTGAAGTGAAAGTAACGATGCTTTATCTGGCATTTATAAGGCGCTTTCATCCCAAAAGTTCCTAAAGCCCATTACATGGAGCAGGCTGGATTCCCAAGTCCTGAGTCAGACGTTGTTCACGCACGTTCTCATTAAAATACAGGGAATTTGAGAGGGCAGGCCTGGAGATGCCATGCAGGACACACTGGGATCTCTTTCCACATCCCATGGTGGGAATTCAATGGCCTAGACTGGCACCTTGGCTTTGCTGGAGATTCCGACCAGCAAAACCCAGCTGGAGAGAGGTGCTGCCCATCAGCAAACCAGTTGTGGTCCAAAACTGGGTTGAGTGGCTCCGTTGCACTTTCTCTGCCACAGGAACATGGATTTTTACCTGAACTCAATGCTTAAAACTTTCAGTATTCCCTGACTTTTTTCCAAGATTTCTCCTGGCTTTAAAATATTTCTGTTTTCTGCATCAGCGCCTCCCCTAATTCTAAGTATACATATATATATTTCCCATAGATGGCACTGGAATTTCATGTTTTCTTCGTTACGATTTTGTCCTGATTTTCCCTGTTTGGGGCAGGCAAGTTTATTTTCCCAATATTTAATTATTAGGTTTTTACTCTTCGTTGTTTTGAGTTGGGTTTTTTTTCTCCCTCTTGGTAATCTTGCAGAGTTCTCAGTACAAAAATTAATTAAAAAAAAGAAAAAAGTGGTTTTTTCCTCCCTTTTCTCCTAGATTTGCTTATAATTTGCACATTTGATTCAAGAAGCTACTTTTACCAGATTCTATGCGTAGAAGAAATGAACATGTGAAAGGTGACTGTGTATCCTCAACTGCTGTGAAAACTGGGTGGGAGATGGGCACAGCATCCATGGTGCCTGATCTTATCCCTCTCCCCCTGCTTTGGGTTCACTCCTTACTATTGACTAAGGGTGGAACAGGGCAAACTGATTCCCTGTATCCCCATTAAACCGAGAATATCCACTTAAGTAATAAGATTTTAATTACTCAAGTCAGAATTTCATATTAAACTCTAATCTGATACATTACCAGCCTAAATTAATGTCAAAAGGTGTTCGTACGGAGACTTTCATTCATTTAATGATGGTTAGTTTGGGGCCTAAACAAATTATTTGCAAAAAACTCTCCAGCCCGCTGCAGAAATGGCATTTCCAATGCTAATGGACTTTTGATTTCCAATTAGTCCTCGCCTCACTTTGATCAGGAGCCGATTTACTGCGAGCCTTGGAACAAAAGGATGTTGGGAAGACGTATCCTTGGATCATTTTTGCAGTGTGCTGACAGGAATGTGTGTGTAAAGAGTCATTTAACAGCCTCGTAACTGGGGTGGGACACAGGGACCAGATGCTTGGCTTTGTGCCTTCCTTACGGCCTCAAGAAAAGCCTCGAAGAGGCACAAAATGAGCTTTTTGTCCAGCCCCAAATGCGCAAACACTCCAGCACTCTTCTCCCTTCTCGGAGCTGTTGTCTCCAAAATTCCACCCGAGGAGTTCTGATGATTAAAAACACTGATTCACACAGAATCGTGGAGCATCCTGAGCTGGAAGGGACCCACGAGGAGCGAGGGCAGCCCCTGGCCCTGCAGAGACACCCCAAAAATCCCACTGAGAGCATTGTCCAACCGCTCCTGGAGCTCTGGCAGCCTCGGGGCCGGGACCATTCCCTGGGGAGAAGAGAGCCTTTCCCTAAATCCAAGCTAAACCTTCCCTGACACAACTCCAGGCCATTCCCCCAGTCCTGGCCTGGCTTTATTGTTTAAACCACCCAGAGCTGCCCCTTTGCTTCCCCTTGAGAGGAAGTTTCCCCTCATTTTTTATTTTTATTAATTATTTCTTCTTTGTCTTTGCTTGGACTCCTCAGCCATTCCACAGAAGCCAAACTCAGCGCTTTAAATTGTATTTTATGAACTAAAATGAACATTTCCCCACTTTTAAACCCCCGGAGCCTCTTAACACCTTGTAACCACAGGTCCACACAGAATTAACTACGAAATCCCCAGAAAGGGTTAATCCTTGCTGGCAGTTTGGCCATATTAGAACAATTACAGTGATTCATTGTCTATGTCTAATGGCATAATCTGATTGTAAAGACAGCAGAGTGGGCGTTGGAAAATATACAGCAGCCCACTCTAGTCAGTGTGAGGCATAACAGGAAATGATTGTGGGTGTTAACCATGTCACAAATGCTTGGATTAAATGCTGACTCCGCACCGAAAAGCCAAATAAAGATATGGGAAAGGGCCCGTATATGTTTCAATAACAATTAGGAAAGTATCTAATATTGGTTTTAGCAACAGAAAGGGAAAGTTGGAGTGCAAAACCGAGCACAGGTGATTCTACTTAAAGCTGTATTTACTATCTTCCTCACGTGTGAGCCAATGAGGAAAACTACTCGGAATAATTTCGTTCAGAAAGAAGGTATTTTATATTGAAATAAATAGGAAATATAACTCCTGATTATGATATTGTCATTAAGGTACTTATTTTCAATTAAGAATTTTTATTAGCTCTCATCAAGTTGAGTAATGAAAGTGTTGTAAAATATACTTCCTTTCCCACCCAGTCTGCTCCCTCCTGGCCCTTCAGGAAAGTGAGAAAGGAAAGGANGAAACCTGGCCCTTCAGGAAAGTGGGAAAGGAAAGGAAAAGAAAGGAAAGGAAAGGAAAGGAAAGGAAAGGAAAGGAAAGGAAAGGAAAGGAAAGGAAAGGAAAGGAAAGGAAAGGAAAGGAAAGGAAAGGAAAGGAAAAGAATAAGAGTAGGAGAAGAGAGGAAAGGATGAAAAAATTTAAGATTTTGTGTCCTGAGCTTGTTTCCTTTCTACCCCATCCACTGGTCAGGTTTCAGCCCTGGCCTGTGGTGCCAGCTCCTGGAAAAGCCCTGATGGGCACTTTGTTCCTTCTCCTTCCCTTTTCCCGAGGGAAGGGCTGGCCCTTGAGCCCACATTTTGTTGAGGACCCCATGGCCAGGCTCCCTCCCAAACCCACTCCAGGGGCAGCCATCCCACTCCCCAAGGAGAAAAGGGTGTGGGTTTGGATTGACCTCTCCAATAATTTAATAAAATAGTCCCGTTCATTAATTTTTTTAATATATTTTTAAACAGTTCTGGCCTCTTGGAGGAGCTAATGCAAAGCAAACACTTTTTTGTTTAT
Organism: Melanocharis versteri; assembly: GCA_013397845.1. NCBI lineage: Eukaryota > Metazoa > Chordata > Aves > Passeriformes > Melanocharitidae > Melanocharis > Melanocharis versteri. The sequence goes on along the minus strand of VZTG01002136.1, from coordinate 422,959 downwards.
TTGTGTTTTTGGTAAAGGCTTTAAAAATCACAATAAAGCCATTTTAATTGTAAATACACGTGCAGCTGCGTTTTATCAAATAATCTTACCCAAAATTCTGGTTTATGAAGTTATGATGATTTAAATTGCCTCTTCCTCTCTCTTTCTCTCTCTCACCTTTTTCACACAAATTCTCTGGAGGATCTAAAAATAAGCCTCTAGCTATACAAGTCAGTGCTCCAGGTTTATCCCAGAGACTAAGCAGCATTTCACCAAATACCTTTATTATTTTCTGGGGTTCCTCTGCATTGTGTGAAACCTCCAAGGTTATTTGAGATCAGACGTGGAAGGAAAGTGGACACATTTGAGGCAGGATTTGGGAGGAGGAGTTTTTCAGAAGCTGTGCTGGATAAATTAAAAGCATGAATTTATATTTTCCTGATGCTTGGGTTATGCCTTCAGAGACTTTTGTTTACTCCTTATTAATCTAAAAAATATCTGTAATCAACTGATAAAAATGAAGGTAACCAGAGATACATGAAATTCTGTGTCTTGCCTCTTGAAAAAACATCTTTAGCATCAAACCTGTGAGCTTTTATATTTCATTGGTAAGGGCTGGATTCCATAGTTTACATTTAATGGAACGGAAATCACTTCTTTCAGCTGGGGGAGAGTTAAGACCATGAAGAGTAGGGTTGGTTTAACCACAACTTTGTAAGATAACGGCGTTTTTAGATGATTTTATTTTTGTTTCTCTGATGAAATTTGAATATGGGTCAGTATTTAGGTAGCACAATGTAAATGGTTTGTAGTGCAGAGGCAAGGAGAGGAAGATCAAGATGATGATGGAGGCCCAAATGTTCCTTGCAGAGCTCTGTATCCTTAAAATTATATTTCCCCACTGTCCAAATACAGCTTCCTGTGCAGGCTGACTTTATTGCTTACAAACACAGAACACTCGAATGCTTGGGGTTGGAAGGGACCTTAAAGCCCATCCCCATCCAGTTCCAAATTCCTGTACCAGGGACACCCCCCACACTCCCAGGCTGCTCCAAACCCTGTCCAGCCTGGCCTTGGGCACTGCCAGGGATCCAGGGGCAGCCACAGCTTCTCTGGGCACCCTGTGCCAGGGCCTGCCCACCCTCCAGGGAACAATTCCTGCCCAAAATCCCATCTAACCCCACATTCTCTTGCTTTAAAACCATTCCCTCTTGTCCTGTCACCAAAACCAGGAATATCCACGTGCCAAACAGAGCAGAGCTGAGGATATCGAGGTAAGACACAGCATCAGCTCACACGGGCACAAACTCAGAGTGTTCCCAGCTCAGGAAGCCTCCACTGCGGTTTTCCAGAACGATTTGTGGCCGTGGGATGGAGCCTGTCCCCAGGAGGAGCCGTGGGGACACAGGGCACAGGCTCTGTCCTGTCCCCAACTCCAGGACCCAGAGCAGCCCCTCAAACACTCCCTTGAAGGACTACAACTCTTTTATTGCAGGGAGAATAAAGCAGGATTTCGCAGTCACTTGTCTTTGCAGTAACCAGGTTCTCACTTCCCCCAGCACTCCCCAGGGGCCACGGCTACTTCAGGTGCACTCCTCTGTTTATGGCCCTGCTGCAGGAGCAGTTTTCCCTAAATCCCCTAATCCTGGCTGCTGGGGTGGGTTTGCCCAGCCAAGGGTGACAGGATGGCCTCGTGATTGGGCTAATTAGAGCTCATTTGTGTTTTGCCCCCTCTCTGTGCCTCCTATTGAAGCCCCAGGAGCAGGTTGGATGTGTGGGGCTGGTGTCCATCCCTGCTGAAAAGGTTTTCCCAAACAAATTATGGCACAGGTGGTACCTGCTGCCTTTTTGTGCTTTGGTTCCCAAAATTCTCTTTCAAATCATGGACTAGAGCACAAGTCTGATGAGGAGAGGCTGAGGGAGCTGGAAAGGGGCTCAGCCTGGAGCAAAGGAGGCTCAGGGGGACCTTGTGACTCTGCACAGCTCCCTGACAGGAGGGGGCAGCCAGGGGGGTCGGGCTCTGCTCCCAGGGAACAGGGACAGGAGGAGAGGGAACGGCCTCAGGCTGGGCCAGGGGAGGCTCAGGGTGGATATTAAGAAAAGTTTCTTGGCTGAAAGGGCTGCCCAGCCCTGGTGCAGCTGCCCAGGGCAGTGGTGAAGTCCCCATCTCTGGAGGGATTCAAAATCCATGTGGATGTGGCACTTGGGGACATGGGGCAGTGGTGGCATTGCTGGGGGAACAGTTGAACTTGATGATTTGAGGTCTTTTCCAACCTAAACAATTCTGTGAGTCCATCCTGGGGCTTCTGAAGCAGAATTCAGGTTTCTTGCCAGCACTGAACCTGTGGCCTCAGTCCACCACAGCTCTGCCATGAGGAATATTTATCTCTCCCATACCTCTGAATCACCTCAGGAAAAAAAAATCACAGAATCTGACTTCAAAACTCCCAAAAACATTTTAATGTTGAAAACAAGCCGTGCAAATTTTGCTTCTCCTGCATGGCTCTGTTTATAAAACTGTAAGATACTTTCATTGTCTTCAATCCTCCAAATTCCAGCAAATAGCATTAAAAGTGGGGCGTGCACGAGGTGCACCCCTTAATTGTTGCTCGTACAATGGAATGAGGCTGTGTTTTGTAAATGAGCGTGCACAGCCCTTACGTGATTTACTTTATACCTACAGTAAATTTTCTTGGGGGGGATTTTATGGTGCCTGGTTGAATCGTGAACGTTCAGTCAAACCTTCCTCCAGCCGAGGCAAATAGAAGCCAGATCTGCAGAGAGAAAGTAACAAGGAGTTTTTGTTAATGTGTATTCCTGCCCGGAGTAAGAGAACAGTAATTCTACCCTAATGAAAATTAAATTTACTACCTTTTGTTTGTAGTTGTATCTTAAAAAAGCCCAAACGCGCACACCCTTGTTAATCACCATGAACAGCTCTCTTCAACCCGCAGAATGACAAAAGAGCACTAAAATGCTCTGGCCAGATTCCAGGTGTTGGTTGGGTTTTTTTTTTTCCCCTGGACTTTCCAAAGAAAATTCCCATAACATGCTTTTTTCCCATGTTTTTCCATGATTCATAAACCCGCTTTTATCCAGTCCGTGAAAGGACCTCTCTCCATTATGTAGACCAGAGCTGACACATTTATGTGCAAAATTGCTGGAGCATTTACACCACTATTCATCAAGGCAGTGTCTGTGCTCCAGGAATATTCCAATCACCTGGCACAATCAGTTTCACACACATGCACAAATTCTTGGACGACGGCGTTGTTGTAACACGTAACAAAACATAACAACCACTGTGCTGCAGGCTCAGGCATCCAGAAAGCTGCTTTTGCTTTCTTGGTCGTGCTCAGGAATTCAAATTAACCAGTGCCGTTATATTATTGATGTAATATTGAATAATAAGGGATCTGTGGAAAACTGAGAGTATCAATTGGTTCAGGAAATTGCTAATAAATACAGTTTTTATTCCCCAAATGACCAGCTGAAATCCAGCCTGTGCTGCTGGAAGTTGCACTTACCTGACTGGTTGTACCTGGGCTGTAAAAGAGGAATATTCAGTTTTTTCTCTTTGTTATAAAGTATTTAATCACCATCCCCTATTAGAAGTTGCCCAGAGAAGTGTCCAGGGCCAGGGTGGACAGGGTTTGGAAGATCCTGGGATAGTGGGAGGTGTCCCTGCCCATCACAGGAGGTGGCACTGGGTGAGGTTTAAGGTCCCTTCCCACCCAAACCATCCTGGCATTCCGTGATTCCCTGGTAAGGGAATGCAGCTCATCAAGTGACTGTAAAGAAAATGGATTATTCTGCAGCCTTGGGGTGGTCAGCACCTCACTGACAGGTGATGTTACACCCCGTGGGATATATCTTGGCCATGCTCAGATAAGATAGGTTTGGATTTTCTAAATGTAGGGGAGGCAGGTATTTAACTTTCAAAATCACCGTGGCTGTCAGGTGAGAAGAGCGTTTATTTCCATGAGGATTTTCACTGACTGTACTTGCAAAGATTTTAAAAAATTGCCTAAATAAGTATTTACATGATACTGTAACCCAGAATGGTTTCAAAGGAGCCTTTATGATCTGTCAGGTCAATAATCTGCATTTTTAAAAGTCCCTGAATACATATTTGCATGATCTGTATTTCAAAAGCTCTAGTAAATATGTATTTGCACAATAGACCATAACAATCTCTTTTAAGCCATCGTGGTCTATATATAGTGTTAATCCTCATATATTCCAAAGGAGTTTTATTTTCCAAAATAGCTTTTATTAATAAGATGTTCAGATGCTGCTGTTCTGAGGGCGATAGAAGGATGTAATCAAAAGGGATGAGGGCGGCTTTTCATGCAATTAAAAACTGATTTAAAAGTTAGGCCAGCAGTGGAAGGGAGCACTTGGGTCTAGCCTCCCTTGTAACCCACAGACTTTTCCCAGAAATCTCCTTTTTGGTGGCAGAGAGAAATAGGGCAGAGAGCCTTTGGGTCAGGGGGTTTGAGATGGAACATCAGAGCAACAAATTTATGAACCCAAATGTTTTTACACCAGGACCTGCTTTGACAAACATGCTGCTGTTTCCATGTTTCCCTGGAAAGAAAGACTGGAAATGTCCTTTTCCAGAGGCATGGCTGGGTGTGAGATGCTCATATCTGGTGGTGTTCTTTGGTTGGCAGTGCCCAAGGCCAGGTTGGACAGGGTTTGGAGCAGCCTGGGACAGTGGGAGGTGTCCCTGCCATGGCAGCGGTGGCACTGGATGGGCTCTAAGGTCCCTTCCCACCCAAACCATTCCATGGCTCTGGGATATGCTCAGGTCCGTGTCATGATCAGGTTTTCCTGAATTTCCTCTTGGGATTGGGCTGGAGGATCTCCAGAGGTCCCTTCCAACCCTAACTATTCTTGGTTCTAGCCGGACATAAATTACCAAATCCATCATTTTTAGTTCACAGCTGAAAATGGGCATCAAAGCTGAAGATGGGAGCTGAGTTTTTTAGGAGGAACCGACATCTATTAAAATTAGGAATTCTTCATTCCAGCCAGCTTTGCTTTTCATGCATATGAGCCTCTTAAACACAAAGATTGGATTGGTTTGGTTTCTTTTTAAAAAACACTTAGATAATTTTTGAAATTTTGCATCTTGTCCTGGCTACACATCCTTACACAGTGATTTTTCTGTCACTGTGACAAGACCCCAGTTTTCACTTTCAATGCATTGAATATGATAATTTATGTATAATTATGTTATCAGACGTGGAGCAGAGGTGAATGTTGTTTTATCACTGCTAAGAGTATTACTGTGAAATTATCAATATCCTGGTTGTAACAGCACCTTTAAAAACCCAGTCCTGAACTAACTCTGCCTTCTGATACAACCAGAAATTATTAGATATATAAAATTATAGCGGGTTTGATGACTTCAGTTGTCTTTGCTGTGAGTAGAAACTCCATTTCTCCAGCTACTTTAATTATTTGTACATTTTTCGCATTTCTCTCATGGAATTAACTTATCTAGGTGGCACAGCTTCAATTTGAGTGCTTCACTCCCAGCAGTTTGCAGACCACAACTTTTGGTTGTGGGAGGGCAAAACCTAAATAAATAAACCTAAATAAATAAACCTAAATAAATCCCCTGTCTCCAGACTTTGGCCACTCTGCCTCCACCCCAGCTGAGGTTTTCCTGCTCCTCCTCCTCTCCCGGGCATCTGGTGCAGGTAAGGGAAGGAGCCTGCACATATTGTTTCTGTTTGCAAAGGAAATACACCCTGCACTTTCCCTGAACATAAATTCAGCCAAAGTGGTATGGCATTAATCAGGTGCAGAATCTGGAAAAATCATACCGAGACTTTGTGTCTTATATTAAAAGCAGCAACTTAGGGCTGGTTAGTTTGTTTATTGAAAATGTTTTATTAACACTGTACCTTGCAGAAAGTGGAGAATAGGACAAAATGAGATTATTTCTCCATCCACCCCCAGCTCAGATTTTCTGCATAAACAATTTGGAGCATGAACTGTAAAAATAAACAGGTTGGTGCTGGATCCTGCACGGACTGTAAGTCCCACAGATCCCGGAGAATGGCAAAACAGTCCTGGGTATTTCCAGACTTAGAAGGGTTCCTCACATAAATCTGAGTCAAAGATTAAACTCAAGCTTCCTGAAGATCACCTGGCTTTCTCTGCAGGGCTGTGAAACAGCACCTTGGCTTCTCTGTGTTTGGATTTGGATCACACGGAGTCGCAGGAGAAAATCCCACCTGGTGCAGCATCATCCCAGCCCCGAGCAGAGCAGAGGCAGCAGCCCCAAACACACATCCCTCATTTTCCTACAACATCCCTCATTTCCCCTGCACTGATAATTGCCCATTAGCATAATGCAAACTGAAACCCCTCTCCTAATGCCAGAGCCCCGTGCACAAAGCTTTCCTTGCTCCATTAAAAAGACAATTTTGCCCGCGCAGTAATGGAAAACGTCAGATTCAAAGAGGAAAGTGGGTGCCTCTAAGTATTTCATGTTTTACAGGAATATGTTTTAAATGAAATAGTGCCTGACAGATAAATTACTCTGGCTTTGCATACGGGCCTGGCTGATTTAGTGCTACCAGCAGTGCAGATGGTTGGCGACAACTTTGTAGGTGCTTAAACATCTTAGTACACGAGTGCAATTCTTGCACTAATGCAAACCACTTGTGGAATGACCCCTCCTATGTAATGTTTTCCATTGAGAGAACTGATTCGGACTTCCAGAGGAAAAAAAATGTAATATACAAATTACTCCAGGTAACCTGGAGCCTTTAAAAAGAAAAGAAATGCAATTATATCTGCTCTCGGCAACCACAGTTTAATGAAAACAGAAGTCTGAAATGGTCTTTCTAAGTTTCAGAACTTACAACAGGTCCCTACTTATTAGCAGAGTGGTTGTACCAGCAATTTGTTTTTGTAATTATGTTCTTTGTGGTCTACACAGTTTTCAAATAGTGATGCTAAAAGGACAGCTGGAAATACTGCGAGTTGCTTACCTAATCCCCAGTGAGAATAAAAATAGATAACAGTAAATGAGACTGTGTGGAGGGAGCTAAATTACCAGGCAAAGCTGAGGGTTTTTTTAAAGACACAGTATACTTCAATGTGTGCATTAGAAGATGGAGATGAAATGTATTAAATATCAGTAGGAATACTCGGCCCTTTGATGACTTGAACGAGGAGCAGAGCTCATTCCCTGGCTTAAAACACCCCGCTCTTGTACAAAGCAAATAATGAGCTTGACCACAAAATGCTGATCTTTCCCACGGAAAAGGGAGCACCGAGGCGAAATGGTTGGGAATGGAGCAACGCTGGTTCTCCTTCCTGAGCTTGTGTTTGTTCTCCAAAGAAAGTCCCAGATTCCTGTTTAGACGAGAATTTGACTGGGCTTCAAAGGCGGCCACTCCTCCGGTAGCGGTGCTTTCCCTGGCACCGGGGAGCTGTGCTCTCATCCTGGCTGGAGATGGGGAGGCTGCGTCCCGCGGGAGACCTGCAAAAGCTCCTTTTCACAGCAGCTCAGCCAGCTTCAGAAAACCTGGAAATATGTGAGCTCCAGCTTGAGGCTTGCACAGCCCCACAGCCAGGCATTGCTGGGATCTCCTTCCTTTGGTTTTCCCAGCACAACCTCCCTCGTTTCACTCTAATTTGTCAGGATTGCCTTGGCACTTGCCGTCAGTACTTAAATCTCTTCAAAGCTCCGCTGTTGAAGGACAGAGGCCACCTGTAGCTGCACGCTGTGGATGCACCTTCCCTCCACGAATCAAGGGCCACCAAGGCTTTGAAATTTGAGATGAACAAGGGTTTTTACCTGTATTTGCGTAGCTAACAAGCGAGCCAGGCTACTGGCGGGTATCAATCAGCATTTCATTATGCCATTTTGCATTAGCCGAGGATGTGACCTGCACTATTCCCTCCTGCAAAGCAGCAGCTCGGAGCTGTCATTTCCTTGAAGCTATAAAGGTAAAGGCCTGATGGAGCAGGGAGCTGACATTTGCTCGGGGAAGCTCACAGGAGCAGCGGCAGCTCCCAGCCCCGCGCCTGCCATGGAAAGCCAACCCTCAGCACTCGAGAGTTTCTCTTCCTGACATCCCTTTTCTTCCTGCAGATTCCTCCCAGGTCTGGGAGGGAAAGGGTGGGCTGCACGAAATCCAAATGTGCAGAGCTGAGAGGAAATCCGTGTTTCACCAAAACCAGGAGCCAAGCGAGCTCCCTGCGTGTGCTCGGCTGCAGCCGGGGTGTGGTGGGGTTGTGTGAGGAGAACCTGGGCTCACACACATCCAAGGGCTGCACTGGAGGTCCTGGTCCAGAACAAACTGAAATCAAAGGAAAGGCTGACCTTAGTTTCAAGGAAGTCCTTGAAGCAGAGCCATTAAGTGAATTATCTCCTAAACGTGTCCAAAGGATCAGTGAGGGGTCGCCTTGGGAAATGATTCCTTGGAATTGTTCGGTGGTTCTCTGCCCTTCCAGGTATTTTGAGAAGCGCCAACAGGACTTACCTGTGGTTTTATACTCCCTTATTCCTCTAACTGAATCCATCCATTCCCCCTGATCCTGACAGTTAATGGATTGTCTGCTATAATAAAGAAAATCCCTCCACAATCCTAGAGTTGGGGAGGGAAAGCTCTTTCTCCTGGGCTATAAAATTTGGCTGTGTGGGAAGGGGGTCTTTTGCGGGGTTTTTTTTTCAGTATTGAGTGAGCCAATATAAAGTATGGTGTATTTTTCTTGAGGACTTGGTCTGCTGTATCCAAGGCCAGGTAAGAACAGAACAAGAGGGAAGTCACTTGGTTTTGTGCCTGGAGTGAGGCTTAAGCAGTTCAAGGCCAGAATAAACACGAAGCAAATGAACAAAATGCAAGAGGAGAGAGGTGCTGTGGTTTAGCAATGAGCAGAGCTTGGAAGAGGAGGCTCAGTTGCCTCCCCCTGGGAATGCCTGGGCTGCCGTTCCCGCTGGCACTGCCCATCTTCCCTGCTCCAGGCAGAGCTGCATCCTCAGCCAATTTTCTTGTGTTCCAGGGATGCTCCATCACAGGTTGTTTCCAGCTCTGTCCCGCTGCACTTTGCTGGGAGTAGCTGAGTGTTTCTGATCACCTCCACAAACCTGGAGCTGTTCCACCTCTTGGTCTGGCTCCAGGTGCCAGGATGAGGTTTCACAGAATTATGGAATCACAGGCTGGTTTGGGTTGGAAAGGATCTTAGAGCTCATCTCATCCCACCCCGTGGGCAGGGACACCTTCCACTACCACAGGTTGCTCCAAGCCCCTTCTAACCTGGCCTTGGACACTTCCAGGGATGGGACATCCACAGCTTCTCTGGACAGTGCTCCAAAACCTGTTCCATGATTTCTCTGGGGAGCCTGTTTGGTCTGTACTCCTAAACTAACTGACTTTTAAACTGCGTTTTGCTGTGACCATTTTCAGCCCTGAGCTTCCTCGCACTCTCAAAAAGATCACAGACTAAACATAAATACAAGTCTTAAAATTAGCAAAAAGACAAAAATTAGTAACACCTAAAAACTCACTACTGCTAGTCTTAAAAACTGATTTGTGAGATTAAATTTTAATCATACACCTTATACCAGCAAAACTATAGATTAGGCACAGTGATATAAAATCCCCCAAAGGCAGATTTATCCTGGATATTTAGTCCAGCAAGCTGAACTGTTAAGAACATTTCCGGGAAAAAAAAGAAAACCAAAACACATCCTTTTCTTTCCTCTGGAGTGACACGAGCAGAGCAGCATAGCCAATGGTCAGAGAGGGTGGTAACTCCAGAAGAGAAGCAGTCTGGATGTTCAAAGTGAAAAGGATTTTCAGGATTACAGACCGATTTCTCATTTCCTCCTTGTTTGCAGCTCCCCCACAAAAGGGAGATGGGGAACAAAGGGGACTTCTCCCTCCCTCTGGTTAAGAAACTGAAGTGCAGCAACTGCTGAAGTTCCAGCTACAAACCCAAATACCCTGCACTTGGACACCAGCATAATGTCCAGGAAAACCCTTTTAGTGGCAGGTAATTTTAAATTTTAACCATATTTCTTATTTCTCTGCTGCAGCCTCCAGGCCATGATGCTGTGAATTCACGAAACAAAATCTAAAATCCCAGGCCCACAACAAACTGAAGAGATGGGGAGCTGCTAACACGTCACTGTGGCACAAACCACACCCTCACAGCTGCTGGCAGGTAGCCTCAGGATGCTTCTGAAGTCCTTCAGGGGCTCCAAATTTGGGGAAACACCTTCCCAGATTGCTCAGAGTAAAGGTTGGAATTTGTAGGGAAATTCAGACTCCGGCTCAGGTGTGATCCCCATCCACACAAGGTTATCACAGAACCACAGAATGGCCTGAGCTGGAAGGGACCCCCAAGGATCACCCAGTCCAACTCCTGGCTGTGCACAGAACCACTCCAAGAATCCCACCACGTGCCTGGGAGCATTGTCCAAACATTCCCTGAACTCCGGCGGGGTTGGTGTCACGCCCTGGAGAGCCTGCTCAGTGCCCGACCTTCCTCTGTGGGATGACCCTTTTCCTGATCTCCGACCAAATATGAAATACCTAGATAAAAATCCTTTTAAAAACCTTGAGCAGGAGCAGTTTGCTGAGCTGAGGGGCGAGCCCGGTGGGGTTCAGCACCCTCCTGCCCCTGCCCGGATGGGATGCTGCTGTGCTGGAGAGCCGGAGCCGCGGCCGGGCTGTGCCCAGCATCCCTCCCGACAAATCCCCTCGGTGCCAGCAATCCCCGAGCCCCGGCCCCGAGCCGGGGCTGCCAACCCCGACCAAATTAAAGAGCTCCGATGTACAAGGAGGATAAAGCCGCGGCATCCCCCGGGGCAGCGCCTGCTGGCACCTCGGAAAGAGCTTGGGGACAGGGACCAGCTCTGCAGCTGGATGCGGGGATGGGGGTGCTGCTGATGGAGGGCTCGCAGCTTTTCCCTGCTTTTTCCTGCTTTTCCCTGCTTTTCCCTGCTTTTTCCTGCTTTTCCCTGCTTTTCCCTGCTCTTCCCAGCAGAAGGGATGTGCCATTCCCCCGAACACAGCCGGGCTGGCGAGCGTGGTGCCGGTGCGTGTGCCAGCTCTGCGGGGCTGTGCCCGCTCCCGATCCATCTGCAGACGCAGCCCGTGCCAGCGCCTGGGCAGGGTGGGCCATTGGAGGGAAAAGTCCTCGGCGTAATTAAAAAAACAAAAACCAACAACCAACAACCAAAAACAAACAAACAAACAAAAAAAAACCCAAACAAAAAAACCAAAACCCCCCAAAAAAAACCAAAAAACAAACAAACAAAACCCCCCCAAAAAACCACAAAAAAACCCCANCCAAAAAACAAAAACCAAAAAAACCAAAAACAAAAACCAAAAAAACCGCAAAAACAAAAAAACCACAAAAACAAAAAAACCCCAAACAAAACAAAAAACCCCAAAAAACCCCAAAAACAAACAAACAAACAAAACCCCAAAAAACCAAAAAACCCACAAAAAACCCCCAAAACAAAACAAAACAAAGCAAAAAAATTATAAAAAATAAAAACCAAACAAAAAAAACCCTCCTCCCAAAAAAACCAAAGAAACAAAAAAACAAAAAACAACAAAAAAAACCAACAAAACCCCCCCAAAAATAAACAAAAAATTAACAAAAAACCCCCAAAGACACAAAAAAACCCCAAACAAACAAAAAACCCCAAACAAACAAACAAACAAAAAAAACGCAAAAAACCCCACATTAACCCCAAAAAAACCCAAAACCATGTTTTCCCTTGCTACCCGGATTTTTCCCCTCTTCTGTTTAAGATTCCCTGGTGGGTTTAATCAAACTCATGATCTCGGTCAATTTAGGAATTTTTTGGGCAGGGAGAGAAACCACTTAATTTTCTTTCTCTCTCTCTCTCTTTTTTTTTTTTTTATTTTTGTCTTTTAAAACCAGAGGGAAATAATGGCAGCTTTGCCAAGCAGGTTTTCCCAAGTTCTCATAGCTCTACATTCTGTGGCTCTGTGACTGGAGCAGGCTCCAGGCTTGACTTCCAAACGACTTGGAAAGGGTCCTAAACCAATGTGGCTGCAGGCAAGGGGGAGCTCAGCTCAGTGGATGCTGCAGCGCTGGAGGAGACAGACAGCAATCCCAAATTGTGGAATCTGCCTCACCTCCAAAAGGCAGAAAAACTCACAGACTCCAGGCTTGTAGTTTTAAAGGTATTTAGTGACATTGTTTTCCTGGAGATGTCTGGGTAAGGCTCAGCTTAAAGCTCTTTCACCCAAAAAAAAAAGAAATAAAAAAATTAAAAAATGAAGTTATTCTATCATCTTGTTATCTCTGTGCGGAAAAAAAAGAAGTGGTACATACACGACAACAATTGCTTTTTACCTTTCCATCACTCCAAATATTGAATCTAGCCCTGGCTGAGCCCCAGATGGTGAAGCATTTAACTTCGTTTTCTAACCTCTTTTGGGGCTCCGTTTAATTTATTAAGAGGTTACTCTCAGGACAGATCACGCGACACGTAAGTGTAAATTGAACCCGGTGTACGTGTGATTTACTAACTGGGTGACTGGAAAGCTCCGAGCTGGTGGTTCTGCAGCACAGGAGCTGCGAGTGTGTGCTGGATGCCTGCGGAGAGGGCAGGGAGAGAGTCCCGAATCTTCAGGATTTCCTTGCCCACCGTGGTGTCACATCTTAGGGCTTCTTGCTGCCTCTCCTCTGAGCTCAGGTTTCAGCTCCTTCCACAGCCTCAGCCCTGGCCTGGAAAGGAATGTCTTGGTCATCACTCTGATGAGCACCTTCCGTTTCACACCCAGGTCAAGTTGTATTCCCACTTTTTCTTCTCCTGTTGCAGGAATTCACCATGTTTCCTGGCCCCACTGCTGCCTGTACCAGAGCTGGAAGCCATCCTTATTCTCCAGGCTTTTTGTGTTTCTTTAAGTATTGCTCCTTCTAGTATTTAAGTATTTATTTAAGTATTGCTCCTTCCAGGGCACTGCACCATCTCCAGCTGCTGTCCCATCTCAGGCTGCCTTGGGTCACCTGCTCCTCATGGTCATGGCACCACCAGCCACTCTTGTGGTCACCCGGCTAGTTCCAAAATCCAGGGATTACCACCTGGATAACGCACTCCACGGGAATGGAATCCCATCATGCAATGGCCAGCAAACCCAGCGCTGGTGTGAGCGCATCATCCTCCCCTCATTGCGCGGGGCTGGGCCCAGCAGAGCCCTGGGATAAAGCCTTCCAAGAGGAGACTGGGAACCTCCAGGCCACTTCCCAGGTGAAGAAAGAGTGACCAATGGCCACAGTGCAAGTGAAAGGAGCGGGATGAGTGCCAGGGAGAGCCGGTGAAGGCGGTGGAGCTGTTTTATTATAGCTCTTGGAATGCGCCAGGGCTGCGGTCGTTAATTTATTATTATGTGAATTCCAGCTGTTGATCCTGTGTTTTACCCCCGAATAGGAAAAATAGCCACCCTCTGAGACTGAGAGTGAGCGGATTTCGGAGCTGGAGGTGCGGGAACATCCACCCAAGCTGGTGGCCTTGGCCAATGGGAATCAGGACGATGCCCACGGCGCGGGGAAGGCGATTCGGAATTTTTTTGGCAGAGCACGGGGCTGGATCTCCACAGCTGGGGGGAGCTGAAGAGCTGCTGAAAAGGGCTTTGGATGGAGCACACCTCCTCCTCTGAGGCAGGGCAGGGGGGGTGCAGAGACCCCGCCATATGTTTGAGGCCAGTCATTATAAATTACCCCCACCCCTGCCTCGGTGCCGTGTCCAAGACGAGGCGAGCGTGTTTTATTAGGAACAGAGATAAACCCGCGCTCTGGCCTCCGTGGGATGGGTTGGCTCGGGAGGTCTTCCCAGCAGCTCCCGCAGGTAAACCCAATTCTCCCACCCTCCAGCAGCACCTTGATCTGGCATTTCGCAAGCCGGCCCCGTCGGTTTTGCCTGTCCACTGCTGATACTCGACGTTTAAATCAATTACACAGACATTTAAGTCTCTTTCACATGCCAGCACATGGCCCTTGTAAGCCTTCAGGGTTGGGGGCAAGCAGGGGGGTGTTGGCTTTTGCGAGCAGTGTGTACATTAATTCCAACCTAAAGAGCTGCAGTAAATCACTTAATGCCTGAATCAAGTCAGTTGTTGTTGTTTTGGTGAATTGGGACCATATTGGGGACTATAATAACCTAATAATGGACAGTGCAGGCATAGACCACACTGTAATGTATATTGTAGGGAATATGGTAATAGTCTGAAATGGCAATTCTCCTAAATAAATAGCACATCAACTTACTTAAACCTAATCATAAATGGGACAAATTGGACCCATGTGCAAACAGAAACCTGAGCAGAACGCAGGAGTTAAAGAAGCCATTGTTTCCCAGCCTGACCCTGGGCAGAGAAAGCCTGTGTCAGGTTACATCTGTTAAAATGATTCTAATGCCAGCCCAGTATTTTAATTATAAATATATAAAACATTTAATAAGAAGACATTCTGGGCTTTCTAAGCCTTTAAAAACTGGATGTGGGCGGAGTGGGTGGAATGGTATTCCATGTGCCCCAGACAGAGTGCCAGCGTATAATGATTGAATGTTTTCCTGTAATAAATTGAAAAAATCTGGTTTGTAAGAATGGATCCAAATCACTTGGCATTAGAAAGGTAATTTGTTACCTAGCTTCCTCTTGGAAACGGACTGCTTCCAAGTTTGCTGGAACTTAGTTTCTAGGGACTGTGATGTCCAAAAAGAGAAAGAAAGAGCAACCAGGATGCTCAGGGCTCTGATGTTAAAACACACACACGTGCTGGTTTTTTCTGCCTCTCTTTTTTTTTCTTCTCAGTTTTCCAGTCCTCCTTCTCATGGCTCCAAACACAAGATTCAGCAGCCAAAAAAAGAGGGGGAGAAAAAAAAAAAAGAGGTTACTCAGGACAAAAGCCAGATCTATAGCCACCTTCTTTGTACCTTTCCAAATCTCAAGCCTGCTTAATTATGATTAATTGCCACATGGATAATCAGATACAGTTTCAAAAGGTTGGAGATGACAGTCCAAGGACACCAGGGAAGAAGGAAGGTTCGCCTTTGTTACAAGCAAAAAAGAAGAAGAAAAAAAAACCACCAGGTCCCTTCCTCAGCCCATAACCTTTTCTTATTTTAACAATTCCAAACGGAATTAATACCATCAGTATATTGTTCCTGCTCCTGGGAATTGAACTTCAACTGTACAATTTCTGCAGCTGTCAGTTTTTGCAGCCCTCCTGTCAATAACGCAATGTTGGGGTGCCCTTCTTCTTGAATGAAAGCAGTTTCAAGTTTCTGCTTTATGTCTGTGCTTTCTGGGTGGTGTGACATGATGAGAAAGTATAAAAAATAATAACAGCAGTTAAAAAGCTTCCACTCTTGACTTAACTGGATCAAATGTAATAGACTACAGTCTTTTCTCCTGATTTCCTTTGCTTGTTTTAGAAAACACTGTGAAAAGTGCAGGAGATTTTGTCTTGCCAGCTCTTTCCTCCATTTAAAATCCCTTTGGCTAAGTCAAGGATCACAGTATGTCATTTCCAGCCTAACAGAAGTGCTGGGCCTTGTTCAGCTCCTATTACTAGGAGGCAAATCCCTAGGTTGCAGGCGCCAGTGTTTCTGCGTTTGGCTCCATTCCCAGTATTGTTTCCTTCATTACATTCCAGAGTGCCTCTCAGCCAGTTAATGTTTGCACTGGGAGGTCCAAATATCCAGCAATCAGCACTGAACTTTTCTCTTTTTGTTGAGAATTGCAGGTTTCAAATGCAATCACTGCCTTTAAAGAAAAACTTACAGGTGAACACAACAGCACTAATTTCCATTTTATTCACCAACAGTTATATTTTCGGCAGTTTGTCCATATGCACTCGTAAAACACCTTCAGAAGATGTCTGGCTCTTTCAGACCTTGCACAGGCTGGAGTTGTTTGGGAATTTTTGGGGTAAGAGCTGCCCTCTGCCCACCTCTCCCACCCCAAAACCCCCATCAGCAAAACCCCCACGCTTGGGCATTAACGCTGGAAATTCTTCCTAATAATACAAAAACAGCCTTATTTTTATTTCAAACATGCCGAAATATATTTTCGTGGCTGAAGAAAGTGGATGCAGTAATTTAGGTGGTGTGAAGGGTCAATGTCAGGCTCGGCCCTGTGAGGTTTGGTTTCTAAATTACTTTTGGTATCATTTTATTTTCTCTTGGCGTCATTTAATTGATAGAGCAAGGATAACTTGCAGTCTTTTGTGCTGTTTTCAGCATTGGGAGGCATGGAGAGGATTCATAGTCGTTTTTTCCATGAATATTGAATATTTTCCCACGTGTCTGATCATGGGTGGCTCCATGAGCTGCTCTCAGGATGGATGGACACCCCTGAGAGCAGCACCCTGGATTCTCCTGCCACCTGAAACTCCTGTAAACAGCGAGAAAACTTTCTGTAAATGACAGAGGAAAATATCTTTATTTTCAGAAGCCGTGCCAGGCTGCACCTCAGGCAATTTGAATTGTACTGTAGGAACACTGTCAATAAGACAGCCCCGTACAGCTTCCTTTCTACAGGTTTACTATTAAGTTACAACAACCAGCCACAGGTCAGAGGCTCGATTACACAATTAAACAAGCCCACGATATTTCCTCGTGGGGAAATGAAAAAAAAAATTTAAAAAAAATTTTAAAAATACGTCCAGGTTGGGAAATCCTCAGTGTTTTCCATAAAGCCTCCAGCTATGCTTCCACCCATGATCATCTGTCATATGGATGGTGTCACCGTGTCCTAAGGGTGCTCGCTCGCAGCGATGAGATCGGATTCATGGAAGTGGATATGCTCAGGGAGAATACTAATGCTAACTCAGCCTAAATAACAACACTGCCAAAGGAGGCAAGCAGGAGATGAAATACAGTGGATTTCAGGAGGCAACAAGCTCTCATTTATTAAGATCACAGGCGTTTTACAGGTTACAAATCATAAAGCAGAAATAACTTCATAATATACAGGTCAGGAATGTGCCTGGGATGTTGAGGAACTATTTCCTTGGCAATAATCTGCCAGAGATAGTCGGGAGCGTGCGTTTTCTGGCACAACAAATCACTGCTGATTAATTTTGTCTGCCTTTGTCTCAGAGAAGAGGCGAGACACTTCAGCGTGTTTCGTACTTACTCCGCTTCCGTGCTATTCTTCCTCGGCGCATAATTTTTTGCAAGATAGGCCGAACACAATACTCTTTGTTTTACCCCTTTGACATCGTTTTTTGCCTGAGCACAGCCTGCCTGACTCAGTTAAGCCAGCAGAACCGAGGCACAGGCTCCTGTGGCAGCCCAGCCTGGAGGGTGACGCTGGTCGGAACCCAGAGAAGGATTTTTGGGAGAGGAGCAGCCCCTCTGCCACCACTGGAAAAGTGCACCCAGCCAGGAGGTGTAGAAGGTTCCTTCACGATGGACCCGTAGCAGCAACACCAAACTGGAATCTTTTTCCTCTTTGCTGGCACTCAGGGAAAAATCCCATCTCTGGTCACGGAAATTACAGCAAGAGGAGAAACTGGAGTTTCTCGCTTGAGGAGCAGCAGAAGCAGGGCTGGATGCAGCTGGGAAGATGTGGGAAGGGCTGGACAGCACTGTGGCATCTTCCTCCAGGCTTTATTTATTGGATCTGGAGCCAGCCAGGCTGGATGGTGGTTGGCCTCACACAGGAACTTCTCAGCACCCCAGAAGGAAAATAGACATGATAAACACCAAAGGCAACCCAAACCCCACAGCTTTCCCAATATTAACTTAATATTCACCGCTATTTAACATGAGCAGATCAGAAATGGAGTCTCTCCAAGGCAGGTGGAAACTTCTCCAGGCTGGTGGTGGACAGCCATGGGTTATTTTTGGAGTATTCTCTCCACTCTCCCAGAGTTTCAGCGCTTTAATAGAGATTCCCTGTTCCAGACTGGTTATGAGGAATCACCCTGGAAGAAAGAATGTTCAGGAAGTGAGAGAGATGTGTGGTGAATTGGGGCTCAGGAGCACCTGGGCAGGCAGAATTCACTGCTGGGACAGACAAACACCGAGCAGGAACATCCAGAGGAAGGAGGTTTTGGAATGTGTTCATCAGAGAGGGGAATTCCCAACCCAGCCTTGGGCACTGCCAGGGATCCAGGGGCAGGCACAGCTTCTCTGGGCACCCTGTGCCAGGGCCTGCCCACCCTCCCAGGGAGCAATTCCTTCCCAATATCCCATCCATCCCTGCCCTCTGGAAGCTAAACCTGCCTTCTTTCAGGTCTGATTTCTTCAGGTAGAGCAACATCTCCCAAAGTCACCTCTCACCTCCACCTCTCCCAGATGAGAGAAAAACAATGAACCTCAGCCCTGGGGATGCTGCCCCAAAAGCTGTGAGTGGGGGAAGCCTCTCCTGCCATTGTGGGTGGCTGCAGTAATTCCTGGTTCTCCTACTTGTGTTGGGAGAGTGGAGAAAATTTTCATGGAAGACTTTTCTAAGTGGGGCTGATGGAAACCTGGAGAGGTGGCTTGTTTCTCTCTTTACCCGATTTATCTTCCACAGGATTGAAGCCACCACGGAAAATGGCATTGCTGTTCCTGCTTCTGGTGTCAATACTCGCCTCCTACTCACGTTCCCAAAGCTCCCACCTTCATCCTCATCCCTTTTTCCCTCCAGAATCACAACCAAACCAAAACCGTGTTCATAATATTTCTTGCAACCCCGAAAAAACCCAAAAGAAAACAAAGAGCCAACAGATGCTGATTTTCTCACTTAACTGCACATATTTTATAGTAATTCTCTCTGATTTTCTCCCAAGACACACACCTGACCTTCCCTTCTCTCCAAGCTCTCCCAGTAGTAGCCAAACACTTCTAATCATGTAAGATTCAGCCCATGGAAATAAGCTGCAACTAAGACAAATTTACCCTCTGACCTCAAGGCCTCTGAGTGCACAACAGCGCCCAAGAAATGTCTTTGCTGAAAGGAATGCATTTTCCTTGGATTTTTAGACCAAACCAAATTAATGCTACAAAGAGAAATTTGTATTTTTTTTTTTCTCTTTCACAAAACCACAAATAAAATAAAAACAATTCAGTGCTCCTGGAAGAGAGAATGACAAAATGCATTTTCCAAGAATTTCCAAGCAACTAAAAATGGATCACCGTAAATATTTTTGCTTCTCTCTGCGCAACTGCGGGTGATTTACAAGCATGAATTAATTTTTAATTAATGCACTGTGATGAAGCAGGGATTAGTTAGCCCAGAATTTTTCAAAGTTGTCCGTGGACAATTTGGTTGGGAGAGCACCTCCAGAGCGAATCCTTCTCCAATTCTGGTGGGAGCCTAAAATCTCTGAGGTAACTGAAACAATAACCTGCAGAGGAGAAGAGAAAGTTTGGAAAACTGTCCAGACGAATTTTAGCTGCCTTTGTTATCTGAAAATAAGGAGGAGGCCCCACATCGTCCGAGCAGTCAGATTTCTGTGCACCACTGAGAGCTTTGAGGATCTCATGAAATTTGTATCCCAGTTTAGGCCTGGTTTAGGCCCGGTTTAGGCCCGGTTTAGGCCCAGTTTAGGGTGGGCTGAGAAGCAGTGACTGAACTGAGGTTTCCTGCTCACACCCCAACTCCTTTGCAAGACCTGGGAACAGAACTTCCCAGCCTTTCCCATCCACGAGGAGCAAAGCTGATATTTCTCAGCCGGGATTATTATTTTCTTTTTCAGATTAAGGAAAACAGAAACGAGAGAGAAAGAAAACGGGTGACTCATGGCAGTCTCTCTGCTGAAACACAGCTGCCCTTGTCCCAGGAACAGGATTCTTAGAGCCTGCATCCAAAATTTATTGCAAAATAAAACTGAAACTTTTAAAAACAACCCCACTAAATGATGTTTCTCTTTCTTTTTTTTCATATGTATTTGTGAGCCTACAGCCAGGATCAAGGGGAGGACTGGGAACTCTAGAGAAATGGAATTCTTGTGAAATTTTCAGGCAATTTTTGCAAACCCACACAGGCTCTATTGGCCAGAAAAACTTCAAAATCATTTTGTGGTTTTCAAAGCTTTGATGCTTCTGGACTTTCTGGGATTCTTTTGGTGCCAGGTCAGTATAACAGCACCCACCCCACCACCCTCAGGTAATGCCGTATTTTTCCTCTGGTACTGCTGTTGGAAACGTGCAGCAAATCCTGTGTCCAATGATCCCAAATCGGGAAGCGAGAATACTGTGGGCATGTGTGCATCCACTCCTAAATTGAATGGTGTGATTTTTCTCTTTTAGGGAAAATATTCCGTGCTTTGCTACCGTATTTCTGCTTTCAAAACACTGAGATCTTAGGTCTGACTTGCAGAACTTTGGATTGCCACGGCACTGAGATTAATAATTTATTTGTGGCTCAAATTTATGCCTTGGGAACCATGGAATGGTGTGGATTGGAAAGTGCCCTGAGGACCATCTAGCTCCAACTCCCTGCCATGGACAGGGATGTTTTCCACTGGAAATCCTGCCTGATCCAGGAGCCCTGCTCAGAACTGACATAACCCTAAAGCTTGAGCTGCTCCTTAAATCAGGATAACACTCTGGCGCTGCACAGTGCTCGGAGAGAAGGGGGAAAAGGATGTTACGGAATCCAGGAGTGATCCTGAAGCAGCTTTTACTCACCCTGAGTAAAAGAGAAGAGATCTGGCTGTGACTGATTGATATCTGCAAGCTCCCCACCTGTAACCATGCTCAGAGGAAACACGTGCAGAAGGTGCACGGGGAGACAGCGCAGAGGAAAATGGGAGATGGGAGGGAGAGAAAGATGACCTGGTTTTGCTTCCAAGCTAATTTTACATCACTTTAACTATATTTAGTCGCGTTTCTATTTCATAGGGCCGCAGCAGTTGGACTGAGATTTTTATTGTTGTTCTCTGAGTAATTTAAATTTCTAAGAGTTTGTGGTGGTTGTTGTTGTTTTTTTTCTGAAGGCTTCGTGACCTTCCTCCATGAGTTTATTTTAGATACAGTGGAATGTCCCAGAGAAAATTCCAAATGGTCCTTAATAGATGAAATGTTTCCAGAAAGGAGAAATTCTCAGTGGACTATGAAACTATTTTTCAATCATGGTGTATGGCACACAAACCACAGCTGAGGGTTTTTTTCAGAAGGAGACTATTGCCCAGTGGGTTAAAAGAAAATAAAGGATAATGGGATTTTTCCGTAAGGCTGGAGCCGCTCGCAGGGGTTTGCTCCCCACTAGATGTCACTGGAACTGTTTGAAATGTTTGGAACAAACAACCCCAAATTCCTCAGGTTTTGGGCTTCCTTACAAACATCAGACTTGGAACAGGTTCCGTTCAAGCTCTGCTCTGGCACAGGAGCCTTGCAAGGGAATCCAGACTGGGGGGTGTTAATCGAGCCAAGTTCATGGTTTGACATGGATTTGGGGAGAAGGAAGGTGAAATTCATGAAGTTTGGCATCGCCCTTGGAGATTTTGTCCTTGGAGAAATCCGTCTGGAAACAAAGAGAAGGCCTGGACTCAGGCACCGTTCGGCTGAGGGCTCTTCAAAGCCAGAGTAGGTTCCTGCAAAAACCTGTGTGGCACCTTTTGCTGAGTCAGCAGTGCCCAGCTCTGGGACAGCCACACCGTGGAGTGCAGGTGACATCTGGGTGTCAGCTGCCCCACCATTAAAAAACAAAAAAAACACCCTGAAATGTTGACAACCTCTGTCCTGAATTTTTCCATGGCTGTTCTCAGCTGTTCTGATGTTCACCCCATGCTCGAAGGAAAACCCCTCAGATTATTAGGTCCACTATTTAAATTCTCCCTGTAGTTCCAATTGACTACAGGAATCTTCTTCCATTCTTATTCAAAATTCAGTTTAGTGTGATTATGTGGCCATGCATCAAATATGGCAGTATAATATGTCCTTTCATCTACTTGCCATAATACATCCCTTTTAGTGCCACATAAATCCCTGGAAATATCGCTGTCTTCTGCTCTTGAGATCCTTCGTGTGCCTCTTTGCCTTACTGCCTTCCTCTCCTATTGTTTCTCCAAGCTGAATTAATTCCCTTTTTCCCCCCCAGTGTCGCTGCTCTGCTCTTGCTGCTGCTTCTGAGCAGGCACCAGTGAAAGCACAGCCCTTCCAGTGCCAGAGAGGAGGTCAGAGATGCCAGCTGCTGGCAGGGCACCTTTCCTGGCAGTGCCAGCAGCTTGGCTCCCCTCTCCCTGGAGGAGGCTGCTCGGAGTTGCTCCATCTCCTCCTGCAAAGGCAGTGGGGAGCAGCAGCTGCGGTCAGAGTCAGGGCAGACACCCTCACGGAGCTGAGGAACTGGAATTGAGGGATTCCAGCAGTCAGCCTGGTGCTCCTCATCCTCCCAGAGCACTGCAGCACCCCAGAGTTTTCTCCTTTGCCCACGACCCATGAGTGTGCCAGCGCTGGGAGACCCTGGAGCACAGGGGAGCTCTGCAGCACCACCCCGGGCTGCCAAAGAGCTGCTGCTCTTTTTCCAGTGACCATGGGAGCCGTGCAGGGGTCAATTACAACAGGCTGCATCCCTCTCATGCAGTCAAGCAGACTCCAAATGACACAAAGCTCTTCCCATGCTCAAGAGTGCAATCCTGGCACCAGCACTGGCTCCTGCTTCTTTAGAATTGTGGAATGGTTTCATTGGAATGGACCTTAAAACCCATCCAGTGCCACCCCTGCCATGGGCAGGGACACCTTCCACTGTCCCAGGCTGCTCCAACCTGGCCTTGGGCACTGCCAGGGATCCAGGGGCAGCCACAGCTGCTCTGGGCACCCTGTGCCAGGGCCTGCCCACCCTCCCGGAGAATAATTTCTTCCTGATTTCCTCCTAATTCCCTCCTGTAGTGAAACTCCTCCTTGCAATTCCTTCTCCAGGATTAACCCCGTTGTCATCAAGGCTCCTTGCCCTGCCCCAGACAGGGGATGGAGGCCACCAGCCTGGCTGTGCCCTACAGCAGTGACACTGTCCCACACCCCTGCCCAGCCACCCTCCAGTGTGTCACAGAGCACATCCTGCCTGTGATCTGTTTGATTAATTAGTAACCTAATTGTACCACCTCAGCATAACCCCTTAGAAGGCACTGTTGAGTTATCTGGGAGAAGCACAACAAAAAAGGGTCTATTCCGTATAAAACATCTGTATTAAGTTGTTATTATATTAAGACAGCAAACTTTCAACCTATTCAATATTCAGTAAATTTAAGAAAATGAATTGAAGCTCCTTGCCTATTTTAATATGTGCTCCTGAAGACATTTTCCCATTTTTTTATGGTTTAATTAAAGCCTCATGGCAATGGTAGGCTTCTTCCTACCTACTATGCCAGTGGTTAAAAATTACGGGGTTTCAAGTACCCTGCATGGCTTTAATTGCTCTGCTGCAGATAAAAGAGCAGCGATATTTTTATCACAGCAGCAAAATTCAAAATGAGCCCCCACCTTGCCCCTGCCCCACACACTGATGCCCAGACCTTAACTCATGAGATATTTTGGGAATATTTCTTCCTGCCGCATGTCCTGCAGAGCAGAGGAAGTTCCCTGCCCCACTTCTGAATATTAAAAAAAAATAAAAATAAAATAAAGTGTAGAAATCTCTAAATAAAGAAAGTCCTGGAAGAGAACATTCAAGGCAGGACAATGCAGAGGAAGGTTACAAGTATATTAGGATAAGGGCACCACAATTATATGAAGAAAGTCTGGAGAGAAAAGATTACATTGTTCTGACAACAACATTTTTCAAACATTTAGACCTTTAATATCATTAATTTAAAGTACAAGATTAAATATTTTATGCAAATATTAGACAACAGCAAAGAGCTCTGCATATTAGGATTTAAAACAAATTGAAAGCATGCAAGACATATTCATTTCTTAAGCAGTTTAGTTAAAAAATCGGTATTGTCTCTATTAGGATTAACTGACAGTAACTCTTTGTGTTCAAATGGATTTAACTTCACTGTGGTTTGTTTTCCCGATATCATTGTCCTCCAATAATCGTGGATAAAGGGAAATGTAAAAGGACAGATCAAGTCAAAATATATCTTCACATCATAAACACAGAATTATGTTTAAATTTCATTACTAAATGGGATTTCAGCTTCATATACCATGGCTAATCCTGCACTATAAAAGATGTATAAAACCTCCTGACAAATTCGAACAGACTTTGTGGAAGTTGCATATATTGATTAAAACATCAAGCAGCTACATACAAACCAATAACGAATTACTTCTTGTTGGAAGATAAAACTTTGTGATATTTAAAATTACAGACTTGAAAGTAAGTAAAATTACCCCTAATTATGCAGAAGGGAGCAACACCTTAGCAGTAAACAAGATAAGCACCTCAAACAGCACTAATAATTTTAATTAACATTTTCTAGTTTCCTTTCACCTCCTTTCAAGGTCATCTGCTACCTTTCCCTGGTACAACATTACAGCACAGTGTTAAAAACTTGCATTCCATTACTAATTGCTTTGATAAGCCAAAAAAATAATTTTCCAGGACAGGTTTTTCTTTCTTTCTTTTTTTTTTTTTTTTTAAACCACTGAATCTCCTGCAAAAGGAAATTTTGCATTGTGTAAAACTGTCAGGGAGGTTTTTGCAGTGAACTGCTCTCAAAAGTCAGATTCCAGCAGCTGGGATTCCGTTGGTTATTTGGGGCCCGATTCTGACCACCAGAGGCAAATTTCTTCCAGGAATTCTGCAAAAACCCATTGATATTTCAGGTGTAAATATAAATATTTGGATTGGACCCAAAGTGTTGAATATTCAGATTGTAATCAAAGTTCAAAAGACTCCTGAGGTGCGAACACTGAAAATGGAAATTTGGCAAAACGTGATAATCTCCACAGTATTTGTATTAATTTTTTCTTGAGCGCCGATGAATAAATGTATGTTCAAGACTCATGACCTTGCTAAACTCTTTCTTTTCCTTTCTAAAAAGTCCAAAAGTTGGTCAGGAAAGGGCTTTGTTATATCAGTGGGTTTGTTCCATGCCACAAATTTCATGTACGAGGTCACTTGGAATATAATGTGTAGTGAAAGAATCTCATTAGGCTAAAATGAATGTAAAATGTGTCAATTTGATCCAAATGAGAACTGTAGTAAAACCATGTTTGATGTTCATGTGCAATAAATCTTTAACATTTGTCTGTAAAGTATTAGAGAACCCAGAGGGAAATCTCTATTTGTGATAGCTGCACATTTCCAATGATTTTTCCTATAATCCTTTGTTGACATTTAGCATATGGCAACAGAAAAGAAGATCCTAAAATGAGAATTATTACTTATTATTCGAAGGTAAACAAGATGGGCACCTTGAATATAAGGTTTTTAGACTGAAATGATGAGAGCATCCCTCTATCAGGAGGAATTGCTCATCCTTCAGTCACTTCTTGGTGGAAAAGTGACATCAAAGGTGCCCTACCTGCCCGTCACTCAAATGTTAAAATGTCTGATGGCCCCATCCTGCCCGTTGGGTTGGATTTTGATATATTCATATTGTTAATTACGGTTGTATTTTAATTTTCTCTCTAGTATTTTTGTTCATTCATAATAGCTTTATGCTTCAGCGGACCGAAAGGACTAAAATGAAAGATTTCCAAGATTTCTTCTGGGAGTAATTTACAAAAGACCACAATTTTTTAATTGCTCCTGATGTTTAGTTCTGGATATCTGGAAGAGGAGAAATCAGCCCAACTCTTTTAGTTGCCACACCAACCGTGGCAAATTTGTATTTTTTTGCTCTCTCTGGCTCCTTGCACACCCCACCGTCCCTGTTTTGAGAGCTGTGCTGTAGCAGTGTTGTGGTGTTTACATTTCTGCAGCTCACACTTGCCTTCACAAGAGAATTATGAGTTATTTACGTCCTTTGAGGAGGCTCGGGGAATAATGGGTGAAATGTCAGAAATAATTATGAGAAATGGAGGCATTTCATTTAAGCAGTAGAAGAAATACAGAACTTCTGCTGAATGACTAAACTTGAAGTGCCACAGGATTGCTGCGCGATGAGATCTGGCTCACGATTATCGCAGAGCTTTATAAAAACCAAAACAACCTTACAACACTTGCATGCCAAAGGTTGCAACACAGGCTTTGGCAGGAAACACGAAAACGCTCCAGCATGGGAAAAGTCTCTGAGCAAAGCTGCATCTGTGCTGATTTAGGATTTTCCACCGAAGAACCAGCAGCTTTCTGAAGCCAAGCTTGACTTTCTGGCCACAGTCGTGGCTGGGAAGCTGCTCAGCATCAGCCCCGACAAAGCCCCTTCCCCATCTCCCCCCAGCCCCTATTTTTTCCAGCGTTTGTCCATCTCGTTATTGCTGTGCAGGCTCTTTATCAATAACTGTGGTGTTCTCAGCCGAGTTTTCTTTGGCTTGCTGTCTGCTTTACAAAACCGCTGCATACTTGACAGTTTGCCCCAGTTCAAAATTCTTTGGTCAGAGAAAGCCCGGAGAATGAAACAGTATCTGGTGTTGTAAAATCTTGACCAGATTCTGAAATATTGCCTAAGCCCCTGTCAGCTCGAAGGTGATTTCTCCAGGTCATGGTTTAGAGGGAATTGATGGCACAGTCTGGGACTGCTCAGGCTGCACTATATCTTTTTCAGGAGTGCACGCAGTCACCTTTAGCACTCGCTGCTCTCCAGTCCTCTCTGCTTTCGGCAGCACGTTTCCCTCCGTGCATAGATTGCAAGCTAAACATGGGGAAACCAATCCAGAGAAACAGCCCCTCTGCCCACTGCCTTTTCATTTCTCTGTTTCTAGCAGAGGGATTGTCAATTGCCAAATAACCCTGGGGGAAAATCCACCTGAGAATGCAGCAGAGAGAAAATACCCAGTGCTGCATCGAACAGTTCATCCCAGTGCTCCCAGCACTGTCCCAGTGCTGTCTGGTCCATGATCCAGCTGCAGAAACTGAGGCACAGGGATCCGAAAGGTCCGTCAAGCCAAAGGTAAATTTGATATAAAACATGAATCCCAGTACAGTGCCCTTCCCATCCAAAAACCCACAGAAGGACCAAACTCATGGCACATCCAGAAACTCTAAAAAGTAAAAAACCATCAATCATGATAAACATTATTTTTTAATCTATCTGATTATATAAATATATAGATATAAATATAGATATAGATATACTCTGATATAATTTCAACTAAAAGGCTATGGGTAAACATAAACATTTTTGAATATTCTCCTTATCAGACTGGAGTAATTCAAGTGCTTCCATCAACAAGTGCTTGATATAATTTAAAGTTCTGCTTAAAATCCCCCTGAAACAAAACACAACCTNCCCCGACAAAGCCCCTTCCCCATCTCCCCCCAGCCCCTATTTTTTCCAGCGTTTGTCCATCTCGTTATTGCTGTGCAGGCTCTTTATCAATAACTGTGGTGTTCTCAGCCGAGTTTTCTTTGGCTTGCTGTCTGCTTTACAAAACCGCTGCATACTTGACAGTTTGCCCCAGTTCAAAATTCTTTGGTCAGAGAAAGCCCGGAGAATGAAACAGTATCTGGTGTTGTAAAATCTTGACCAGATTCTGAAATATTGCCTAAGCCCCTGTCAGCTCGAAGGTGATTTCTCCAGGTCATGGTTTAGAGGGAATTGATGGCACAGTCTGGGACTGCTCAGGCTGCACTATATCTTTTTCAGGAGTGCACGCAGTCACCTTTAGCACTCGCTGCTCTCCAGTCCTCTCTGCTTTCGGCAGCACGTTTCCCTCCGTGCATAGATTGCAAGCTAAACATGGGGAAACCAATCCAGAGAAACAGCCCCTCTGCCCACTGCCTTTTCATTTCTCTGTTTCTAGCAGAGGGAATGTCAATTGCCAAATAACCCTGGGGGAAAATCCACCTGAGAATGCAGCAGAGAGAAAATACCCAGTGCTGCATCGAACAGTTCATCCCAGTGCTCCCAGCACTGTCCCAGTGCTGTCTGGTCCATGATCCAGCTGCAGAAACTGAGGCACAGGGATCTGAAAGGTCCATCAAGCCAAAGGTAAATTTGATATAAAACATGAATCCCAGTACAGTGCCCTTCCCATCCAAAAACCCACAGAAGGACCAAACTCATGGCACATCCAGAAACTCTAAAAAGTAAAAAACCATCAATCATGATAAACATTATTTTTTAATCTATCTGATTATATAAATATATAGATATAAATATAGATATAGATATACTCTGATATAATTTCAACTAAAAGGCTCTGGGTAAACATAAACATTTTTGAATATTCTCCTTATCAGACTGGAGTAATTCAAGTGCTTCCATCAACAAGTGCTTGATATAATTTAAAGTTCTGCTTAAAATCCCCCTGAAACAAAACACAACCTTTGGTATTCTGCCAAATAGGGGGGAAGATCTGAAGAGGAGTCAGAATAGATCGTCCAGCTGACGATTATAAATTATAAATTATAAATCATTACATTCAGTTCCATATATTTATGACACAAGCTCTGACTATTGCACTTTTGCAGGGAATTTTCCTGAAGGCAAATCACAGCAGACCTGCTCATTCCTTTGGAGAAACTGCGCTGGCCCCGATAAGGCCAATAACCCTTCCAGTTTGGTGGCAACTCCCACAGACTTAATTAGAAAGAAAAAGACCTAATTCTGCATTTTCCTTATCAACCCCGGGCTTTTTTTGTACTGCATCACTACTTTTCTTAAATTCTCAGAGTTTCACCCAGCTCTGGGCAAGCCAGGAGTGCCTGAAGGACCAATTGTGAAGATCTTGGGAGTGAGGCATCGCTCCAGCACCAGTATTCCTGTGCTGCTTTCCCAGTGCTTTGGTTGGGCTGAGTTGACTGGGTTGATTTGGCAGTTCAGGCTGGATTAAGATGCTCCCGGTGCTTGGAATCCTGGATTGGTACTAAAAAGATTTTTATCCTCTCTTTGGGTATTGACCCAGCAAAGCCACTGCAATGGGGCGGCCGTAGCAGCGTGGCACACGCATCCCTCCCTACACCTTCTCCTGGAGGAAATTCCCAATGGAGGTGTGATGCTGCTTAGAAATTCCTAAGGATGTGCCTCGTTTGGCTTTCCAGGCGCTGGCACCAGTGGATCAGGCACGTTGCTTTTAATATTCTTACTAGTTCTTTTTCCTTGGCCTCACTTTATTCCCCTCGTTTTGAAACTCTCGACAGCCTTTCATCAAAAGTTTCTGACAAACTCAAAGAATATCTAAAATGGGCACTAATAATTTAGTACTGTAATTTTATGGGTATTTTAAAGTTCCTGGGTATTACTATTATTTTATGGAATGATTTTTCCTCCTTTTCCTTGCTCTTTCTTCCTATGTTCTTATGGAATTATAGGTGAAATGTATTTCTTGGCTGCTGTTTCATCTTTTGTTCATACAGTTAAATATTGCACTGGTTCAAGATTGCACGAGGCCCCCACATTAAAATTTTATTGTATTTTTGTATTTATTTTTGGCCCGGATCTGGGGGCCTCTCAGGTCCAGGTCTTGTGTAATTTTATTGGCTTGTGGGTGGAGGAAAGAACAAAAATGAGGTTTGTGGCCAGAATGTTATCTTTGGCCATAGGCAGCTATTTGGGGGCCTGATTCTGCTCTGATTCATAAGCAAGTAAATCTTGAGCAGCTCCAGTGAAAATGAAAAAGCTCCAGTGATGTAAACCCGATGTAAATTAGAGGAGAATTACCTCCGTGGTGGATGCTATGTAAGCGTTTTGCTATTTATGATTTAGCTGGGAGTTGTTGACTGGCCTCTCTAAAGATAAGAGCCACCTATAACTCAGTTGTGAGCATCTTTTTCCCTTTTTGACTAATGTCTGCTTGCTAAAAAAGATTAAAACTGGGGTGTTTTTTTTTTTTTTTATGAGCTCTGAGTAACAGAGCTGAGACTAAAAGGCTCACCAACCTGGGAACCGCAGCTGAATCTTGGTGACCTCTCCCTTGAGTGAGAAGCACCTTGTTTTACCCTACATCCACGCTTTAAAACCTGTTGAATTCAAGTATTAAAATCCATGGATTTCAGGCTCGATCTCTTTGTTTTACAAAATATTTTTCACGTGGCCACCACTGGGTGAGTGGCTGCCCATCCCAGTGTGAGTCATGGCCACTGCATCCTTTGCTCCTTCCTGCCTGGTTTGCGTCCATCACCACAGCTCCTTTCCTCCCCAAAACCTGTGTCCCCTCTCCTCTTTGCACATTTATTCCTGTCAGGAGTTTGGCTTGGAAACGACTCCTCCTGCGAGCCAAACCTTCTTATTCTACACTTTAAAATCCTTATGAAATTTGGCTCGCCTTCCAAAGCTAAGCCTCAGCTCCCTTGTTACTCTTCTAAATATAAAACATTTCTATTGCGTTAAGCCATGGTGAAAAGAAAAGGGGAAAACAGGGAAAGGGAAGAAAGCAAATCCCTGCACCCGATGTGAAGGAAGAGGTCGGAATTACACAGGAATGGATCAGGTCTTTGTTTCGTCGTGGTATCATCTCCCTCGCACGCGCTTTCCGCTCGCTCTCTGTATTCCTCCCTGAGTATCTCCCACTCTGAAAAACCCAGTTCAACTCATCACTGGAGGAGCTGTTTCCAGGCTGATCCGGAGAGTTTGGGAAATGGGAAAACCCATTCCACTATTGATCCTGCTGCATCACTTCCTGAAGAGAAAACGGTTTTCTAGGGAGCTCATTTAACACCTTCCACTTACATCAAACTGAATTTTCCTCTATAGCTTACACAACTTTGAAATGAGTTATTTATAATTTTCAGTCATTATTTCAAGTGTCATTTTAATCATTTCAACAAAGAAGTTTCTTAATATTCCCAATAATGGCTCTTGTCACTTTAAATATTAAAATTTGCATTAGGGATTCCCTCGGCTACGTCTGCATTATTTGCATTATAGACTGTGTGCATGTCTCACTCTACATATATGCATGTGTATATATATATATATATTTACAATTTGAAAGTGTATTTATCNTATATATATATATATATATATATATATTTATTTATTTATATAAAGATATGGATTTATTAATTTTTAGGAAAATTGAGGCAGTTTTAAAGGATCCCATCTGCTTCGAAAGCACTATGACAAATGCCAGAGTGATTAGTGATAAATAAGTTCCTAACACTCCAAAATTAAAAGCTCCTAATTTTCAACTTCAAATAAATCCTTATTGTATAGCAGAAATAATTCCTCACAAAGTGTTTCCAACATTCAGAGAATGCTTTTAGGACATCCAGCATTAACATAATTTTTTCGACTGCGGTTCTCACAGGACATCTGATGAAGTCTCTACCCTTAATTTTAATTGCGTAGGCTGCATTCTTAATTAAAAACTGTACAAATGGATTTTATGCCATGCCAAAAGAAATCTGAGTTCATTAGTTATAAAACCCTTTAAAAATTGATGTAAATATGTGAATTCTTTAAAAGTTTGAACTCGGCGTCCTCATTTATGTTGAGTAGCCTTTTATCTAGAGAATAATGAAGTCAATACAAATTAAGATAGTCTGAGTTTTACTTTTCCCTTTTCCTTCTCTTTTTTCCCCTCTATTTTTTTTTGGTGAATGAGGGTGATGGGAGTCAAAGAGTGTGGGGGTTATGTCTTTATGTCACAATATTTTTTCCTTGAAGAATCAAATTCGTTTAAATCTAAACTGCGAAGAAAATTAGAGTGGGAAATGCACTGACCCTTTTGTACTGGGTTATATAAATATAAGTTCATATATCTTTTATTAATTCTTCATATTAAAACACAATCACATCATCTCAAGCCAATAAACCAAATGGAAATCTGTCAAACTGGAACTTTGGAGGAGAACTCTGGACATCGCTTAAAGAAATACACTTGCCTTATTGATTTTTAGTTTAAAATCGGAGAGTTGTTAATTAAAATGCTTTTCCATAACTTGTCAAGCCTTCAAATAACAAATGGGAAACTCGGAGAGGTTTGTTTAACCTGACAAATTGCTGACCTTTCATTCTGCTGGCTGCTCATCTGGCTGCACAGGCCCTTTCCCTTCCCCTTCCCTCTCTGGCCGCTGGGAGGTATTGCGGTGCCTTTTCCAGAGGGTGCCACCAACCTGATCCCGCCTGTGGTTCCTCAAAAAAACCACTCATGGTTTTAAAAACCGTGGGAATGAAGGGCTGGGGCAGAGCTCAACTTTTCCCGTGCTGGGAATTAATCTGTGTGATTTCACTCCATTTTCCAGCCTAGGAGTTTGCTGTTGGGAAGAGGCATCCAGGAGGTGCCTTCTGACCACGGGTTGTATATGTAAAGAAAAGGTAGAAGAAGCAAAATTGAAATTATAGTAATGCCACTTAGCATTCAAACTCAGAGTATTTGCTGTTATCCTAACAAAAATGCAAATGAAACAATAAATAAAAAACCTGCACAAAAAATCCCTGTGTTTCTTTCCATCCCCTTCCGTGGTTTGTGCTTTTGAGCATCTCTCTCCCGGCCGAGCGTGGCAGCAGGGATGTTGAAATACCACATGAAAAGCTGTGGAAGTGCTTGTGACGTTCCCAGCACGAGCTGGAGCAGGAAGCACCAGAGGTCTCACAGGACAGATGTTCTCATGAGTTTCCAGCCCAGTTTGGCACGGGAAAGGAGTCAGATAGACTTGGGACAAACCTCAGATTTCCTCTCTGTTTTGTTTTCTTTGAGGAGCAGAGTTCAGGCAACAAAACCACTCTACCTTTTGAGATTTGCCATGACTGCATCCTAAGGACCATGAAAAAATATTCCAATGTAATTGAATATTTCGTGGTAGAAACACACCAGGTTGGACACAACATTGGCTATCCATCAGCTTTAACCATCCCATAATATCCCACTTCCTAGAAAATTAAACAAGGCCACTCAGAAACTAGAGATGGACACCCACTGGGTCAGGTTGCTTAATTCCCCATTCCTGGAAATGTTCAAGGCCAGGCTGGGTGGGGCTTGGAGCATCCTGGTCTAATGGAAGGTGTCCTTGCTCGTGGATCTGGATGATCTTTACTGTCCCTTCCAACCCAAACCATTCCACGATTCCATGAGGAAGATGTGTAAACTGTTTTTCGGTGATTTAAGCTAAAATTTAACGGCACTTTACCGCTCCCCAGCTCCTCTCCTACAGCACCAGAAATGTCCCACACCCTCTGGTAAGCAGATCACCCTGTCCAGCCTTGGCAAATGCTGAATTCCATATCTTGCATGCCACATCTTTTAACTTTATGCTTTGTGGATTATGCAGAACATTCAACAAAATGTTTAAATTTGGTGTTTGATTAACTTTTCTTCAGTTTAACCAGAGCAATGTGAGACATGAACCACGTCTCTGTCTAAGTGCAGGAAGATGCTGCACCCAGAGCACACTTCAGCCTGCATTTAGCTCATCTAACTTGAATTAAATTAAGTACCAGAAAAGCAGAGACATTGCATGGTCCCATAAGAAGAAAATCCACTTTCCTGACACTCCAAGCACTGCTTTCAAAGAATGGCAAGAGGATTCATCTGCAAAAATGCAGATGGATCCATAAACTCAATTCATGCACCTATTTCACAGCAGCCAGCCCTGCTCCTCCTACAGCAACTGCTCTGTGAATGAAGCCACAAAATGTTTGCTAAGCAGATCTTTGGCCCCTTGTTTTCAGTAACCTTCCAGATTTTATGCCAGCTCCACGGTCTACCCAGAAGTAAAGGAAAACATTTGGTCTACAGAAAAATTCACAGAAATGGACACAAACAGTCCTGTATAATTGATAGTTTTATGAGACTGAACTCTGTAAATTTTTTTAATCTTATCCCTCTAGATCCAGTTTATGTGCACATTTGAACAATGACTTCATATCCTTTCCAAACAGAGATTCTGGGATTCAGTCTCGTCATTTGGCCAACACAAATCCCCAAGTGCCAAGAATTTCTAGTTTTGTTTTGCTTCATGTTTGTCTTTCGCTTGTTCTTTTACAGGATTCCTCATCAAACCAGTCAGTCAGTGGAATGATTCCAGTTTGCACCAGAGGAAGATGTATAAATCCCTAAATCACTTCAGGAAGGTCAGGATTTTTGCTGTCTCTGACTTTCATGGTGCAGGTTCCAACATTAAGCCTTAAATCTTTACCTGCACTAAAGGAATGAGTTTGCAGAGAATTTCAGAGGCTGAAGAGTTTGCTTTGTGGGCCATCTTCATCAGCAGACCAGGAGGAAGGCTGCTGGAATATTCAGACACCTTTCCATTTGTTATCTCTAAATTCATGCCCTGCTCTGTCAGAATCCCACGACTACCACATCCACGCAGGGAGTATATGATATTTATCAGATTTTCTAGCCAAATATTTTTCACAAGATGATTCTTTTTGGGTTTGTTGTTAACTGCAGCCACAAAAACATCTCTAATTTTTTTTTTCAAGGGGCTACTTTTCCAGCTGAACCAGATCCCTGAAGCTGTTTGCAGACTCTGAAGAGATTATGCTGTATTATGTGAAATAGAGTCCACTGAAGACAAAATCTCCTCTAGTTTAATTTTTTTCCCTGTATGTGGACGTACAATTACAATGCTTCACTATGGATGAACTTTTAGAAATTTGTAGAGGATTTTGGCCATGAAATGGAAAATGATCCATTCATCTGCATCAGGTTGTTGGGTCAGGAAGTTGGATTATTTAAGATGATGCATTTTACAGACAGGTGGAGCCGTGGTCTCCATTTGGGGTTAAAGATTCTTTGAAACTCACATGATAATTGGTATCTTGGTGCTGATTTTGTGATTTTGTATGTTCCTCTGCCTGTGGAGAGTGAAAGGAAGGGAGAGGTGATGGGGATGCACAGGGCAATATGGTCATATTAACATGGCATTAAAGCTGAGATAATTAGGAAGGGGATACGAATGATACAACACATCTGGGAGGTAAAAATATCTTGGACAACATTCAGTTTGGCTCATAGGAACATTCTGGTCATTCATCCTGATGCCTTCAAGCTCAAAAGCTTCATTTTTCCTTCCCAAAACCATTCCAGGCCTGACAGGGATCAGCAGTGCCTCCATTTTTCTCTTTAAACTGCTGGGTGGCATTTTGATTTGCTCCTATACATTTCTCTTTCTCATATTAGTACTTTTTTCCATACATCCATAGGTGAAAGAAAGGCAGAGGACCCAAAGCAGGTGGCATGATGGTACCAGCAGCTGAGAGAGTGGACCAAGGATTTAATCAGATGGATTCCCATTGCCTGGAGAGGGACTGGAGAAAACTGGGAGGATTTTCAGGGTGGGAAGGACTGTGCACCCCCATCATCACCAGGATTTTGGACAGGGGTCACATCCCTGCAGCCTATTCCGTGCTGACCACAGCAGATCCCTTCGGTGGTAACAGCTTCTGGTGAACATGACTAATCCCAGCAAGATCTGAACCAATAACCCCGAGGTGAGCAGCTTTGCAGCCTCTGAACATTTTCTCAGACTGCCTGGGTTGATATTTTAGTTCCCAGACCCCCACCCCCCTCCTGGCTATAAATAGATCTCTGCTTTTAAGATTTTGCTTATTTTGCACAATGTATCTTGTCTGGAATACAATTTATATTTTATCACAACAAGCAGCTACCCCATTAAGCTAACATGTATTTTTTCCTGAGGTAATTAACGTACATGCCAAATTTGACAAGAGATACATGGTGCAGTTACAGGACATATCTTAATGTAATTAACTGCATTGGGTTCCAGAAATCATAAATATAGAATTTCAGTACTTATCCATCTGTGAACTGTACAGCTTTCAAAAAACCATGTTTGTTATTTTCTCCCACTATTACTTGAACCAAAAATTACAATAGAAGCAAAATTATTTTTTAACATAGGAGTTCGGGCTGTGAGTGCTTACAAATATTAATTGACCAACGAACCCACAAGTTGCTTGCCCTAAAATCTACGCTAAGAAACCCTTAATTACCAAACAAACAGAATCCCCGTTCTCTTATTTAGCTTCTTTCTTTCATGGTTCAAATTGGCACAAGAGCCAGGCGGCTCGAGAGAGTCAGGAGAGCGTGGCCACGAGAGGATTTTAATTTATTGACGGCTCTTGCCCTACTGTACAGTCAGCGCTGCTATTTGAGCGTAATGGATGGAACAGATGTTTGACACCGCAGCACCTCTTCATAACTTCACTCTTCAAAAACAGTTTTACAAGTGCTCGCTCGCGTTGGTTCCCATTCAGCACAGGAAACTGAGGTCATGCTGAAACATGAGGCCCGGGCAGGAGCTTGAACTCATGTGCACCGCAGCTGGGCCCGCGCCCTCCGAGCGCGTCCGCGATCCGCGGAGCTGCCGTCCTTCCCAACGCGGGGACAAAGGAATCGAATCGTCGACACCCTCGCTGGAGCATCTGCACACGGGACAATGTGAGCCCGTGGCTAAACATCGAGGTGTCCCGCCGGTTAATTCTGTTCATCATCGGTGCGGCCGTTTTTTAATCATTTCTTTGGGTTTCAGTATCAATGCTGAAAAGTTTTCTGGGCTGTATTTTTCTTAGCATTGCTTAGGAGCAATAATTCAAAAAGCAACTGACGTTTCTGATATTCCGAGCTTTATTTTTTTCTAGATGATGATTTTAACACATGCTCATCTCTGGATCTGTCAAAAAATCTTTCCAGGCGTACAATGTGGGCAATTCTGTGGCGTGTTTTAATAAAGACAACATAAGGTTTGTGCAGTTGGAGGTACTGATCACCTTCTGTTACTTTTCCTGGCAAAACAATTAAGGCATTTAGGTAGGGAGGTTTGGTACCCGATTTGGAAAACCATAGCAGAGCACCAGCCTGATGTGGTTGGAAATCCCATATCAGAAGTTTTTCCCCTCCTGTAACCTCAGCTCCTTCCCCGTACAAGCGCCCTGACAGCCTCGGGGATTTCTCCAGCACTTTCATGAAAACTAATACCTGCCTACAGCAAGCTGCTGCTCATCTCCCAGCACCAGCACGTGGGCCTTGAACTTTCTGCATCTTTGCTCTCTGGCTTCCATGTACCTTCACATATAATTGTGTTTCTGAACTTGCTCTTAATTAAAGTCAGCCCTTTAGTGACTTTGTGGCCCGCTCTGGAAGGAAATCTGGCTGTATAGCAGTAGCTACAGAGCAAAAAATTATGGTTTAAGGTGCTAAAATTGTGTCATCGGGGCTAAAAATGAAGGTTTCTGCAGTTAACTGAAAATTGAAACTCCAAAACACAGTTTGGTCACAAATGTTCCTGTGAGGCTGGGCTGGACAATCACCTTCTACCCACCCCTCAAAGCATTCTACTGGAAGGGGCTGGGTTTGTCCTGGCAAAATCATATATTTGTTATGCTGCTTTTCCAGAGCATCTGTAGGAAGTTTCCCCAAAAAAGAATATTTGTTTTCCTGCTCCAGCTGCTCTCATGGACTGTACAAAATAAAAGTCCACTAATTCCTTCAAGAGGATGTAAAATCTTCTGTTTGGTATAGCAGAAAGTGGCCCATCACATGAAATTCCCTAAAACTCCTGGAAATGCATATTTTTGTCTTTTCCTGCCTATTTCCATGGTGATAACATGCACTATTAAGAACAAAATATCTTTTAGAACAAGATAACATGAATATTTGTGGAATAACACCTTCCATCCTGCACAGCAGCAGGAGCCAGGGTTGGCAATTCCCACTGTGTTCGTTCCCTCTGCACCCAGAGCCATCAGCACAGAGGGCAGGAGCCCAGGAAGCCACTCCAACCCTGGCTCCACTGAGAATCACAGAATCACAGAATCATGGAATGGCCTGGCTTGGAAGGGACCTTAAAGATCATCCAGTTTCAAATCCCTGCCATGGAACATCTTCCACTGTCCCAGGCTGCTCCCAGCCCCAGTGTCCAGCCTGGCCTTGGGCACTGCCAGGGANATGTCCAGCCTGGCCTTGGGCACTGCCAGGGATCCAGGGGCAGCCACAGCTGCTCTGGGCACCCTGTGCCAGGGCCTGCCCACCCTCCCAGGGAATTCCCAATATCCCATCTAACCCTGCCCCCTTGTCCTGTCACTCCAGTCCTTTGTAAATATTCCCTCTCCATCTTGCTTTTCTCCCTTCAGGTACCGGAAGGCCAAAACTTGGTCACCCTGGAACTTCTCTTCTCCAGGCTGAATAACCCAATTTCTCCCAGCTTTTCTTCATAGGACAGGTTAGAAAAGACCTTCAAGATTGCTGAAACTTCAGCCGAATGCCACCACGCCCACTAAACCATATCACAAAGTTTTGGTTCTCAGTAGTACCATCACTGTTTGACCCTGGTCCTGAAGGAGGGACAGCCACCCACGGGCCCCGGGCAGAGGTTGTGCTCAGAGCTGTTTGCACTCCTCCTCACACAAAAAATGCAGGAAGAACCCACAGAAGGCTCCCTCAGCCAGCTTGACCTGATCTCAGAGATGTCCCTGCTCCGGGCAGGAGGGTTGGACAAGATGTGCATTCAAGATCTTTTCCCAACTCAAACCATTCCATGACCAGCTGGAATATCCCCTTCCATCCCTGATTTAACGCAGTGCCTGGAACAGTCCTGCCTTCCAAGCAGCCTGGTGTGCCCGGAAATGCCTTTGCTGTGTTTTCAGGGCGCTTTTCAGGGTGTTTTTCTCTCCTCACCATGCCCCAGCACGGTCCCACTGATCCCAACCACATGGCCGGAGCAACCCTTCCATCCATCCTGTCTATGCAAGAGGGGAAAAAGTCCCACGTGCGGTTTTCATCTTTGTTTTCTCAACCTTTAGCAGCTGTTTGTTTGTTCTGGGTCTAACCACAGGCCCTGGCTCCAGGAGGAGTGGTGTGATGAAGGACAACCAGATCATTTTTCCTCTTGCTCTTTCTTGTCCCCTTCAACTGATAACCAGACCTGTCACTGGCATGGAGAAGGCACCAAGCTGAAATTTTCTCCATGTCTGGGAGTTTTCCACAGGGCTTGTGCCAACGTGCAGCCACAGTGGCAGTTGGTTTAAAACCTATGGAGAGTTTAATAGCATCCGAAGGACAAACCCTACAAACTCTCACATTTCACATTCGGCGGCCTCGTTCCTCTGGAGCTGGAAAATGCACAATAGGAAAAGTTTCCCAATTAAAGACAAGCCTGCATAGTTTGGTTTGTTGATAGTCTTGCAAAAGCAAACAAAACAACTCCTTACCAAGGTTTGCTTGAAACCCATAGATTTTTTCCTATGGGAAAATAAGGCTGTTCCATGGAACTGTGGGGAAAATTTGAGCTGACAGCCCAAGATTAAATTCACTTTTCGAACTCGGAGATGGCGACAAGTTTAACTATTCTGGCTTGGCTCAGAGCACTTGGGCTGTGGCTGTGCCTGCACAAGACGTGAGTGTGCCTGGTACGACGCCGGGTCAGGGCTCCAGGGGTGACCACAGGGTCCCTTTTTCCCAGGCATAGGAAGAGCAAACATCACTGCAAGCAGAAATCCCCCAGAAAGTCAGAATTTTACCATGTTTTTGGAAAAAAAACCCCATGGAGTGGCTGATTAGTCCAGACCAGCCAAGTGATGACAGCAGGCAGATGTCCTTTCCCTGAGTTTTTAAAGTACATTTTGAAATACTCATCCACAACAATTTCTGAAAGAAAATTGAGACAACCCCTTTCCAACCTCGGCGTTTCTGTTGGAGGAGAGGTTCTATGGAAATTGTTGCTATAGAGGTTGTAGATGGTGGAGCTGGAGTCTGAGGCAGCTCCTAGAGACGCCAGGCTGTCAGAATGCTCAGCCCTCTCCCTCTCTGGCCTGCACCAGGGACAGTTACATGCTTTTTAACCACTTCTGTTAGAAATTCTTAGGTTTAGTCATGCCTTCAGAACCTGAACTCTTGCTCTCATGGCTACTTCTGATATTCCACCTTGGTTTAAGTCTTAGCCCAGATGTGAAACAAGATTTCTGTGCTCATTGGAAAAGTTCTAAGGTTTACAAGGAGCAAACAGAGCAATGTCAGGCTCTGGGTAGAGACCTCGAGTGTGAAATCGAATTCTGCTAATAAATTGCTGCCTTTGCCTTAACATTGCAAGCCATGCTCTGGAGTTTATTTGAACACATAAAATATGCTAAAAGTTTAGCAGCACCACTGTGTAAAGAAGAGTTGGATGAAGTATATATTTTTAAATACAGCAAGTAATAAAATGTTGCGTAAATTCCCAAGAATATCATTTTGGGGCAAGCACAATAGAATGCTTAATGTGTGTATTCCCAGGTCTGCTGTTTTTATTCCTCTTTTTTTTCCTTCCTCCTGATTTAATCTCCTCACCCAGCTGATGGCTGGCATTATGGGAGCTGTGAAGAAGAGGGTACATCCGTAGATATTTCCAATATCATAGCTGTGGGACAAGGGATGGGAGGTGCTTGCAAGGTGCTGCTGCATCTCATCTCCACTGGTGCAGCTGCATCCAGCTGTGGGAGACAGCTCAGAGCTGCCGAGCACAGGGTGGGATTGTTTTTTGCAAAAGGACCACAGAAGATAAGGGAAAATGTAAAACAAACTGAAAAAAAAAAGGCAAAGATTCCTTCTCAAATGAATTTCCTCCAAATTTATTTCCTTTTCATTTAACTTGGTTGAGAAATGTCCCCGTGGGCTTCATCAGAAAATCAATCTCTCTGTTTTAAGTTCTAAATGGAGTTTTAAGTAGCTCGTCCTGACACTCAAAACTCCATGAGATGCCCAAATTCTCCTCAAGGTGGTTCAGATGTTGTTCAGAGCCCCTCCTGCAGCTCCAAGAGAAAAGCTGGAGGCAGAGTTGCCTTTTTCCAGGCCAACCTTTTGGGTCTGAGTCAGGTGATGTTGCCTGTTCCTTTTACAAACCTTCATGGGGTTGATTTTCTTTAGGGATAAAACACCTAAATTTAGGATCATGCCTTTCAGTGAGTAGTTTCATACTTCAAGAGGGTTTTGTTCCCTGACTGCAAATCAGATTTTGCCCTTTTGCAACACAATGATGCCTCAGGTGGCCCAGAGGTCTCATGTGCCTATTGCTTACCTGCTTTTATGCTGCTGCTTCCCAAATAACTGTTTTGAAGGTATTTTAAAATTAAGAACTGCTCTGTGGTACCTCTGAAATGATGCTCCCAAGCTGCTCCCAGTTCCTGCTGTGATCCCAGTCCTTTTAGAACATCCAGTCTGGAA
The DNA here is from genome assembly GCA_013397845.1 of Melanocharis versteri. Lineage (NCBI taxonomy): Eukaryota > Metazoa > Chordata > Aves > Passeriformes > Melanocharitidae > Melanocharis > Melanocharis versteri. The sequence goes on along the minus strand of VZTG01002136.1, from coordinate 381,876 downwards.
ATGGGAATCTGTATTCTGGGGACTCCCAGTAGGATAAATACACACCAATTCAAATAAAAGAAGGGAAATATAGGATAGATTTATGGGAGGAATTGTTCCCTGGGAGGGTGGGCAGGCCCTGGCACAGGGTGCCCAGAGCAGCTGTGGCTGCCCCTGGAACCCTGGCAGTGCCCAAGGCCAGGCTGGACACTGGGGCTGGGAGCAGCCTGGGACAGTGGAAGGTGTCCCTGCCATGGCAGGGGTGGCACTGGATGGGCTTTAAGGTCCCTTCCCACCCAAACCATTCAGGGACTCCATATAAATCCCAGGAGACATATTAAGGAAAAAACTCAAACAGCCTCTGACTGTTTGAGTTTTATATATAAAATATAACAATTAAAATTGTTATATTTTATTTCAGTCGGTGATTTCTAGAATATTAATCTTTAGCTCTTATGAAGTTTGAGCAATTGTAACTCAGAGAGACCTGTTACTTTATTATGTAGCGTCAAATAAATATAATAATAAAAATTGGTCCACTCACCCAATTTAACTATTTTTACCTGTATATGCATATTTAATAAATACTAACCAGTGAGTACTATTGATCAATACATCTTCTATGTTGTATTTGACTTGTCAGCTAATACAGTGCAGTGCTAAAATTATATAAGAGAAATTAAAATTGCAACTCTTTGGCACTGAGCAGAAAGTCTTTGGCATGCTGAGAACAACTTTTGGTACAGTTTGCTGCATTTGCCCACACGGTAGAATTTTTTTTGGCAGGTTTTACCTGTTCATCTCCCATGAAATTCCATGGGCTGGAAGAGTGCCCTCCTAAAGAGAGAAATCTCAGCATCTCTAATGAGGGGCCAATTCCCAGCCCTGCAGCATCTTCAAATGGGATTTGGCAGGGATCTGCCTTTTTGGGATTTGGATGGATGGAGTTTTCCCTCCATGCAGCAGAGCACTGGCAACGTGCAAGGCTGCAATTCCCTTTCATCCATTTTCCTTCCCCGAGTGCAGAGAATTGGGTCCTCCCCACGATGGACTCCTGCCCATGAGCAAAAAGCCTGGAGGTAACAGAGCCTTTCCACCTCCTCCACACCTGCAGATATCAAAAAGAGTCAACAAATCATCATTCAAAGCACAGAGAGGGGGAAAACGTCCGCTCCTTGCTCGGCCTGGCTTGCAGATTAAAGGTAATCTGGTAATGAGGACCCACCAGATGATAATTAATAAGCAGAGATTTCTCTGTCTGATTTACCTGCCACGCGTGGAGAAATTTCCCAGGGAAAAGAAGGGCTGTTCTGCAGGAAGATGGAGTGCAGCCCTTTTCAGGAGTCACCTGATGGAATCTGGAGACCTCTGTGTGGCTGGGGCAGATGTCAAGGATGGGCTTTCAACTCTTCTTCTCCATGGAGCTCTACATTTATCCCAGAAATCCCAGCCAGGGGATTTAACCCCCAGCTAACATCGCACCGAGGAAATAGGTGGAGTTAGACCTCAAAGAACGTGGAAATCCATGTTCTCAACGATTCAGGAATAGATTATAGGCATTTTTTAAAGGGAAATAACAGGAAACAACTCAGTTTAATAGATTTCTGTATATGAAAAAGCCCCTTTGGGTTAAAATCTGGTGTTACTCATTTTGCACACAGAAATACAGATCTTTCTGTATGTATTCAACAGGATCAACACAAATTGAAAATAATTTGGGAAGACTCTTTTTAGGAACTACACACACTGAATTTAAGTTCTAAATCTTATGAGACCCTTCCGTGAGTCTCCTACGAAAAAGCTTGCCATAAATACATAGAAATAAAATCATTAAAACATTAATATAACCTATAAAATCAAACAAAAGACCTGCTGGAGACTGGGTTAGACCTAAACTGTATAAAAAACCCTTTCTTAAAACAAAGTCCTGGAGATTTGAATAATTTTCCTTTTAAAATGTCAGTACAATCTTTAGGTTTCGTTCGGTTAAATTTGGAGTAATTCTCCATAATGAAAGGAAAGAATGAATATAAACACGTTTCAGTAGGACTTTGGGATTCCTGACTCCTGTCTCTTTAGGGAGACTGCTTTTCCTTATGGCACAGGTCTGCACTGTTAAAGACCTTGCTATGAAATAATGAGAAGTCAAGGAGAGAACAAGCATGATTACCTTGGAAAATTCGCTTAATTAAAGAGACCCAAAATGATGTGTCCATTTATTAATGCTACCAGAAGTAGCCAAATAGATTATCCAGGTGAAAAAGAGGAGAAGAAAAACAGCGGAGTCCCTGCCATAGGTGAGAGCTGAGATTTTCCTCTTACACCAGTGATTTTTTATTAAAAAAATTATATTTTTCAAGAGTTTCTGCTGCCAAGGATGCTGGGAGCTGCTGTGTTCAGACAATGCTGCGCCACAGAGCTGTGTGCTTTTGATTCAACTCCATTTCATGTATGTTAAATGTATATTAAATTGAGAGATTAATTTATGTAGAATACATGTAGACCCCTTCTGATAATGGGTGTTTCCCACGTCACATCACCCAGTGTGGCAGACAAGCATTAGCCAATGGACAATTCCCTGGGGTTGGGACCTCTTTTCCCTGCAGAGGTTGCTGGCCATGAAAACGACCTGTGCTCCACCCCACCCGAGGTTTGGGATGGCATCTGCAGCCTGGTGGCCACAAAAAGGTGAGGATTGGCCTAAGAGTGACTCTGAAGACTCTAAATCCACAGATGGACAATGGCTTTGAGAGCTGTGGGAAGAAGCTCTTCCCTGGCAGTGTGCAAGGCCAGGTTGGAAGGGCTTGGAGCAGCCTGGGACAGTGGAAGTGTCCTTGTCCATGAGGACTGGATGAGGTTTAAAGTCCCTTCCAACCCAAACCATTCCATGATTCCATGAAGACCCAACATCCTGCAAAGCCTCATCTGCAAGGACTCAACCAGTGGTTCAAAAGCAAATATTCCTGTTTATTTTCCGTGGCTTTATTCCACCGTGGGTTCCATTGCCGTGGCAGGTTTCACGTGTATCTGAAAAAACTCAAGTCCCCTCCTTACACTGTATTTTGTTTGGATATGACCCATTCTCCAATTTTTATGATAAAATGAGAACATAATTCACATATTAGCATTTCCAGACCTGTACAGCTGCAGAATGAGTAAACAGTGGAGTGAGTAATCATTATTAATCTGCACTGGAGAAAGAGTGAGAGAGAGGAAAAAAAAAAAAAAAAAAGCACATGATTTTGTAGTGTGCTAAACCAGAAAAATATGGTTTGCACTTCTTAAAACATCTCAAATTCTTTTTTTTTTATCTGTGTTTTAGAGGTGACGGAGAAAAATCTATCTTTTAGCTGAACTAATCTCCAATGAATTAATATCCTTTTTCATATAAAAGTGTTTGGGGAAATTTGAAATTGTGGCATAACCTATTGATTACGTTATTTGAATTAAGTTTTCGAAATCCTACAGCTGTTTGCTGTCAAGATTTAAACCTACTGTCTATTTTCAGCTGTGCACTTAATACGCATTTCACCTGGTGACTCAATAACATTTTAATATAAAAGTACATGATCAGGGAACATATGTTCAGTGTTCATACGAGGCTTAATAGCGACAGAAGGGGTAACAATTAACAGTTCTGTTTTTTCTGGGTACACAGGGTCCGAGTTTAAAGTTTTTCCTGGGTTGCTTCCAAAAAATCTTTGTTCCTAGTGCCTTGACCTTTGAGGAGTTTGGAATCAATGAGCCACGTTGCCTTCCATAAGGGTGTCAAGTGCAGAATAAAAAACTGCGTCACATCATTTTTCACCACGGCCAGATGAGGTCTGAGTGAAGGAACAAGGAACAGGAAAGCCAGAACATCTGAAAAATTGACTCTGCAAGCTGGAATGTGATTCTGCAATAAGGGGCAACTCTCCTTTGCTTTTTTTTTTTTTCCTCTTTTTTTTTCCCTGCCGGAGTAGGCAGGTTGCAGACAGATCTGGGTCTCAGGCTCCCACCCCTGGGGCCCCCGTGTCAAGGCGCGGTGATAGAGCGCCGTTCATTTCTGCAACATCTGCAACGCATCGAGCGCTGTATTAATAGCTCAATATGCCAATCTGCCACTGTGCATTTTGACCCAGCGAGGACCAGGAGCATGGAAGGTCTGTAAGGCAGATGTGGGAACGGCAGCGAGGGCTGAAATTAAAGGCAGACCCCGAGTTTTGCACGGAATTGCGGAGCAGTAGTTCTGGAAGAGGCTAATGCTTCCAGCTCAGTTAGGAGGTTAATAGAGCTAATCTTCTGTATCACTATTATTTATAACATGTTGTTGGACTTAATGTTTATGAAGCTCAAGCTGTATAGTGCACATCCAATTATGTTTTCTTACAGCCATGGAGGGTTTTATGAAAAGGAATATTGAGTGAATGCTTTATTGCTGAAAAATATTGTATTGGTTGGAAGGGAAGTTAATCCAATAGGAGGTAAAAACAGTAACAAAGGCTACAGCAAACACGAGATGCTTTAAATTCATTGCATGACATTCTCACCCTAATTATTAGCCCACACTGGGAATAAAAACAGCACCCTCATCTTCAAGTTATTATTTTTTTTTTCCCTTCCCTCATTTTTATTGCACATTTACATAAGACTTGTATGCCTTGTACTTCTTCCAGGCTGCCTTATAAGGTTTCTTTTAACCCTTTACTTCTCTTTTCCACAGCCGTGCAGGAAAACTCATTTACACCCACGGAGGCAGTGGAAGGCAGGTGACAACAGTGCAGGTGGCTGGAGCAGAGGAGGCCAAGCCACCGTGGGCACAGAGGTGGCAGCAGCTTGAACAAAAACCCAGCAGTTCAGGTGCTTATCCAGCCTCAGCTCCCAGAGCCCCTTGGGTCTGGAAAGCTGGAACAGAAAATCCTGGGGAAAAAAAGTAAAATTTTTAAATATCCAGTGTTTTCCTGCGTCTAATTGGATGGGAAATATTGCAAGAGCAAATCTTTCTCATGGTGAGGAGGACCAGCCCACACCTGGCAGCAGAAATGTCCAGTGGATGGTTGAGTAAGGTAAAAAAAAAACCTCTTTGAAAAATGCCCTGTTCCTCGTGAAGGACCTTTGTTATTGCAGTTAGGGAGAGCAGAAAGAATGAAGTGGGGGTTTGTGGTTTGTACTTTATGCTTAAAATAAGGAGAGTTAAAGAAAGTCTGAGTGAAGGAAAAAGAGGGAAGGAAGGAAGATTAGCCAGTTAATAAAGGAGATTTATGTGAGTGACGGTGGGTAGGCAAATTGCACTGCTAAATGGGGTATGGACTTCTTTTATGTGGACAAGAGAATTTATCAATTTTCTTGTAAGGTAACTGCACCATAACGGTGTCGTTGGGGCCTTGGCTGGAGGAGACACCCATCTCATGGAGAAACAGGTCAGGAGACACCGGGCCTGGCTGGCAGAAATTCGGGAATGGTGCTGTCTGCTGCATACGTTTCCAACAAACATTTTTGCTGTTCTGCACTTCTGATCAAGGCTTGGGATTTTTTTAATCTGTACCACGAGTCAAAGCCCCAAACATGGGCTGCTCCAGCAATTCCTCACTTTCAGTGAGCAGTTTAGGAGGACTTTGAGGGCTGAGATGGAATCTCAGGAGCCTGAGACCTTGGATGATGATGAAAGTTCTTGTTTTTGCCATCATTGTCAAACAGGCTGGGCAGAAAGATGCAACTACACGAAGCACGAGCAGATAGCTGGTGTCTGACCCATGTCCAACTGGCTTCCAGGAGCATTTCTTCTGTGGGAAAGCATCTGTGTAGCCAGTGGCTGATGAATTCCCTTGGAAGCGTTTCTGATTTGAGCTCGTGTTATGCGTGTTCCTGGTTAAAAGTGAATTTCTGAAAACACATGGGCTGTCCCGAGGTTCTGCCTGCCGTTATTGGATTCGGTGTTTCCAGCAGGAATTCAGCTCCTCGTGTTACAGACGATGAGACCTGATGAGCTGCTAGGAACGTGTTATCTGCGTGGAGCTGAGCCGGCTCCTGCTCCAGAGCAGGATTTCCTGGAGCACATCCAATCTGGGACAGGAGCTGCAAGAAAGGCATTTTCCTCCCCAGGCCACATCACTGCAGCTTCACATCTCCCTGAGACCCAGCACAGGTGTAGTTACAGGACCAGGGTCTCAACGAAAAATCGGAGTAGAATTGTCCACAGACAGAAATAAATAATCCTCTGTGGCTGGTATTTCATTTATCATTTACGCACTTGAATTTATACTCGCCTAAATCCTATACATATGTCCTTAAATGCCTGCAGAAATCTCGGATTTCTCCTCTTCCATTAGGGATACCATCAGAAACCTGCTTTCTATTAAAAACAACAACAAAAAGGTTCAGAAAAAGTGCATTCTTTCCCCATCCTTAAGCTGTTTGGCACTTCAGAGGATCATTAGAGAAGTGTGTGTTTTTCAAAGTCAAAAATATTTCCCTCTCAATATCCCGCCCTCTTCTTCAGTGGCTTCTGAGAAAGCAGCAGAGGTAAATGTCATGGCAAGAGGAAAGTGGGGATGAAGAGCCAGAAGAGCCTCGGGTGTCTGCAAAAGGTGGAGATGGGACCAGAAGAACCAAGGAAAGGAATTTGGGACGGCCATAGGTTAAAAATGCCATTTTCTTGTTGAATCCTGTAAATGGACAGAAGTTCATTAAGGAGCACCAGCAGGAAATATGAGTATTATGCTTAATTTTGAGAGAAAATTCCATGTCTGTGCTTCAGATAAGGCTGGGGGTAGGATTCCAAAGGGTAGGAAGTTGGCTGACTCAGTTTGTGGCTGGATTTTGGGATATTTAATCAACTTTATTGCAAGGTTTTCTTTACCCTTGTAATGACAAAATGTGTGTTTACATTGTTGTCATGAGAAAATATTGACTTTTAGGTAGGTGTATTTGAAATGACCAAAGCTAAAATGAAAATTATGGGTCGGGTCTGGAACAAAAAGTAGAATCTAATAATTTATCTTCTTGGACTTAGAGAGCTGAAGTAGAATGAGAATCAGCTCAAGCTGAGTCATAATTTCCCTGGAAGTGTCCAAGGCCAGCTTGGAGCAGCCTGGGACAGTGGAAGTTGTCCCTCCCCATGGCAGGGGTGGAACTGGGTGAGCTTTAAAGTCCCTTCCAACCCAAAACTGAATTTTAACCTCGTATTTGAATGACTTTAAAAACTTTATTTATAGATAATTAGGGAAGAGATGGAGGAAAGGTTTAGAAAAAGAGGTTGGGGGGAAATAAAAAGGCTCAGAGACATATTCCCACTGTTATAATCACACAGGTTGGGAATCAAAGGAAAACAATCCTGTTTGGATCATCCAGCTCTTGCTTTGGGCATTTTATGTAACCTGGCAGAGTCTGGGTCTGTTGATAGGAATAGATAATGTTTTGTAAAAGGAGCAGTTCAAGATCTGTTTGCATCCCTGGATATTCCCAGGCATTGACAGAAAATCTGGATATTCTACCGAGAAGGCTGGACTAGGAATAGCCTTAAACGACTAGTTTAGCTGGAGGACAAATATGTTTGAAATCATTAGGAGTGGGATTAGGGTTATTTAGAGCTGCCCCTTTTTCCTCCTTGTCAAATCATTTAGGAAAATGAGGCCTTATTATCACAGAACTAAAACTTCACACTGATTCTGAACTATCTCCATTTTGAGATGCTCAATAAAACCAGCACTGCAGGGAAATGTTGTTGCACTTTAGGATTATCCAAAGGTCAAATATTCAGAATAATCTGATAGAAAAACATAGGCTTCAATTTAATGGAATAGCATTTAATAGGAGAGGGAAAATATTCTAACCTCAAAGACTTTATCATAAAAAATGCTAAAAATTAAAAAATCAAGGGCAATGCCGAAACCTCAGAGTCTGTGGTGTTTCATAGCACTCTGTGGGCAGCACACTGGGACAAGAGATACCAGAAATTCAGGAGGTCCAGTGGGCTCCCTGCAACCCCAGAAACTCTCCTTTGGTGTCTGGAGTAAATCTCTGCTTGTCTGCGAGAGAACACAACACGTAACACTTTATTTGTTATTCTGACTGCTCCTAAATCAGACTGGCTTTTGCGAATTTTGGTTCTTTCCATGTGGACCTTCTTTGTCTGAGATTTGCTGGGGCAGAAAACAAAAGAGGATTCAGAAGGATTTTTGGCTTTGTCGGCAGATCCATCACATTCCAGACACGGCTCCACCTCACGGCACCAGGCCATGGAGAACACGATCCATCAAGGATCAGCAATGCCCCTCATGTTGGCTATTGAGCAAAAGGATCTTGGGTCCAAGAGCAGGGGGAAACACTTGGGTGTTCCAGAATAAAACAATGGACCTGAACTGGTGAATGCTGAGTTTTGAGCTATGAGACAGTTTGGAAAGTCAATGTCAACTGGAGATCTTGCTCACAGAGAAAATGAGTTCTCAGATTTACTGCAAGATGTTTGTGATATTCAATTGTCTGAATGGTGCTGAGTGAAGGCATTTGAAATTTTATCATTTTATTTATTTGGTATCAGAAAATGATGGTGGAACCTGAGTGTGTAATGCAGGATCTGTCACAGATTCCACCACAGAACTTCATATTGCTAAACATATCCATATTACCCGACCCTATTGCTAAACATATGAAATCTGTAAATAAGATTATCTCAATTTTCACTATTTTTAATAAGCAGAGCTGTAAAATATCTCCATTTGCTCCTCCCCAAGCCGTTGGCTCGCGAGCTGCGAGCGCGTTGAGAAGAGGTGGTGGGTTTCTCCAGCCATATCCATCCTCCCATCCCGGATCCCTCTCTGGCTGCAGTCACAGGCAGAGTTTGGGACGGGCCTGGGGGTGAGCAGTCAGAGGGTCAGGCCATCCCTGCCTCCCACCGAATTCCTGCTCCACACCGGAGATGACTGGGCAGGGGGTCCCTGCTGGGGTTACCCTGGGCCACTCTCCCTGCTGCAAACAGGAACCTCCAGCAATGCTAAACAAATCAGGCTGCCAAGGG
>VZTG01002136.1:361557-371267 GCA_013397845.1 Melanocharis versteri | reverse complement strand
CTCTGGTGGCTGGTTAGCCCGGGGGGGGCTCTGGCTGTTGTCCCTGGGGTGGCACTAGGTGCTGTCCCTGGGGTGGCACTGGCTGTTGTCCCTGGGGTGGCACTGGCTGTTGTCCCTGGGGTGGTACCGGGTGTTGTGTTCCTGCCGGTTCCGGACCCATGGTGCCCTCAGCTGCTGCTCGGGCGAATGTCCTGCGGGATGAATGTTCTCCCAGAGCACACCAACCCCACACCCCTCTGGCTGCAGCCACCAGCCCCTGGCTCTGTCCCCTCCCGTCCAGGTTGTGCCTGGAAGCCGAAGGAAGCGCCGATGCACCACCGGCGTCTGCGGCTTTTTGTGCCTCCTCGTTCCAGACTCGGGGAACAGGAGACACCAGGGAGGAAGCAGAGGGCGAATCCTGACAGAGCAGAGGTCGGGGTTTGTTCACATTTTGGCTCGCACCAGGAGAATGCAAAGGGCAGAACCAGATAGGGCAGGAAATATGAAGCTGGGTCTGATTTACTCCTGATGAAAGTTAACCCCCTTCCACTGGAAATTTCCGTGGAGCGAAGCCAAGTCCCTGCAGCTGAGAATCCGTCCCCTTTGTGTTCAGATCAGTTGTAATAATTAGAGATATATTAAGACAGCAGAGAGTGCAGTGTAATCAGGACTGGGAAAAATCCTTCAGAGTTATTTTAGCTTTAGTCCTTACGTTTATTTTTTGTGACTGAGATTGTTTAAATAGTATGTCTCCAGAGAACAGAGTAAAAATATAGATTCTAATTTGAATATAGATAAACACTGGATTATATATCGCAAAATATGCTGGTGTAGCACAAGCAGTACATGCTACATGTTAACACCAGGTATTACGTAACCACAGCACCCAGCCAACTCACTTTTATCCTGCTAATGTATTTTTTTACCTCCAAACATTAATATTTTTATATCTATATATATGTACTGCTACAATGCCATATTCCCAGCTTTTACAGTTTCTCTGCATTTTTCTGGCACAGGTTACAATGGAGGAAAAACGCCAACTGGAACACGTCGAAAAACAAGATCATAAGGTTTCACTCAAGTTGCTTAAATTATTATGTAGGAGGTATATTATCGACCTTTTAATAAAAACCTTTACAGTCTCCATGGAAACATTTTTACATTGACATATAAAAACATAAATGGAAAAAAAATGTTGTAAAAAAATGAATCTGGTCTCCTGTTCATAAATTAGAGGCTGCCCTCACTGTGTGGTGCCTCATCTTCTCTCCGTTATGCAAATGCAGCTGCTCAGTGATGATTCATTAGTAGAGCATCTTGCTGTAACCTGTGTAGTAAACTGAGGGATTCGAGAGGTTTAATCCTAAAATAGCATTTACTGTTTCTGGGAGGCGGTTTCCCACCTACTTTTAAACCAGGACAGCACATCAGTGCATTTGGGCTCGGGTTAAATGTGCAGGAGGTGGAACAGCCCTCGGAAGTACCGACTCATAAAATTCAAAGCTCACAAGAAAGTGCCTGCCTGGTTTTCTTTTCGCTTAAATTAAGAGCCTCTCATTCTGACCGCCCTGAATTTCCAGGAGTTTGCAGCCTCTACAGCAGAGGAAAATCCTCCTGCAGCCTCAGCCTCATGTGCTGGAGCCCCGGCAAATTTGGGAAGGGGCGAGGAATCTCAAAACACATCATTTGAGATAAGGATCAGTCTCTCTTGATTTGAATTCCAGAGCTCTCAGCTGTGGTCTGCTGACATCTCGTCAGCATCCGTGACATTTACCAGCGCTATCCCGTTTATATCACTCTCAACTCCAGAGGCCAGATGACAAGATGCAAAGACATTCGAATTCTGATTGCAATACAAAGGCAGAAGTTTGTGCTGTTAGAAAAGAGAAGCACGGTACAAAGAGCGCTGGGATTGTTTTCCAAGAGGCACCAGCGCAGTGCTAAATGTGCTTTTATTTACAGATAATTCTCTGGCAGGTTTCTCTTTTAATCTCAATTTCCTCTCTAATCAATGCAGGATTGTGCCAACCATTTGCAGGAGCATTCTTTACATGAGTACACATGAAGTGGCTTTTCAAGGAGCTGAAGAAATGAAATTGTCAATGTTTACTAAAATAAAAAGCAGTTACTAAAGAAACCCTCTTCAAATACAAGCAAATGAAGCATTGACCTGTCTCATATAATAAAACAAAGAACTGAATAGTCTCGAAATGGATCATGTAGCTTTCTACCAATTTTCAAGATATGAAAACCAAAAGGGTGATTAGAACATAGATTTTAAAAAGTTGAAAGAAGAGTCTTTAAAGCCAGGTAAATGTCATATTCTGAATGCAATAGGTAATACAGATAAATTGTACAGGTTTAAGATCCTTACAGAGCTCAGTGAATTTATTGAAAGCCTTTACATTCAACAGCAGCATCAGGGAGAGTTCAGGATGAAATTAAATAGTTACTAACTTTTAAATATAATTTAATATCAAACTAAACAGCTGTTCCCCCTTATACAACATCAGTAGAATTTTTAGTATAGATAGATAGATAAATAGATACATCTATAAACACATTCTTGTAATACAAACACATTTTCCATAGCTTTTTTTTTTTTTTTTTTTGCAGTTCATGCCTAGTACAGCTGATATGATGATTTTCAGAGGGATTTCTTGATGAATCAAACTTGAAGGGAACATCCCTCCATACTTGAATAGTTTTCACAGTGCCTTGAACTTTGTGTTAATAACATTGCAAAGGAAACTGATTTTCACAACGTGCTTCAGCGCCGAGTTCTAAATACCAGAACCCCCTGAAAGTATCTCAAATTCGTTTTGGCCGAGTTCACGGCAGGAAATAGGTAAAGGGAGAAAGTCGCACTGAAGTGGTTGTTGAAATGAACGCAGAAAAGTGTGGAAAATGTGGAGTTTGTGTGCACACACACGGAGGAGCAGCTCAGACCTGCTTCCCTTCCAAGCTGAAGCTCTGAGCAGCCTGGTTTTTAGAAGGTGTCCCTGCCCATGGAATGAGATGTTCCTAGAGATCCCTCCCAGCCCAACCCAAAATCTGGGATTCCGTGTCACGGGGCAAACCCAGATCTTTCCTCAGGCTCCGACCTCCAGCCGACACTGCAGAGCAGCACTGGAGAGCTTGGGTAAAATCTCTCAGACAAAAACCTGAATAGTTCCTTTGCTCTTATTTGTAGCTGTTGTCAGGGAGAGAGGTGTTGCTGTGGGTTTGGAAAAGACGTGGCGTGCGCCGGCTCTGGAATCCCCAAATTTGTACGGTTTCCGTGGGCTTCGATGAACACCACCGAAAATCATCAGGACATTTTTGCGCGTGTAAGTGCAGAGCCCTTAACTCACTCAAAGGGCCAAACCATCCTATAACGAGAGCCTCATCAGGAAAAATACCTGAGATTCTAGAAACCCTGTGCGGGGAAAATCCCGCTATGGAAAGCCGGTGTCCATAAAGGAGGCAGAGGAGTCCTGCAACTTTATGTGAATAAAGGGAGGGAGGCCACTGGGGCACACGCTCATGGGGTTTTCTCTCAGGGTTTGGGAGGGCACAGCCTCCTTTTATCCCAAACTCCCGCCCGCGTGTTGCCCTCTTCCTTTGCCCGTTGCTGAGGTACCAGGAAGGTGCAGCCTTCCCAAACTGCCTACCCCATATCCCCCTTGGTCCCGTTATTTTACCCCAAAGTTCAGAACCCCCGGCCTGTGCGGACCCATTGGTCTGTTTCAGGGCCCAAACTGCCCGGGGTCTGTAGCAAACCTGCTGCTTGGAGTGGTTAGACACAATAAAACCCATTTCAAAGACCTTAACACCCATCGATTTGTTTGTAAAAACGTTAGCACACACCTTCCCTGTCACCTGTTTTAAAAGAAAAACACATGAATTCCGGCTGTTTTAATCGGCTGCATCTTCCAGTCGTGCTCTTATCTAAATTTTACCTTTTCTGCGCGTGTTGTCTGCTGAAAACTAAAACATGGTGGAAGGTTTGGTGTGGGAAATGATTAAAGATCAGCCTTGCTGCTGTCACTGGCGGGGGCTGGCAGCTTTGTTCCTCTCCCTGCAGAGCTGGGGGGCTCAGGTGATGCTGGTGACCACCCAACGAGGCAACTCCTGCTGCCCTTGGGGCTCTCGTGTTTCCCCATTTCACCTTTCCCTGTGCTTCTCCACGCCTGGGGGCCGAGTGGAAAATATTCCTCCTGCAAAACTGGCCAAGAAGTCAGAGGCCACAGCAGAGGGGCTGAGCTGGCAGCGTACGGGAATCCAGTTTGTCTTTTCAGCAGTTCATCTTTTCAGAGTTGAAGTCCCAGGTGTCTCCCCAGGGAACCCACAGGGTTTTGTGGCCACTCAAGCCACCGGTGCCCCCAGCAGCTCTTCAGGAGTCACATCCTTCGTTCTCCAGTCCCCTTTTTCCCACCACAGACCGTGGTTTGCATCCACAGATCGGCCCCTCTCTGAGAACTTAATATGAGTCGGTGGGGCCAACAAAAACGTGCCAACGTTTTTGGCAAACCTTCCTGCAGTGTTTGCGCGGATCTTTGCAGGTCATTAACCCTTGGATGCCGGTGATAGGAGGCTGGGAGGCACAAATGCCTCTGCCTGGTCTCCAGGGCTCAGCCCTTGGCATTCCAAGCACGCAGGGCCAGCGGCGAGCTGGAGAAACCTGATGCCATCCTGCTGGATGGAGAGCAAACATTGCACGGCGACTGCTACGGGGAGAAAAGGACTGGTGAAAGGAAAGAGGGGGAAAAAACGGGAAAATTGCCAAGGAAAATCGCTGTGGGCTTCCAACGCTGGCAGCACGTCCNAGGGAACAATTCCTTCCCAATATCCCATCTATCCCTGCCCTCTGGCAGCACGAAGCCATTGCCTGTGTCCTGTCCCTCCATCCCTTGTCCCCAGTCCCTCTCCAGCTCTCCTGGAGCCCCTTTAGGCCCTGGAAGGGGCTCTGAGCTCTCCCTGGAGCCTTCTCCTCTCCAGGTGATCCCCCCAGCTCTCCCATCCCGGCTCCAGAGGGGCTCCAGCCCCCAGAGCATCTCCATGGCCTCCTGGGCTCACTCCAGCATGTCCATGACCTTCTGATGTTGGGGACCCCAGAGCTGAGCACGGTGTGAACATCAGATGAGTGCTCCCCGAGCCTCCAGAGCCCCGTGAGACTCCCACACCTCCCACCCTGCCCCTGCCTTATCAGGAGCTCATCCCCCTCTCCTTCCCTTGCAGTGCTGCCACTGCAAATCTGCTTCCTGCCCTGTCAGCCTTCTCTGGAGATGATTCCAGAGTTGGGAAGTAACACCCTTATGGAGGTCAAAAATCCTATTTTTTCTTATAACAACCTCCACTTTTCCCCTTCATATTGTGTCTTCAGACACAACAATGCAGCCATTGGAGTAATTACATTTAAATACTAATAATCTAATAATTTCTTCCATAAACTCAACATCCATCTAACAGAGGTTTATTCTTCTTATTGATATCCCCAAGAACAATAAAATGTCTTAAGGGATGAGTCCCTAGATATTTTTTCATGTGTATGTTTTAAATGGATGGAATAATTATTGAAAAAAAATCTAAAATTCATACATGGATGTGTAACATTAAAAAAATTTGTTCAATTAAATTTATGACATGTTTATTCAGTTGTTTGGTTTTTTCTTAACTTTCTACAAATTCTTTTTAAAAATAGTCCCAGAGATTTTGCATCCCCTGATAACAACTGGATGTAAACTTCCGTGCATTTGAGCCCTTCTGTGAATGGTTGCAGTTGTCAAGCCATGTTTTGGTAACTGTGAGAGTGAATTAGATATAAAACAAGGTAAGTGAAGAAAAGGAATAAATAACTGCAGCAGTAAAATTCATATTTGTGCTCCGGAGTTAATCTGATCACCATCAGCATTTCAACCTCTTCTGACCACTAATACAAGAAATTTTAATTTGTCATATGTTGTAGGACACTGGTGGGCACATCCAAAACTGTTCCCATGACCCCAGAGCTACTTTGTCCATTCAACTCTTACTTAGAGGTCATTCCAAACTTCATTTTACCCCTTCTTCTGACCCTGAACCTGAGAGTATAAACAATGTAGGCATTATTAAACACCCCTGACTCAGTTCCAAAGTTCTGCTGTATCGAGTTGCACCAGATCTGACTTTGCCTGTGAAGAAACAATCTGGTTTTATCCCACGTTATCCCAGCTTGGAAGCAATTCTTATCCCGATGTTCGGCAAGCCCGATGTTCACCGGTGCTAAAGTCACAGGCCTGCATATTTCTGTGTGTGTGTATGTGTTTGCATCTGCAGTTTCCCAATATTCCTGGCTACTGCTCTGCGAGCCATTGAACTGCTCAGTGCTGCATGTAATAAAACACTGAAGGCATCTGGGTTTTTTTGGACACATGTCTTGGCAGGAAAAGCTGGGCTTGAAGTGTTGGATTCTCTTCGCGCGGTTTGGAGACCGGCGTGTTTCCAGTGGAGCTGGAAACCTGTAACCACTCATATGTTCTGCTGGGTAATTTGTTAGAGTTTAGGACTGTTTGGATTTGTTTTCAAGTTGGAAAAAGAAATTTAAGGGGGTAACCTAAGAAAGAACAGATGCTAACACTGGAATATTAGAGCTACGAGTTCTTATCGCAGTTTGGGGAGCTGTCTAACAGTTCTTTTTAGACAAAATCTGGCCTGAAAGTGGCATGAAAGCAAGTGTGTTAAATATTGTGAAAGCAGCTGCCCTCTCTGCACTCCTCTGACTTGTGAAATCCCGTTCCTCTGGTGTCTCAAATGGCTCCATTCTGGCTCCCCATGCACTGCTCCCAGCACTCTGCCCGGGCTGCCCTCAGCAGGAAGGTGTTGGCACCTGCCCACTGTCCAGCAGGGCATGTTTGGCATTTCAGGGTTTCAAGCATCTCCATTTATGTTGTGTTTTCCAATGTTAAGGAAAGCAGGAAAATCCAGGAGACATTATTGTGGTATAAAATATAAAATGCAGATACAGATTATAGGATCACAGAACATCTTGGGTCGGAAGGGATCTTAAAAATCATCTCTTTCCCTGCCATGGACAGGGACACCTTCCACTATCCCAAGCTGTTCCAAACCTGGCCTTGAACACTTCCAGGGATGGGGCAGGCACAGCTTTCCTGGATAACCTGTGCCAGGGCCTCACCACCCCACAGTAAAGAATTCTTCCCTAGTATCCCATTTAAACCTGTTTGAAGCTACTCCCCCTTGTCCTGTCACTACAAGCTCTTGGAAAAAGTCCCTCTCCATTCTCTCCTGTGGTTTTCCTTCAGGTACTGGAAGGTCACAGTTATAATCCTGTATTTTGTACCAAGAGCAGATAAGAACCTTGCACCATTTGGCATCACTGGGTATTTGTTTGATTTAGCCCCAAAAGTGCCTTGGAGTGTTTTTTGGGTTATTCCCGTGGAAGTGGCTCACTGGGAGATGCTGCCCAAGCTGCAGGTGAGGGGTCAGCAGGAGAGCTGGGATTTCCTCAGCACACCCAGTCCCAGCTAAGCCTGCAGCACAGCACTTCTGGATTCCAGAGCTGGAGCAAGTGGGCAAGGAAAAGACCCCCAAAGTGGCCCTCTACTATATCAGCATCTGATTGCAATTTCTGATGGCAATTTCTTCCTTTTTTTACACAATTTTCCATCTGTCTGGGTAACCAAAGCCATGCAGATGACTGGAAGGAAACGCCAATTCTTTTTACTTTTGTTGAAATGACTTTCACCCTTCTGCTATCGTATTCTCTGCTACATTTAATTTGTTTTGGTTTAGCACATTTTAGCTGAGCAAACAATTTGTATGTTATGACTCAAGCCCGTTTCAGAATTGTTAAGGATTTCTTTTTTTCCCTTTTTCACAGCTTTTTTTCTAACCTGTCTGTATTCAGCTCACACGCTGGGTTGTATTTAAACAGAAGATCAACTGATAATTGCAACACCACTGCTGGCGTTGCTCGAGTGATGAGGCTGCCAGCATTTCCAGGTTGAATTTTGGCATCCGACACCGCAGCCTGGAAGCCAATTTTATTAAAATGAGTAGAGGGAAAAATCTGTTTGGCCTCTTTTGCTTGATAAGAGTATAAAAAGACAACATTTTGAAAGAATAAATGGATGTTGAGAACACAGCGCCTGACCTGCAGGGATTTTTGTGGTGTTTGTCACCGTGCTGAGGTGTGCAGGTCAATGTCTGGGGATGGGATCACCCTCATCCAGAGCCACATTGTCCCAGATGAGGGCACTGACCACTCATTAATTCATTAATTACAAACTGGGGCGTCAGAGGGGCACCCAAGAAGCGTTTGGGGCTGGGAGCTCCCAGATGAGCACGGCCTCCCGTGCAATCCCACAACGAGGCCAGTGCTGCCCCAGCTCATCCCAGAAATTCCACATTCCTCAGTAAAATCGCAGCCATCCTCACTTATTATTGTCTGAGGGCCCATCTCCTACCACCTCCTCTGGAAAATGTGCAACCGTGCACCAGCAGAATACAGATGAAAATCTGCACTCATATAATTTTATATTTAAGCCTATGGGATAGGGATAATTACAGTTTTAGAATGGGATCAAAAAGCCCAGATCTACAGAGACTCTTTGAAGTCAATATCTATTTATTATAATTACACAACATCTTCCATCGGACCTGAAAGCATTATTCAGGCATTAATAAATTAAAGTTTGCAAAAGACAAGCTTCCCATGCCACTATTTATCCCCGTTTTATGGATAGGCAACCTGAGGAACAAAGAGTTGAGGTGAGTTGCCTCTGTGTTCCAGCAGCACGTGGACGCTGGTAGGTGCAGAGAGCCACAGGCTTTCAGACACAACATTTGGCTCATCTCAGTCCCCAGATTCTCGTGACATTCCCTGTGTTCTCACACCTGGGGCTTTCCTGCTCGGAGATGCCAAAGGCCAAATATTCTGGGTTATAGTGAAGCTGCTTAGTTAATAAAACCATTAACACTTTGTATTTAGTATTGCCTTTATCCAACAAAGGCATTTATTTAATGACTGAGCTACACAAAAACTCTCATTCCACTGATCACATCTATGAGAAGAAGACAGGAGAAGTGGAAATAGGACTTGTTCAGGTGGTTTAGGGAGCTGAAATCCAAGCTGGGACAGCTGGGAGCCAAAACTTCCTTCTGGCCACCCCTCTCCTTTAATTCCTGGCTCACAGCGTGTCCGTGGTGGGTGAGGAAGGTGTGAAGCAGCACACACCAAGCAGAAATCTGGAGCAATTGGGGCGATCTTTTAACAAAGCACAACAGTTCTGAAAGGACAGCTCACCACTGAAATGTTGCAGTGTTCCGTGGAATGGAAGTAAATTTGGGTCTGAATGGAGCGGTGCCAATCTACAACCAGTGTTTTGTTCAAAATAACTCTTCTGGCAGGAGGAACAGAATCATGGAATCGTTAAGGTTGGAAAAGACCTTTAAGACCATCAATTCCAGCCCTCCGGTAGCCTGAGAAGGTGTTTTCTGGAGAAATTTGCACCTCGGAGATGGTGTTCCATGAAAAAGTGCTCGCTACCCCTGCTCTGTGCAAGGGCAGAGAACCCCAGAGGAGCCCAGCGCCGGGGGGATGCTCCAAACACCGCTCAGCTCCAGCTGCTGGCAGTGCCCAGGCGTCCCCAGAGCAGCAGGGATTTGCTCCCACTCACCCCTCAGCTGCAGCATCAGGGCAGAATTGCTGAGATCAGCCTCACGCAGGACCAGCAGGAGTTTATGAA
>VZTG01002136.1:336557-356557 GCA_013397845.1 Melanocharis versteri | reverse complement strand
TATTTGATTTATGCTTTTTAAATATAGCTTGTCAAACGTGGTGCGGGGATAAGCTTCACTTGTAGATTAAAAAAGGTAAGGGGAAAAAAAAAAGGACATCCTAATTTTTTGCCAGAATGTGTGAACAAAGAGGAACAGGGACCCATTCAATGAGAACAAGACAAACGTGAAGGGAAGAAGGGGACAGCAATAACCACAGTACCTGCAGGAGGGAAAATAAAACCGTATTGAGGAGATCAAAGCTAGATCTGAATGATGTAGTGATAATTTAAGCATTCAAGGAGTGATTAGAAAAGGGAGGTGGCATGGATGATAATTGTCTAATGAGGAAGGAAGGACTAACAATGACAAATGAGGACTCGGTGAAACACAAGTCTGGAGCACGAGCCCGGAGCCGTGTCAGGGCCACCCAAAGCCACCCAACAGCCCCAGCCACCAGCCCTCCCCCTTGGCCACAGCTTTCCAGCCTGGCAGGAGCCAAATGTGCCCAGAAATCTTTGTGACACCTTTGGCTGATGGTTCTGGTGGTCTCCTTCCAAGTGTGGGACCCCAAGGTGGTGAGCAGGCTGTGAGCAGCGTGGGAACAGGGTGGAAAGCAGGATGAAAGAGTTGTTAGGAAGAAGGAACAGGGAAAAAGAGGAAGAATTTGATGAAATGAGAAAAGGACAAAGACACTGGGTAAAATAAATGTGTTGGAGAGCAGCAAAAAGTGATCCACGTGTCAGCAGTGAAGGTGAAGGACCAGATCAAAGAAGACTTGGAAGCCTAGAGCAGTAAAGAAAGAAGGGAGGAAAATAAGCCGAGGCCAATAATTAACTAAGTATAAAGAAATCATATATGTTATGTCTAAGAGAGTGCAGGAAGCCGAGGCAAGGATGCAGCAGAGCACGGAGCATGAGAGGGGACACAGGGCAGCAGAAAGGATGAGAGGGTGGCAATGGGTGACAGAAAACCAGCAGAAAATTCATCTGCTCTCTGAAAGACTAAAACAGACAATCTGAAATTCGGATACTGCAATTACCAGAGCCTCAGATACGTCTAAAAGAGAGATCAAGACAATATTTTTCTCCATCGGGACTCCCTCATTAATAATAGAAGTGGGATTTCTTTTTAAGCGTGACGTTTGTCACCTTTCCTTCTGCTCACACAGGCAGGTGGTGCCAAGGCACGGGGTGCACTGGGAGCATCTCGTGCTCTTCCACACACCTGGGAAAAGCATGCTGGGCTCTGAGCTTTCCTCGTGTCCAAAGAGAGGTGCCATCCTGCTTGGCTGGGATACAGAATGCTCTTGCCTCTGGCAAATCCCCTTTTCCCAGTGAAACCGGGGCTGAGCAGCACCAACACTCTGGCAGAAGTTGGCCAAGGAGGTTGCAGCCATGCTGGGACAGCTCCTCTGGTGACCACGGGGAAGGAGGGAAGCGGCAGAGCCTCTCCAAAATCCTGCTGCTTCCCAGGGTCGGGCAAGCCAGGAAGGTTCTCAGCAGTGTGCTCAAATCGAGGAAGAAAAGAGAAAAATCTGGCCAGGGTGTATGGGAGAACTTTGATATCTCACACTCCTGCACAAACGCCCTTCACAGCCTCCACGGATTTCTGCGACATCATAGGAATCTGCTGTCAATTTCCTTTATGCAAATCATATGAAAATCTCTGTAGGCACACAGGAGAGAGGAGGAAGTGTGGTTATAAACACCCAGGAACACTAAAGCTGTGAAGAGGAGGGCATGGAAATGTGCATGTGTTTTTGTTCTAAACAAATTGATCATTAGCCACAGCATTAATAGCAATCCACCACGCTGGACCTGATTTCAGAGCTGACAAAAAGCCGTATTTCTAATCCATGTCAGAGTATTGCCAGTCTTTCCACACTCCTGATGCTCCAGGCACGTACCTGGAGCATCAAAACCAGGACAGGAATGGACCTTCCACCTGTCTCACCATGTTCCTCCTGGATCACTTATCACTGAAAAAATATATCCCGTATTGTAGCATCGGCTGTGACCTCCACAACGTGTTTAAAATCAGCCCCTCACTGCATACCAAGCTGGTCTTTGCCAGAACAAGCTGCAGGTTTCACCAGGCATTTTCCATGGAAATGAGCTCCGGAGAAGGAAGCTGTGGGAGTCTGTCAAGCACGCAGTAAACTCAGGTCTGAAGCGTGGCATTTCCTGATGCTCATCCTTAATTACAACAACAGAATAGAGAGTGTGGAGGAGGAACTTTTACAGCGCATTAAAGGAAGGAGTGATAGGTGGTACAGCTGTCTGGATTTCCTTGGAAATACGAAGCAATATCATTTATTAATTATGCTGAGGTAACTGGGAAAAAATTTAAATATAGAAGTACCTGAAACCAGTAATTGGCTGAAATGTCCCCCCCCCCACCACCCCTTACTCTGCTGCTGTAGAAATTACCAACAAAATATATTCTGCTTCATTTCCCATGACACTAAACACTTGGAATATGGTTCCACATCTTAATATTATTGAAAGATGAAGTGACATTATGAAAAAACTTAACGCAGAGCTCCTCTCTTCCCGAGCAGGCAGTGCCAGCTCCGTCTCCTGGAATGTGAATGCTCCTTTCTTTGGCACCTGGGAATGTGGAGGTCCTGCTGTACAAAGCTGGTCTCTAAACCATCCTTCCCCTCATGCTTCTGTCCCACGATTGACTTGCAGAAATAAGGAATCAGCAGATTGGTTTTCAGCCTCCAAGACGAGCGGCTGGACTTCGGAGTGGTACGCGAACATTTATGAAAATACAACAAAACTGTGTAAACTTGATCTGGCATGGAACAACGTGGAATAATTTAGGGATAACATTCAAAGGAGGAGCATGTGCATGGCATAAATGTCCAGAAAGCTGTCCATGGACATAGGGAAAGCAAGAAGGAATGGGGCAACTCCTCTCCTAAATCACCTGGAAATCCCCAGCCTGGTGCTCCACGGAGAGGTGCCTCCATCAGCCTTACAAAGAGCTGGCTGAGCTCCCAGCTGGGCACTGGTGTTCATCCATCACAGACTGATCACTAAACTGGTATGGAAATTCCCACTGAGGAAGGAGAGTGGTGACGAGACAAATCGTGTTGTTCTCCAGCAAAAAATTGGTTCGGCGGGTCGAAGTTGCAGAGCAATTTGCCACTGCTAAGTTATGATTTTTATTTTAAACAGAATATTTCAGTTATTAGCGCAAAATATCTCTCTAGCTGTAAATGTAAGACCCACATCAATTAAAATGGAGCATTGTAGGTCTTAAACATCCAGGATTTAATTGTCAAAAGCAAGTAAATTCTAGGTTAAATCTATTATTCCAGCCTTTTAATCCTGTGGGATAAAGGTAGCTGACAGATTATATATCCAGCCCCACTCAAGAGGAACAGTAGGGCTGGCCAACAATAGGGTGGGAGTATTAAAGAATAATTTCCACTCTTTCCAAAGACATTTATTTCTGTTTTACAAGGCATAACAAGTTTATTTTGATGGCTACCAGACCCACTAATTTTTCTTGGAATCACGCAAAATGATTCCTCAAGAACCACCATGCCAGGCAGTGTAGGAAATACATTTCAGAGTGGTTGTTAAAGATAAATTCCTTGGAAGTTTGACTTGGCATTCTTCAATTACTACTCTAATTATTCTTCTATTACTTAGGCAGTGAGCCAAAGGTTTCCTGGGTGCAGAGGAAGTTAATAGGGGAGATGAAGCAAGATTGTGAGGCCATGTCAGCATATGTTCATTAAAACCCGATTTCTTCAGCATTAAACTCACTCCTGGCACCAACAACGTCCTACTCTGCCTGTGTATTTAACGATAAAAAAAAAAGAATAATTATTTACAATATTTCCTGACCCAGTTTCTTCGGTTGTTTGTTCAAAACTGTACCTATTTCTTAAAAAAACCTGAGGACTTCATTGGGAAATCTACAGTAAAGAAGGTGCTGTCTCCTGTTCGTTGTGAGAAGGAAATTAAGGAGTTTCCAAAAGCTTCCCAGTAATCCCCACTGCTTTCCAGCGTTCAGCACTGGATATATATAATTACATATGAAAAAATTACATTTGAAGAAAGTTATTTGAGTTGCAAAGCCAAGTACTTGGAAGTTAAGAAAGGGCATTTTTACCATTGCCTGTGCAATCCTGGTTCTTCCCACTTCTGTATCCAACTTCTAATATTAAAAGAGAGGGAATGGGAAAATATTACGTGGTGATGTAGTTAAAGATTGGATCGTAATGCACGCGCTCCTGGGAGCAGAAATGGGGCTGCAGACATATGTAACTGTAAATCTGGCATTCCTGAGCATCCAGATCCTGCCTATCCAAACCAAAGAACTTCCTTTTAACATATTTTTATGCAATTTCCTGGTTTGTTTCATTTCTAAGGGGATATTTATAAAGCAAATCATCTTATGCAGAGCTGCTTAAAATAATATTGATTTCTTGCGTCCAGCTCCCTTTGTTTTTCTTTGTCTTCCACGCTTGCTCACCTTCTTTTCCTGGGAAAATACAGAAATATTCCCTCTGTGCAGGCACCTGGGGGTGTCAGGGGATGTTGGGAGAAGGGATTAAGGTGATGTTGAGCCCAGGGTCAGGGTCAGGAGTCTCTGGAATTTCACTGAAACTCACCTGTGACCTGGGAGCCAGGGGAGGGAAACTCCACAAAAAAAAAGCCAAAGGGGCTTCTTGAAAACCAGTTCATAACTCAGTTAAAGCTGAGGGACATTTTGTGGGACCAGAAAAGGCCCTTCTCTGGTCTGAAGGTTTTCTCCCTGCCAAATTTCAACTCCAATTTCGTGCAGCTGTTGGAGCTCATCCCAAAAAATAAAACCGGTCTTGGGAATCTCCCTCAGCATGGAGGTCTGGGCGGCCAAGGGGGTCCTGCTGAGACACCGTGAGGGGCTCTCCTCTGATTTTTTGGAGTCTGAGGAGTTTGCCATTGGTGGTAGAGGAAGGAGAAAATCTTCTCTGAATTTCCAGCCCCTCAAGGCTCCTCCCCAGCCCATCCCATTGGAATGGGATGGGGCATGGAAGGACAGACAGAAGGAAAAATCTATTGTGGATGTTGGAAACTGATCTAAATCCTCCCTGGTCAATCTGCTTATTTAATATGTTCATTTGAATTCATTTCACAGTCAAGGAAAATGAGAATTTTTTAAAAATAAATGTTTATTAATGCAAATTAGGGGCAAAATAAATCCACTCTCTTCCTCTCCCTCCACCCCAAACTCAGTACAGAGAGAACCCGAGCTGTGCTCAGCATTAAATGTAAAAATCTATATATTTTTATTTCTTTTTTTTTTAAAGTGTGCTTAACAAAAACACAATTTCATGGATCACCAATAAACAAGTTTTAAAAAAATTTTTCCCTTTTAAAATTATGAAGGGAAGAAAAAGCATCGAGGTAGCCAAATCCCCAAGATGTCTTACAGCATATTAGGTATAGATCCAACCTCAAAGAATTTTTATTAACCTCTCACTGCTTCCAAATTCAGAAAAATTCCCCCAAATCAGAGTTCAACATCCCACATCAGAAGCTGCCAAACATCTCAACACGACTGAGGACCACGGACGGTGTTTCTGCTCTCCTCCAGTGTGGTTTGGAGCCGTGTCCTCACCCCACAGCAGCTCGCAGGTCTGGCATTTTTTAGTGCACAATGAGGATATTTAGAGGCAAAACCTTGGATTCCACATCCCTGCTTCAATCTGCGGGGGTCTGGAGCAGAGGGCTTGGCCCTCAGCTGAGTTTGGCAGGGAGCTGCTCTCCGTGCAGTGCACCAGCTCGAGAATCTGATGCCTTTTGGGGCTACCTAAAAACAGAGGCCAGGCAAAATTAAGGGAATAAAAAGCGGTTCTATTTATTGAAGGGCCTTCAGGCACATTTCAGGCAGAAAAAGCCCCCCAGGGGCTGCACCCAAAATGGACCACGAGTCATGGGTTTCACACTTTTATAAGTTTGGTCCATTTGCATATTGGGGGGTTAATCTTCCAATTACAGCCTCAGGTAATGAAGACATTTTACCCCCAGTTTGCTCCCCCCAACTCACTTTTGTTTCCATTTCTCAGGGCCTGAGGCAGTGAGGTGTCCTTGATTGCCAGGCCTGGAGAGGAATTGTTGTGTCTGACCAAAACTGGAAAGCAGCAGCTGACACTGTGTGTGGAGTTCAGAGTTATCCACTAAAGAATTGCAGGGTTACAAATACATGAAAAATAGAAAAGCTAAAATCCTAAGGCAGCAAATCTGCCCTCCCCAGCCAGCCCTGAGCATCTCCCACCTCCAGAGCCCTTCCTCCCGAGCTGTGAAGTGGCCTTTCCACACAATATTGGCAATCTGTCCTAAGCATTATTCCTTCTGTTTTGTCCTATTTGTTTCCCCACGGATCACCCTGCTTTGAACCACACCGATGCAGAAGCCAGAGGGGTTTTGGGCTTGGTGGGAACCAGGAGATCAGAGGTGCTCGTGCCCAACCTCTGCAGCCCTCCTGGATGGGGTGGGTGCTCCAGGCTGAGCATCCTTGCTGGGGGAACTGGTTCTGACTGGGGTCCAGCCAGGAATTTTGGAACAGAGGCATTCAGGGGTCAGCACTGGGGCTGGGGATGTTCAATCCCTGTGTCGGTGACAGGGACAGGGGGATCAAAGGACCTGTGGCAAATTGACTGATGACACCGAGCTGTGTGGGGCAGGCACAGGCTGGAGGGAAGGGATGGATCCAGAGGGACCTGGACAGGCTGGAGGGGTGAGAAAAATTCCTCATGAGCCAGCAGTGAGCACTCCCAGCCCAGAAACCAACGGAGTCCTGGGCTGCATCCAAAGCACTGTGGGGAGCAGGGGAGGGAGGTGCAGTGAAAGGATGAGGTGCAATTGAAAAGGTACAAATTGAAAGAGGGGGAATTTAGCTTGGATATTGGGAAGAATTTCTTCCCTGTAAGATGGGGAGGCCCTGGCACAGGGTGCCCAGAGCAGCTGTGGCTGCCCCTGGATCCCTGGCAGTGCCCAAGGCCAGGCTGGACACTGGGGCTGGGAGCAGCCTGGGACAGCGGGAGGTGTCCCTGCCATGGCAGGGGGGGGATGAGGTGATCTTCAGTGTCCCTTCACATTCTGTGAAGATCTCTGGAGGTGAATCCAAATGTACCCACAAATCAGAAACCGACAAGGAGGGAAAACTGCATCCCATTAACTGCAAGCTGTCGTAGAAACCCCACACCGTGTGCAAGTGGTTAAACTGTGGTTCACCAGAGCCTGACTCAGAGCTGATCCTTCCTTTCGTGCAGAAAGGAACCTCAGCCATCCCTAACTGTGGATTAAAGGGATAAGGAAGGGCTTCAGAGTCACCTGTGTCACCCTGACCCGTGAAGCTTCACCCACTGTGAACCCCACCAACATCTACTGCTCCACCTCCAAACCCATCTGCCAACATCATCTACCAGCTCCTAAAACACCTGCTCCGAAATCTCTGCTCATTGCAATTAAATATTTAGATGATGCTTCATTTATGAAAATTAGATTTTAGACGTGAATTAGGACTACCTTAATTATTACACTAAAACATGGAAATGATAGTATATTATTAGAAACATATTTTTCTTGCAAAACTGTGTTTGCGATTGTGCCAGGGAAAAAAAAAGTTATGAAATAGACTTTTTACAGTAGGTGTTAATTCTGAATAATTAGGATTAGGCACTGGGGATTTGCAACCCAAATAAAAATTACCTAATTAACCCTTATATTGGCCCTAACAGAGAAGCCAAATAGTTCAGCAATAAAAAAAAAGAAAAATGAATAAGAAAAAGCTCTCCACATATATAAGTGTATGTCTAATAATCTAAAATGAAATGAGATTTAAAGACACCCCATGGAAAATATTTACAAACCTGACCAGAGCCATCCAGACAGCTGGGATTTGGATTTGCCATGATGTGATCGACATGATCCAGATATTTTAGGATCACATCCCAATTAGGAAAAGTGAAATCATCTCAGGTCCTTTTCTTGACTTAATACTCTCTTAATGCTGATGCTGCCTTCTCTAATTTCCTTTTATAATGACTATTAGTCTTATTTGGGCTTTTTGGGGTTTTTTATTGTCTAGATTTTCTCGAGTATCCCACAGCATGTCCAGGAAGGGATGTATTCACAGGAATAAGGGCTGGCAGTCTCTTGGGAGCCATCCCAGCCAGGAGGGACACGCAATGGCAGGGGCTGGAGCATCCTCAGCTTGGGCATCACCTTTTGGAGCCGCATTGGATTCACGGCCAAGAGCCGAGACATCCATCTCTCCTTTTAAAGGTCCTCTGAAAGCAACCCTGACCAACAGCACCCCAAAGTGAGGGGGAAAAGAAGGATTTCATGGCCTCAGCCAGGGCAGAAAATAATCCTCTTCCTCAGCCAAGGGCAAGAGGAGAACCACAGAACGTCCTGAGTTGGAAGGGATCCACAAGGGTTGAGTTCAACTCCTGTGCCTGCACAGGACACCCCAAAAATCCCACCCTGTGCCAAACAGCCCTGGAGCTCTGGCAGCCTTGGTGCAGCTCTTCTGGACTCCCATAAACTCTCAGGCCCTGCAGAGGATCTCCAGTTCATCTCTCTGCCCAAGGTGTAACTGCCAATGCATAAATCCAAGGTAAAATCCGCCCTGCTCCAGTTCCATATGTTTTAAAGCTTCTTCTGTTTTCATTTCCTAGACAGACTTGGCAAACTGCAGCAATACGAGCTACACTTGAGCTGAAACAAGACCTGGCCAAACTTGGAGGTTGCCAGGGTTTGAGATGCATGCAAAATCAAGGCAGATCCCTCTAGATATGATCATTTTTATGAGTTAAGAAAACACCGAGGCATCCGTCCAGCTTTTCCCACCAGCAGGTGAAACATGCCAAATGTCCCCGTTTGCTGCGAAAATGTGGCACCAGGCTCGCTCCACACATGCAAGTTCTCCTCTCCCACTGCATGTGGAAGGATATGGAAATCACCTCAATTACCAGGGAGAGAACAGCACGATGCCATTAACAACCACAGGACCCAGGGAATGGCTGGAGCTGTGTCAGGGCAGGTTTAGGTTGGATCTCAGGGAAAGGTTCTTCCCCACAGGATGCTGGGCACTGCCCAGGCTCCCCAGGGAATGGTCCCGGCCCCGAGGCTGCCAGAGCCCCAGGAGCGTTGGGACAGCGCTGCCAGGGATGCACAGGGTGGGATTTTGGGGTGTCTGTGCAGGGCCAGGGGCTGGGCTCGATCCTTGTGGGTCCCTCCCAGCTCAGGACATTCCATGATTCCATCAAAGAGAATTGTGCCTGATTGCTGATTCCCGAACAACGCTGGCACGAGCAAGAGGAAGATTTATGTCCAAAGGGCTTCATCAGACCAATATTTAGCCAACATTAATTAGCACCCTTATTAAGAACAAGCTGAACCATTGGTGAGTGTTTACAGACATATGCAAACTACACGAAATTGGGACAGTCAGGGAGAAAAGCACAAAGCTTTCTAATAACCTTTTCAGGCTCCAGTCATTCAAATAACCACAGACAACACTTTAAATAACCTCGAATATACATTGGCTTAGCTCAGAGAAATGCACAGTGCAATATATTCTATATATACCTCGTGCCTGGGAGTGCTCTCCCCCCAGCTTCCTCCAGCTGCAGTTTGAGCGAGGCTTTGTGGTGTCCCAAATCCCTTGGGATGCCCCTACAGCATCCACTGCTCTCCCAGGCCCCGTTCCCAACACTCCAGCCCCACCATGGGACCACCACCAGGCTGTTACCCACAGACCACGCTCTGCCTCCCAGGAAAACCAGGATTTTGCTCAAGGTTTATAGATTCAATCAAACCTCCTCAAACAATTCCCATGGAAGAACTCGATCTACATGAGGCTGAAGCCTTAATTTTTTAAGTTTGCTTTTCCCCTGCCGTACAGATTAAATACATAATTTGATTTCATCTCATTCCATTTTAAAACGATTCATCTCATCAAAACCCACACGAGCGGTCCCAGCTCGGTCCAGCTGGACAGGTGCATCTCAATTCCAAGGCAAACCCCCATCCCTGACCTGGATTTCATCTCCATGCAGCAGGAGCACTGAGTCCTGTGCCCAAAATACTGCTTCCAGTTGAAAAGAGAAGCAAAATCCAAATTCCCAAGAGCCCCAGAGTGCCCAAAAAGAAAAGTAGGGTTCCATTTTCCTCTGCTGGCACATTGCCTCCTGCAATGTAGGCTGGATTTCCTTCTTTTAAGATCTGGAAACAATATAAATGGGAGATAACTTGCAATCCTTAATGCTTTCCATCCTCTTTGCAAAATCTTTTTATAATGCTCAAATAGTTGGCTTCCAGTGATGATCTTATAATGATCCTAGGGAGTACTGAGAAACTGCGAGTAAATTCAAGTCAAATACATTTTAGAAAATTAATACAGTATCACAGACCTTCTATTGAATAATTTTCATTACAGGATATAATTCTCTTACTGGGGAAGAGCAATAACATGGTGATTGTTGATGTTGCCAGTGCTTTTTTTGTATTTTTTTTTTTAAATCTGCAATACTTAGGCAGTAAATTGTGCTGTTATAGTTGCTGGGCAACCATAACTTCTGCATACTCACCTCCCATGGTTTTGTAGCAACAACAATCTTATGATAACAAGGGGATGGGTATCTTTATTTTTGCAATCAAGATTCTCCTTGATATGCAAATGTATGCAACATTTAATGTATTATGTATGGGAAAAAATTAAAATAATTATTTCATTTGAGTAATGAGCCTTAAGTGTTGATTTCGGATTTCGAATGGCAGGAATGGACCTGCTGCAAATTTGATACCAATAAACAGAGGAAATCCACTGGCACAGAGTAAAACAATTATATTCTCCTTGGAACACCTGCAATTTCCATATCTCAGCTGGGAGACACCAAACAGGAACAGGAGAATGTTCTGGGTTTGTGGGTTTGAGTTTCGGAGAAGAGCAAGTGACCATTTAAGACAAAAGGAAATAAATAGATAAATAAATAAATAAACTACGACAAACGGACTCCAAGTAAATTCAGCACCTGCAGAGCAGGACAAAATTATGTTAATCTTCTCCAGAGAAACTTGATTTTCCTGGGTAGATCTCGGGGTCTTGGTGCAGGAGGCCACTTCAATATTCAATCTCAATACAAGGATTTAGAGCCTGAGAGAATTTTGGGCATCCTCAAAGCAAGAGGCAGAGGCACCCGGGTTCTACACCTCCATAAGAAAACACAAAATCAGTTTTTCACAATTGGTTTTTTTCTTATGGACTCTTGTTTCTTATGGACTTTTCTCTTTGGACTGAAGTAGAATTTGCTCATGGATGTGCTGTTGTACTCATCAAGACTCTGAGAAAGCATTTTTCATTATTTGCAAAGTTTTGGTGCGGTGTGGGGTTTTTTGTCTTCAGAATGGTCCTGTACTCATTGTACATTTATTTATATCCTCATCCTCTGCATAAAGAGAATAAAAAATTAAATAAAGAAGTTATCAGATCATCCTGCAGGAACATCAATGGACTAAAATGATTCTCTTCTTAATTGTTTTAATTAGGGAAAAAAGAAAATTATCTACATTTCTTT
This sequence comes from Melanocharis versteri, assembly GCA_013397845.1. Classification (NCBI taxonomy): domain Eukaryota; kingdom Metazoa; phylum Chordata; class Aves; order Passeriformes; family Melanocharitidae; genus Melanocharis; species Melanocharis versteri. Next base: position 344,988 of record VZTG01002136.1, on the reverse strand, counting down.
TTTATTGCTCGAAGGAAAAAATAATTTGATATTGCACACTGAATTTGGAGGAATCACCTCTGAGTGGTTTTAATTATTTAATGTAACAAGTTTGTTTCCTTCCAAGTAGAACAGAATTTAACTTTTCACACCAGCACCAAGTTTGGGTTCAGCTTTAATTTCACTTTCTCATTTGATCCAGATTTCCCCACCACAAACGCAACTCAGTTTCTTCTTTTTGGTACCTGGGATGGCAAATTTTTGTGTCACCACGGAAGTGGGAACTGCTCTGAACACCAAAGAGGGAATTTTCCCTGTTTCATCTCTGCCTAATCAGGATATCCTCCAACTTCTGGGAAGCTTTGTAAGTACTTGAATATTGTGTCTCTTTATTAAGATACAAATATCCCAAATGGAGCCTCCTGCTCTGGGACGCTGTCGAGGAGTGCCAAGAACCCTCCACCTGAACACCACAATCCATGGTGCTCTGCTTGAGCTCAGATCAAACCAAGAATTGCACTTTTCTACCGCCCTGAGGCCACCGCAACAAAATTATCTGCCAAGCAGCACGACTATAAATAGAAAAATAAAGAAATCTGCTCTGGACTCTTCAGAGAAATGACTTTTTTGAGCAATAGAAAGGAAGCTCCTGGTCCTCCACCAGGATGTTGCTGGGCACCTTTCCCAGTCACCTGCAAGAAAGCCTCCCTCGCCCAGCCCTCACCACTTCCCAGGGCTGAAAGCGTTTAAAAAAGCTTTAGCTCAGATGTGCCATCAGAAGTGGCAGTGCAGGGAAGCTGCCACATCCCCGCAACACACTCAGCATTTCCCCAAGGACCCCGTGGTCCGGGTTCCAAATATAATTAGGAGAAATTTCAAACACTGCTTTAGATTACGTATAGAGTCACACGCAGCACCGACATAACTATAGAGGATATTTCTTCGAGTCTTTAATCATCAAGCCCGATTTTGTCTTCTTTACATATAGGTCATTTCTTTGACAGAATAAATTATGATTAGCCTCTTAGTTTAAATGTAAAATTTAGCAGAACTATAGTGTCACTGCTCCCTGTGTTCTTCCTTTCAGTATTTCTCTTTCATTAAAACTGCCTTTGAAATCTTTTACCCTCTACTCCATCTGAAGCCCAGGGAGGACACTCTAATTTCTGAAACCCTGTCTGTGCTGAAGGAAAATACAGAGGCTCAGGCTTCTGCATCATTTTTTTCCCTTTTTTTTTTAGGATACCAAGATCACAGCGATGCTGGTCTACAACAGGCAGGGAGCAGCCAGCCAGAATATGGGATGTGCTGGGAGATTTTTCACGCAAACTGAGCCTTTTCATAGAGCACAGATCTTCCCTTAATATCCAAGGAATGAATGAGACCAAACAGAAACAACTATTTTTGTTCAGGCACAAATCTTTCCCTTCTCCAAAATTTTAGATGCCATATATGGGCACTCATATATAAAATATTTACTCTGAACAGAGACAACTTATGAAATTCAACAGGCTGGGCCCTTTTGAACATCATAAACTTTGCTGGCCACACTGATGTGTTCATGCATAATTTTCACCGCCTCCAGAAACCCTCTATCTGCTCGATTCTCTTTGCTGCTCAGAAGTGTTTGGAAAGTGCACAGCAGCTCCCTGCACATCCCAAAAGGTGCCAGGCACCCTCCCTGCTGTGTAAAAACTCTGATTGCTCAGGGCATGCCAGAGCTGTGCCAACATCCTGCCCGGGATCACGCCGGGAATCAAACGCCCACCCAAATCGGGGCAGCACTCGGCTCTTGCTGCCACACCAAGCTCCATCCAAGCTACCATGGAAAAGCTCTTTCCCACAGCGTTTTCATAGGGCCCTGGCTGCACATTAACAGGCACAGAACCATGGAATCATGGAATGGTTTGTGTTGGAAGGGACCTTAAACTCACCCAGCTCCAACCCCTGCCATGGGCAGGGACACTTCCCACTAGACCAGGGTGCTCCAAGCCCTGTCTAGCTAAGGCTGACACCAACAGAAAAGCAAAAAATACTAGAAAAGAGAATAAAAAAATTCAAAATAAATCACAAATGACCAAATATTACACTGCTAGAAACAGCTCCATCCACTCCTGTGGTTCTATTTCGAGGAACACCAAGCCAGGATGAGAAGGGAGATAATAAAAAGTGTTAGACTTGCCAAGGCACTTTTTCACCAGGCTGAAACCTCTTATTACCCAGTCAGTGAGATTGCTTAAGTGCTGACCAGTTTGCAAGTTCAATCTCTATAAATATGAGTGCAAAAAGCAAAGAGGAGCTTAACCATAACTGTTAGGATCTGCTGTCTGACAGAAAACTAAAATTGCATCAACATATTATAAATATGAGGATTTAAAGCCTTCTGGAGAGGGTGAGGTTATAATGCTGCTGGACCAATACTATAAAACATGAAAGATTTCATCCTGCTGCCGTAATTCTGCTACTCTGATGCTGGATTTTCTTAAAAATATGCATCTGCATTGCAATATTTAGAGACGCTCATGATTCTTCTTGATGTATTCGCCCCCCAAATCAGAGGATTTCCTTTGGATAGAGACTGATTTTCAGCTGGGAAAACTAAAAAAGGTTGCTACTTTGGAGCAAGGACCCCTGTGGTCCTCCCCTTGGCAGGACAATAGAGTATCCCTGGGAAAACTGGGCCATAAATTTGAGGGGTCCATGGAAAGTGGGAAATGCGATTCTAAATCCTCGGCTCCACCGCGCCTCAGAGCCAGAGCAGCATCACAGGGTGGAAAACTGGGTTGGGGGATAGAGATCTGCAGATCCACGGTTCCCTCACACCTCCTGCCTGTCCCCAAATCTGTGTCCCAGAAATCCCCTCCCCAGGCAGGATTCCCAGTAAACACAGGGCCTGCAGGCCTTGGGGGCTGAGCTATTCATTCCGAGCCCCCCACACCATAAAACCACGATGGATCCCATAAAACCCTTTAGGAAGATGGGTGTCTGATTCCCATTATCACAGAATGAAAAAAATAATCCATTAGAGACAGTAAACTCCCCATTTCAGATTCCATCTTTTGTTTCAGGTAAGATTCCTAAACCTGTTTTGAATGATCGGATGCTGTGGGAAGATTTTTACCCTTTAGAGTTACTCACATGGTGTTGTGGGATGCAGAGCTGCTTGAACATGGCTCAGTGAACCACAGAGCATGTCCAGCATCAAGAAATTCTCCTTTTCATGGAAAAGATCACATTAAGAAGAGGTGGAGAACGTCTCCTTGAGAAAAGACCGGAGGATGAAATTTCCATTGTAAGTTCCACGGCAATTTGTAAATAAATATACCTAGTACCTAGTAATTAACATTTTATTAGATAAATGACTCGTGCACGCTAAATTACCATGCATAAATACGCCATTAATATGCAGCAGAACTTATAGTTCAAAGCTATCAGCAATGTAAACATATGTTCACCCACTCCATCTTGTGCTCAAGGGCTGCCATGAAATACAGCAGTGATTTAGGGGGCTTCAGACTGCCAGGGAAACCTCCTCACTCACCCCAGAGCATGGGATGAATTGGCTTCAGCCCACTGCAAGGCAGAGCAGTCACTGAGGAGCTGCTCTGCTCTTTGTTAATTAGCAGTGGGCAGAAAAACTCATTTCCTGACCATTATAGAAATGTTGAGCAGTCTGAGGGCTGGTGAGGAGCAGAGGATTTCATACACAGAGAGGAGCCTGCCTTCATCCCGGGAAGGACGTGGAGATGGTGGAGCCAGGCCAGAGCAGGCACCAGGATGATCAGAGGATGGAGCAGCTCTGCTGGGAGGAAAGGCTGGGAGAGCTGGGATTGTTCACCTGGAGAAGGGAGAGCTTTGGGGTGACCTCAGTGTGGCCTTGCAGGGCCTGAAGGAGTCAGCAAGAAAGATTGAGAGAGAACATTTACAAGAGATGGGATGACAGGAAGAGGGGAATAGCTTCAAAGTGAAATTGGGTTGGTTTAGATGGGATATTGGGCAGGAATTGTTCCCTGGCAGGGTGGGCAGGCCCTGGCACAGGGTGCCCAGAGCAGCTGTGGCTGCCCCTGGATCCCTGGCAGTGCCCAAGGCCAGGCTGGACACTGGGGCTGGGAGCAGCCTGGGACAGTGGGAGGTGTCCCTGCCATGGCAGGGGTGGCACTGGATGGGGTTTAGGGTTCCTTGCAGCCCAAACCATTCAGGAATTCTGTGACAGTACCAGAGCATTTTACTGTCATTAATGTGCCCAGNTCTGTGACAGTACCAGAGCATTTTGCCATCATTAATGACCCAGCTGTGCCCAGCTGTGCCCAGCTGTGCTGCTCTCATATCCCAGGCCGAATCCAGGCAGGATCAAAGGCTTTGCCCATGACCACACAGCAGGTGCTGCCAGAGAGGGCAGTGGCTTCAGCCAAAATCAGTCCCTCAGCCAAAACCAGCCACAGCACTGTGCCTTGCCCTGAACAGGAATATGTGGTGAAGTACGACCTCCAAGAGATTTAAAAACCACGTGTGATCACCACTTGTTACCTTGAAATAGATGAAATTAATTTCCTCTCTATGCCATTCCCCCTCTCCCTCAGAAATCCCTTTTCCAGGAAATAAACAGCAGTGCTGAGCACTGGGCTTTTCTCCTGCTGTCAGGCTCTCCAAATACACCACTCACAGGAATTTCTATTAGTACATAAAATATGACACGTGTGAGGAAAGGTTAACCTGGACACCTCACAATCCAGCTCTTGATTAATTCTAATTTCAGAACAGAACAAAACACAGCCAGTCATGTCAGGGTGACGAGCAGAGAGCAGAAAGCACCGGGATGAGGAGGACACCAAGGCAGAACTTTCCTTGGAAAGAGCATTTTTACCCCCCCACACTCTCAGACACAAAGTCAAAAGCAACTTTAATTTCCCCAGGAGTAAACCTGCATTTATTCAGATCTGTGCCCATCCTGGATGGAAGGTCCATGGAGTTTTAGTAATTTTGGGATGGATCCCAGGCTTTCATCCCAGCCAGGAAAGCGAGTCCTGATATTCCCCCTCTGCCTGCAGGCGCCCAGATCCTCCCCCACAGCAAGTGCTCACCTGGGCACGGATGAGCAGCCAACCGTGCCCAGCACCTCCTCCAGCCGGTGCCACCCTTTTATATCCCTTAAACTCCTTAACGACTTGTTAGAGGTCAAAGACAGCAGGACTTGCCTGCTCTTCCCCCTGGAACATCCCAGCTGCAGCCTTCGCCTGGCAGACACGGGGGCACGCAGGAGCCACCGGGTGCTTTTCACTTGGCTTCTAATTTAAAAAAATTTCAAAATAAATCACCAATGACCAAATATTACACTGCTAGAAACAGCTCCATCCACTCCTGTGGTTCTACTACTAGGGACACCAAGCCAGGATGAGAAGGGAGATAATACATGCCTGAACTGAAATGTGGATTTTATTGTTTCCTTGGGTCGTGATTAACCTTCTCAGCCACTGCCACTGGTTTTGGCTGCCAGGATATTTTGGCAACTAATTCTCCATCAGGGAGGACAAATATTGTTCAAAACTGCCTCTCCCTCCTCTCCAGGAGTGCACAGTATCATTTATTGAATGCTTTAAAATGTGTTCAAAGTGAGTATGAAACTTTTTTGGTTTGCATGATTCAATATCCTTCCCATTTACAGAGCACACAAGGATACTTCCACAATTTCAACATTATTAGAGGGGCTGTGCTGAAAAATTAACCTTCAAAATCTCACAACAGCTTGTTCTGCATAAAGCAGGAGAGATAAAAACCCACCGAAAGTTGTTTGTTCTCCTTTTGAAACTAAGCAGCAATTGGGTAAACGTGTGCTACGTACAAATAACATAAAATGCGTGAAGCTGGGTAGATGTTTTCCATAACAATGCTCCGAGAAATTGCATTAAACCTCAGACATTATCCCTGGTTTTATAGAATTGCCCACAGAGACAGGCACCAACAGCACTATTAAGTATCAAGAAAGTACCAGGCTTGTTACAGGAGCTTTATGAGAGCCAAGGATCAAATATTTTTTCACAGTTTTATGTGGATAGTTTCATGAAAATTGATCAGGTCTAAAAAGTCACAGTCCAAATGAAGCTAAGGTTAAAGATAATTTATACATGATATTCCTAATTTTATTCTGAGCCCTTTTATTACTATGTAGGCCTTTATGACTTTAAAGAAAATGTCAGTGGCAGCAAATGACATTGTACTGAATAATCTAGTTATGAGGGAAAAGACATTTAAAACTATTCCAGATCAGCTTTGCTCTGTTCTGCTGAACTTACAGTTTTATCCCACACAGCTGGGCAAAACTCCTGGCTGGATTTTAAAATCCTCTTCACGGTTGCTTTGCGAGCCAATGTCTCTTCCTCTTCTCTTTTTAATTCCTTGGAAATTTCACGTTTTCCCCCTTTTTTCCCAAGTACTTGGAGGGAATTCGGTTATCCCTCACATGCTCAGGGGTGTCTCACCGTGCGTGTAGCTGCCTCAGGGTTCAGCCCAGCCTGAATGTTCAGGACGGGAGAAATTTTTCTAAATTCCTGAGGTTTGTGCTTTTTACCTGTCCTTGGGAGCAGCAACTGTGTCCCATCAGCTCCACAGCAGGGATAGAAATTGGAGACAAATTCCTGCTGCTTTTTACATGGACAGACAAGATATTTCCCTAAATCCCTGTCTGTACAACACCAGGAACAGGGATGGGTTTGAAGGGCATCTGTGGCTCTCTTTCGAAGCATCCACATCCAAATTTGCAGGTTTTCTTCCCACCTCTCCTTTTCCTCCTTTTATCCAATCTCCAAATGTGAAACAACAGCTACAACAACAAATCTGCAGAATGTTATGGATATTTACTGTGTTATTAGAGCGACATCGGTCTCACGGCAGCAATATCAGCATTTCTTTTCCTTTTTTCCAACCAGAAGAGAATGGGAGAGGCGCAGAGTGGCACCTTGGGCAGATGTTGACACCCCGTTTGATGCAGGGAGGGGGTCTGGAGGGTCACCTTTTCCCGTGGGAGTTCCCAGGAGGTTCCTGGAGGAGTGACCAGAGCACAGCCCTGTTCCTGCTGCTCCTCGTGGTGGGACAATTTGTCCTGTCCCTATTTCTCTCCAGGATAAGGTTTCTGTGGGATGAAAGACCAAGTGAATGGCCAGGAATGTGCTCCCAAACATTGTGGACATTCAAGTACCTGAGATAAGCTAAAACGACCCAAATTCCACCAGATGGATGCCTTGAATATTTCAGGATCTCGATGCAAACTCTGCTCCTTGATGAATTTTGGCTTTGATGGAATGGGAGGGTGAACAGGCCAATCTGGCACAGCTCTGTTATAAATGATGTTTTTGTAGGAATATCAGTCACTGTGTGATTTACTAGGAGGAAACAGTGTTAATAAATTAAATAAAGAGTATTTTCATATAAGTTTTGGGTTTATATTTCAATTTCTCTACAATCCTCGATGTTAAACAGCTTGTCTTCTTTTTTATTTTTTTTTCCTGTGTGTGATTTCTTGCTCAGGGAAAGAAATGAGAGTTCTCATCATTAACAGTCTTCCCAAATTCTGCCACTGTCTGAATCCACACTACCCCTGGTTTTCCAGATGCTTGTTTGAAAGGCAACTGTTATTGCATGTCATCATTGTGTTCATAGCTGAGTAAACACCTTCACAGGTGCAAAAAGGCCCGAAAGCTGCAAGAGTTGTAAGGCTGAAAAAGCAGAAATTTTATAGCCTTGTCATGGACAAAGGAGGTGTAGAAATGAAATACAATATTTTCCTCTGTCTGAAGTGTAACACTTGATTAGCTTGAAAAGCAGCGAGAGCCGTGTGGCCGTGCACAGGATTTAATCAAAAACGTAGCTTTGTTTGAAAAGTGATTAGGTAAAAATGTCATTGATTTCTACAGCAAATCTGCTCACCGAGGATTTCAGAGCCATAGACTCCTTTCTCTTCATAGTATTTATATTTTAACTGTTTTTCAGCAGTGGCCAAATAGAGCTATCAGGCTAAAATAAGAGTAGGAATTGTTGTGGCAGAGGGTTTTTAAGTGCAAGGCAAATCTTGGCTGCAGGATTTGGCTCTCCCTGTTCTCTTTGAGCACCTCTACCCTTCCTCAGTGTTATCTTTAATTTATATTTATTTTAATCAAAAATCAAACCTCTCTTGGGTCAACCAAGATGAGCTGAGGAAGTAAAGGGTAACAGACCTGGAAAAAATTTATATTGGGGTGCAAGAATTCCAGAGAAGCTGTGGCTGCCCCTAGATCCCTGGCAGTGCCCAAGGCCGGGCTGGACACTGGGGCTGGGAGCAGCCTGGGACAGTGGAAGGTGTCCCTGCCATGGCAGGGGTGGCACTGGGTGGGCTTTAAGGTCCCTTCCAACACAAATCATCCTGGGATTCCCTGAAAGAATTGCTGAATATCAGGAAAAGTTCGCATCCCCATCCCCATCC
>VZTG01002136.1:319426-335549 GCA_013397845.1 Melanocharis versteri | reverse complement strand
CCATCCCATCCCATCCCATCCCATCCCATCCCCATTCCCATTCCCATCCCATCCCCAGCCTCAGCTCTGTTTCCAAATGATCCCAGCTGGCTCGGATAGGGAATGGCCACAACGGATGCTCCTTCCCAATTCCACTTTGTTGCTGTTTTGGTCAAATAAATTAATTAAAATGTAAATTTAACTGAATATATATGTTAAATTATGAATATTTATTTTCTGTAAATGAGTTGATCTGTCTTCTGTAATGTGTATCTTTAAAAGGGAAGTCATTCCCTAGTTACTATAATTAGTATTATAATATAATTATAATATAATTAGCGATATTCTCAGAAACTGCCTAAGTGTAATAAATACTTATTAACCTGTTCATTTTTATTAAGTTATTTCATCCAAGAATTGTTCAGATGAGCAAATGTTTCATAAAACTTTTTCCATAATGTTGGAGAAATTATCAAATCCCCCTTTACCTGAACAGGATCTTTTAATATGATTTTTAATGAGAAGGAAGATATCACAGAAACCCTTGAAGAGTCCTGGAGAGATATTATTGATCTTTGGAGTTAGATCACCTTAATGATTATCTTTCATAGCAGCTGGAATATTTTGTTCCTTGTCTGCTAGAAAGACACATCTGAAGGTTAAATACAGCAGGATGGAGGAAAATTTTGTTGGAAGTTTATGAATCCATCACGTGGAGGAGGAGGAGAGGATGGTTTGCTGCAGAATTCCCCAAAATGTCTCCTTGCCCCTGTTCTCAAGCACCAAGGAGCTCACGCCCAGGGTCTGTGGCTACAAATTAGGGACAAAATCAGTTCAGTTCCAACGTGGCACTTTGATAAATAATAAAACTCATCCCTGGGAGCACCCAGCATGTGTTCACTGAATCCTGGAATGGTTTGGGTTGGGAGGGACCCTAAAGCCCATCCAGTGCCACCCCTGCCATGGCAGGGACACCTCCCACTGTCCCAGTTTGCTCCCAGCCCCAGTGTCCAGCCTGGCCTTGGGCACTGCCAGGGATCCAGGGGCAGCCACAGCTTCTCTGGGCACCCTGTGCTAGGGCCTGCCCACCCTCCCAGGGAACAATTCCTGCCCAAAATCCCATCCATCCCTGCCCTCCTGTGTGAAGTGGTTGGAGACTTTCGAACTCGTCTTGTACCCTGATTTTTGTTCTTTCAGAAGCTCAGCATCCCTGGCTGCAGCTCGGCATCAAGGAGATTTTCCTTTCTCATGTCAGAGCCTGCCAAAGCCTCCCGGTGCCTCGCCAGCGCCCAGGGCAGCCCGAGCAGCCTCACAAACAATGGATTTGATCTTTTTCTGAGCTGGACTTCATTGGAATCGTGTTATCAATTCTTCGTCGGGATCCTTGAGGGTGTTTTGCGAAGAAATCAGCATGTGTGGTTTCATAATGATGTTCCACGTTTCCCTTCAGAAACACAGTGCAGACCGAGGGGAGGGCTGCCAGAGGTTTTATGGCTCAAGTCTAACCTTCCTTAACCTCTTTTTTTTTCCTTTTTTTAATGTCTCCCAGTATTGACAAGGCCTTTAATTTGTGATCCAAGGCTGTACCACTCCTCAAGATCAAGAGGCAGTGCTGCTTTAGGAGCAGCACCTGGTGGCTGGGAAGGCCGGATCCGCAGGCAGATCCCACCTGCTTCCCACCACACCCAGGCACGGGGGAGGATGGATCCAGGGCCAGCTCTCCCCTTCTTCCCTCCACACCCAGGCACAGGGGAGGATGGATCCAGGGCCAGCTCTCCCCTTCTTCCCTCCACACCCAGGCACAGGGGAGGATGGATCCAGGGCCAGCTCTCCCCTTCTTCCCTCCACACCCAGGCACAGGGGAGGATGGATCCAGGGCCAGCTCTCCCCTTCTTCCCTCCACACCCAGGCACAGGGGAGGATGGATCCAGGGCCAGCTCTCCCCTTCTTCCCTCCACACCCAGACAGTGGCAAATCAGCAAATCGTAATTCGTGTGGCGGATAAATTCATTGGGAAAAACACCCAAAGCGCCAGGAGGAGAGTGAGGATAAAAGGCCTAGAGTGGGGAGGGCTGGGATTGTGCTCCTGTTCCTGGTGTGTGGGGACACAGGGTGCCCTGAGCATCCTCCCCACGCCACTGCACACCCCAGCTTCTGCACCACCCACGGGAAAGACACACGGCCCTGTGGGACAGCCCTGCCCCATCCCAGGGGCCTCATCCACCCCCCGGGCGCTGCTGCAACGGCCATTGAACAGATTTTGGTTCTCCTCCTGCACCGCGATGAGCAAACCCCAGGGTGCTCCCAAAAGATTTGGAACTGGCTGCGTTGGGCCCAAGAGCAGCTGCTGGGCTGGGATCACTGCTGGACAGTGGGACAACGTCATCCAGGGGCTGGGTGGGCACTGGAGCTTGAGGAGGGACCAGGAGGGGACGAGGAGGGGACCAGGAGGGGAGCAGAGCAGCTCTGTGCTGCTCCAGGCTCCTGCACCACTGGAGCATCCCTCCAGTGGCCCCTTAAGCCAGATTGAAAGATGCCGTGCACTGCCAGGCTGACAAAAAAGCGGCGTTTTCCGAGCTGTGGAAGCGGCTCTGGGTGTTTAATGTCTCTCAATGGCTGGGGTGGGATAGCACGGCATCCGCTGAAAGCCAAGCAGCTGAATCCTTGTGCACTGCTTTGAAAAATTAGGGGCATTTATAATGTCTGATATGTTGCAAGCCAGGATGATTTAACAGATGGTTTAAAAGGAAAATCAGCATGTCAGGCAAGGCCCGGTGTGTCGCTCTCTGTAGATTTCTATAGAATGGGAGAGTGATAAAAAATGTTTTTCTTCTCTATTTCAATACGAAGAGATGTTAAAACTCGAAACCTTGAGGGAAATTGCTTAATTACCCTCGTGGTGTCAGTGGTCCAGAGCAGCGGGAAATTTCAATTCCCTGCAGAAAGGGGTCAAATAGGGAACAACCAGGACACTTTTTAAACTCTTGTTAATGCCTCATAACCTTTAATGAATAATTTTCAGCGGCATGGCCGAGCCAACCTCACACAAAAGACAGTCATATTTACCTTTTATGTTGGAGTTCACCTTAATTCTGGGCACAAAGAGAAAAATATAAAAAACAGTTTCGCTTCCACAACACCTGAGAGGAAATTTGGATTTTTAAATGTCTCTACTTCTGTTTTGCCTTGACTTATAATTTCTACAAAATTCCAAATTTAATGTTCAAAACCAAGTTAACTTTTCTTTTAAAAGTGTGGTGAGCAGGGCTAACCCCACACCCAGCATTCAACAATTCCACATTATTTTTATTTTAGAAAGAAGAGTTAATATTTAAAGTTGCCCTTTAATACTCATTTGGAAGCACTGATTGAATAATAAGCCAAGCAGCTCAGTGTATCACATCTCTATTAAATTCTCTTGCCTTTTTTAAGATTAAAAAAAAGAACTTTTTTCTTCCTCTAAATGCAAATCTTTCTGTGTAACACTGTGCCTAATCTACTACAACTAATTAATCTGTTTGAGCTGATGAAATGTTACCTCTGCATTTTTTGTTCCTTGTATACAATTATTGTAACAGTGGTGAATAAATCAATATTCCCAATCCAACTGTAAAAAACAATCAAGAAAAGCAGTGCTTCTCAGGGAAAAAACACCAAATAATATTTATTAACTCTGTCTCAATCCACAGCAGAGCCTAATACCATTCAAGCATTTTCTGCAAGTGTAATAAGCAAACTCAAATACATGATGAAAGTGGCACATGCCAATAATTTCACCATTTTACACTGCAGAGTAATTGAAGGATTTAATGAGAAACAAACCAATAAAAATAAATAGACCATGCGAGAGGAGGAGAAACTGATCTAAAATGGAAGTTGCTCCATTGTGAGTTTTAGGGGATTTTTTTGCATGGTTTGACTGGGGGGAAAAAAAATGGGGTCGGGACGATTTGGTCTTTATTTCTACTTATTTTACATTTTGCAATTTGATTTCTGAAGAGGAAAGAGCCACTTGTTCTGCGTAGATTCAATTCTGCATCAAGATTCTCTCCCTCTGCCGCCGCTTCCCACCGAGCCGCGCTTTTCCCGCTGAATTCCATGATGAATTGGATCTCTCTGCCTGAAGTTAGGAACTGTTTCTGCTGTACTGGTATTTATAAATAACTCCGGGCAGCCCAGCCTTTTAAATAATGGCACCGAGTCCTTCTGCTTTTAGAAATGTCCATAAATCACCGTCCTCATGAAGGGAATTCTGATTACAAATAAACTCCTTTGTCTCGGCAGTGCCCCTAAATTTCGGTCGCGTACAGATGTCTCACTGAGCTCTGCAGAGCAGGGATGAGCTTGGACTCACAGAACATTTCGGCCTCACATCTCTTTGATGTACATTTCTGGTAATTCCAGAGTCGAATTCACCTTCCAATCGGACTGACCCATCAAAATCTCACAAACTGATTTTTTTTCTTACAGAAGAGGCTTGAACTGAAGAATTTGGACCTCTAGCTCAGCCTCCTCAGAGCTGGTGCCACAGCGAGTGGCAGAACCTCCCCCCAAAGGATTTTGGGAGGGCACAAGGTCAGAGATGGTCTCAGGTGAGCCCAGGGTGACACCTGGGGAGGAGAAGTTTGGATTCAAAAATAACACCCCAAAGCACTGGAGTTTTAAAGCCAACATGGGCATGGTTCAAAAAGACCAATGAGCGAATTGTTTTTCACTTGCCGTCCCCACTTGAAACATAAATACATAAAATCTGTGTTCATTTTTGAGCTAAATTCCTGAGAAATGTGGACCAGAAGGGGCTCCTCACTTGCTGGGAGCACGAGCAGGGCAAAGCCCAGCCTGCTAAAGCTGTACACGGAGAGCAATCGCTCTAAATATTGAGCACTGTACACCTGGCAAGAGAAACAATAAACCAGAATCTCGTCTCTGAAGGGGATTCTTTTCAGCTGCGTTGTTCGGATGTTTTTCCTTGTATGCACAACTGGAAACACGGGCTTGTAATAAGTTATTGCTTTCTGTGGTGCTTTGGGAAAGAGGGAGAGGGCAGGTTCAGAGCCCCGGTGTGGAGAGGGCTCTCCCTGGACAGCTGAGGGCCAATCTCAGTGTACAGGTCAGCGACCCTCCTATAAAATCTTTGAAGTGCTTGCTTGAAGAGTATTGACTGTCCAGAGGCTTTTATTTCGTATCAAGTTCAAATGTAATGTCTTTATGAGCATAATGCACAAATCAATGGATTAGGACATTCAGATTATTTAGATGGAGCTGAGAGTGTGCAGAATCCACCGAGGAGTTGTTCAAACAATTGACAGGGATTTCACAAAACAGGGTCTCCTAACAAAATGTTTTCCATATCTTTACCTGTCAGGATGACAAATTTTGCCTAGGCAATGAAATGTTTTATCTACCTTGGCAAGATGAAGGCTGGAAGAGTTAGAAATCCTATATTTTTCTGAATTTAGACCAGCAAACCCCATTATTATTATTATTATTATTATTTCAGTAGTGAGGAGGACATGGACTCTTCTATATCCTGGCCTTACAGAGCACATAAAAATCCTGCCACCTCAGTACCTCTTTTTGCAGCAAATTCATTTCCTGCTACAAGTAGAGTTCAGTCTGTTACTTTCCATAGAAGCNTTTGCCTAGGCAATGAAAGAGGAATTTTTGTTTTATCTACCTTGGCAAGATGAAGGCTGGAAGAGTTATAAATCCTACATTTTTCTGAATTTAGACCAGCAAACCCCATTATTATTATTATTATTATTATTATTATTATTATTATTATTATTATTATTATTATTGTAGTGAGGAGGACATGGACTCTTCTATGGACTCTTCTATATCCTGGCCTCACAGAGCACATAAAAATCCTGCCACCTCAGTACCTCTTCTTGCAGCAAATTCTTTTCCTGCTACAGAGTTCAGTCTGTTACTTTCCGTAGAGGTACCAGGAGATAATGAATAGAAATTTCTCTTTTTTTATTTTCGAATTAGAATTTCTATTTTGAATTTTCATCTCCTCTTTCATGGTGCCGGAAGGATACCCATGACAAAAAGAACCCATCCCAGCTCCTGTCACCGGGCCAAACTCAAACTCCATCACTCCACACTGAACGTTTCTCGCCTGTATCCCATTTTCCTGTCCTCCTTCCCATCCAGCATGGCCATGGGCTCCTGCAAGGCACAGTTCCACCCCAAAAACTCCCTGATTTTGTACATTCAGGGCAAAATAAAACTGTTTAGCTGAGACGGATTATGGAATCAGGAATTATTTTGGTACAGCACAAGGTCAGCTGCACTTTCAGTACCAACAAGTTCTAAAGGTCTCACATTTCTGGCAGGAACACTTTGCTAATGAAACACAAACCAGCGTGTCACGAGTGTTTCTGCAATGTTTTAATGGCCCTAACTCGAGGACCAGACCCTCTGCATGTCCATGGGTTTGCTCCTTGTGCTAAGTGTTTATTTTTCACTCTCCCAACGGGGGGAGCAAAGAACTGGCATTGCTCTGATGTCAAATTCATGGATGCAGAAACGTGTGAGACAGAAGAATTGAGCATTATTCTCACTCCCGCCGTGATTTCTGGCAGGGAGAGGGTGGCACAGCCAGCCAGGCTGAAGGTTTCAAACCCTGGCACACCTTGGGCCTGAGCTTCTCAATTCTGGCATCCTCAGCCTTGCTTTTCCTCTTTTCCCAGGTTGGGAAGGGGCCAACCCCACTGTGGACTCCAACCCTTCCACCACAGAGAGGGAAATTGTTTTTAGTTGTGCAAAACCCCTGGAAAACTCGTCCCAGGAACCAGTGATTCCCATAATCATATTTCTGGAGCAGAGAGGCTGGACCTGATAACCCCCTGTGGTCTTTCCAACCTGACCCGCCTTTGGGATTCTTTGGCAGACAAAAATGTAATGCATTTGTACCTGGAAACAAGGAATATTTCCCAAACCTCTGAGTGTGGGTTTGCCGTGGGTGCTGCAACTGCCACTCAAGATTTGAAACTTCTGAGTATGAAATCCTGGCCAGGGATCCACCAGCTGGCAGAAGAATTTATGGCAGTGGTGACACAAGGTCCAAGGTCACTCGAAAAGTTTCAGGCAGGTTACAAACTACCCTAGTCATGCTCCAGCAGTGACATGAGCAGAAAAGTCAAAGTAGCAACAAAATCCATTAAAATCTAGTTAATTGTAATAAATTCATTCTTTTCAGTGCCATTGGTGCATTTCCCCACCATTCCAGAGCCCTGATCCCAAGGATTTCAGTGTTGGTAAGGACTGGACTCACTCCATCACTAATTAAACAAATAGTTTCCAAAGAACTGGGAGAAATCCCTGTGAGCAGAGCAGCTCCTCCAGAAAGGGTGGGATTTCAGGCAAAAACTGCCGAGTGACCCCCAGAGCCACACCAAGCCCAGCTCAGCCATCATCATCTCCCATGGGATACAGCCCAGCCTGTTCCCAGTGCTCCTCACTCTCCAGAAAGCTCCAAACTCACCAAATCAGAGCTCAAAAATAGGAATTTCTGAGGATGCACCAGCAAAACCCAATAAAACCCTTTATCCTTCCCAGTGCTGCCTCCCAGGTGCTGCTGCTGATGGATGCTGGGTTTCCCAAACTGCTTTCCCAAACTGGTTTCCCAAACTGCTTTCCCAAACTGGTTTCTCAAACCAGAGGGATGTGGCAGCGTGCTACAGGAATATTTCACATTTGTTGTTATCCTCCAATCCGCCCTATGATCAGCTTGCCAGTTTGTATTTTTGTTCCACAAGGTGTACTTTTATTGTGAGGCTCTCCTGGAAAATTTATGGAGTTTCCAGGTTGTCTGTATAAATAAATAGGAGGAATATTAGCGTGTCACTGCGTGTTCTGGTCTGGTGTGGCAGAGCTGCCTTTTCTCCCTTGTTTTTTTTTTTATCAATGGAAATTATAAGGGAGATATTTCCACTGCCTTAGCTGTCAGCCAATCCATGTAAATTCCTGCAATTATGGGGGAAAGAAAAAAGAAGTGCCCCTTCATTACCAATCAGAATTTCATTTCTGGCCTCCCCTGCATCCTCGTAGAAACCTTTCCCAGGGATGCCAGGACAAATAAGTGTGCTGTATCTCTGGAATGCTCATTTTCCAGTCATTCCAGGAAGATTGGCGGGTACGTTGCACGCTTCCAGTGTAATTAGTCTTTTTTAATGAAATGGACCCTGGATATCTTCCACTGCGGAGCTCCAATAATAGAATTTAAGTGAAAGTAATTTCAAAGTGCAACAGTAGTTTACATATTAGTTATTGTATAAAGAAAAAAAAAACCTGCTCTGCTGTTCTAGGTTAAATGCAATTAACATCCAGGCCTTCTGCGAGGCTCCTGGGAGGGAATGATTGGTTTGGCAGGTTATTTCTCAGATTTTGATAAAAAGAAAAAGAAACCCCCCATTATTTTCACGAGAAACCCTCGCTGAAGATATTCCAGCCCTGTCTAGATTCGAGCCCTCCAAGCAACTCAGTAGAACACGAATATAACTCCAGAATCTGGACTAATTAACTATTGCTCAGAAGCACAATTACCATGTGAGCTGCTGCCCGCAGAATATTGCAGATAAATAACATTCTGCAAGTCCAAGTAGATGTCAATTCCTTTCTAATTAGCATTTGCTGTGAGAGGAATGGACAGAGTTTTCAGCTTGGTTTTGGAAAAACAGAGTGTGCAGAACTCTGATGTGGGAACAAACATTGTGGTAACAACACAGAAACATATTCATTACATTTCATTTTTTCATCTAGCTGTATCCCATATCCAAAGAAAACTGTGGGTTTATGAGAAATACAGAAAGAACTATTACAGTTATTGCAAGATTGTTTGAATCTGGAAAAAAAAAAAGGGATTTCTTATTTTATTATTATTTTCTTTCTTTGTCCCTAGTAAGCACATTTTTTAAAAGCAATTTATTTCCTCATTTGAAAAGCCAGATCTTTCACTCCCAATTGTTTCTACACATTCCCTGGTTATCTAGGAATCAAATCTAACCCTCGCAGCATCTACGAGCTGGTTTGATGGGGTCTTATTGCAAAGGACCTCCCAGAAAGTTGCTCCTTCTGAGTTGCGTAGGAATGCTTAGATCAAATCCCACTATTTTCATGCTTCTTTGGGGGGAAAACCAGATGCAACTCAGGCCAAACAAAACACTCTGGCTGGGCTGGGTTGTTTTCCTTGCCTTCGGACACTTTCTGCAGTGCTGATGGTCCTTCACAGGCTGTTAAACACAGCCTCTGGCTCGGGAAGTCCCGGAGATGCAGATTTCTGGAGATGGGGAAACAGACAAGGAAAGCCTCCCCTTCCTTATATTCATGGAATCGTGGAATGGTTTGGGTTGAAAGGGGCCTTAGAGCCACCTATTTCCACCCCTGCCACAGGCAGGGACGCCTTCCACCATCCCAGGATGCTCCCAGCCCTGTCCAGCCTGGCCTTGGACACTTCCAGGGGTCCATCCCAGCCCTCAGCCAGGTATTGGGCCAGATGGATTGTTAATGCATCCCACAATCGCTCTGCCTTTAGCACAGCCAGAGCATTTTACCTTTAGGAAATTGCAGCCTGAGCGTGTTTAAAACCTACTCAAGTTAATGGAAATGTTCTCAGCGACTTCACTGCGCTCTGGGCCGCTCTCTCGGATGCTTCTTTTCACCTTGACCTTCACTCAACGTCAAAAATTTCCGATTTCTAGTGAAAGTCAGTCATCTAAAACGTAAGGAGAAGTAGATACTTCCACAGGACAATTAATTTCATCTTTAAAGAAGTGGCTGAAATATCCCCTTCCCCCCATCAACGACGGAAATATCTCGGATGTGAAGCCTAAAATAGACACCCAACTCTTGGAAGGCTGAGATAAATGAGCTGGCTCCCTTCCCTAGTGGCACGGTGGGGGGTAGTAGTGATAAAGTGAATTTATCAGCCCAAAAATAAAGGGGATAATTGCCAGAAAGAAGAAACAAGGTGCAGATAGAGCAAAAAATTCCTCCAGAAAAGGCCAGGTTAGAGACATCGAATGCAGCATTTGCTTTTGGATCGGTTTTAGGTGCAGCCTAATTTATTCCAGACCTCCAGGTTACTTCATCCTTGTTTTCTGGCAGGCCTGGGATGTTGGTTTTCTTTACCTTTTCATGCCTGGACAGCAGGACAGGGACAGTTGTGACCTTCACACTGGGCATGGCCACCACAACCCCATATCCCACATTCTGCTGGTTTTCATCTGAGCTGGCCTCATCCAAAACCTCCCTGTGCCACCACCCGCCTCCAGCTGCTGGTTTTCCTCAGGAAATACTATTCCTTGGATTGTTTATTTTGCTGTTATGTGTGTGTTTTGCCACAAGAAATTACACTTAATTATGTTACAATATTTTCAGCACTGCTAATGTTAAAATTAATGTGTCGAAAATGATTTTTACTTAATTTTTACTGGGTGTTCGTGTATAATTGATAGGGAATTTGTTATTAAATCTTTTATTTGACTGATTACTTAATCATTCCCACATGGTTATTGAAGACAATCTTACATATAATTAATTTCACTAATAGAGACTCCCCATGTTTTCTTTCCTAGGCCAGTGTCTGCATGGTTATCATGTAATTTAAGGCTTTCCTGGGGCAGCTTTAAATTATGCACATATTTGTATTCATTATGTGTGGCCAGATCCTGCTACCTTGTGTGGAGTGGTGAACTCCTCCTGGAAGGAGCTTCTCTGGCGCTAGTGGAGCTCCTTGCCATGGGATCCATGGGTTAAAATTGGTGGAAAACAAGGGAAAAGCTGAAGAGAGCAAGAATCCAAGTTTGGTCCTTCCCGGGTATCTCCTGCCCCGTCCCTTTCTGCATGGCCAACCCACGGGTTCATCCTCTGCATCCTCATTTTGGGGTGAGAAATGTGGCAGCATGGGAAGCACCAGGACACGGGGAAGGGAGCAGGAGCCTCTCCCACCTCTGGAATTCAGAGATCCAGGGCAAACAGGCAGCGACAAAGGACCACAGGGAGGNAGCCTCTCCCACCTCTGGAATTCAAAGATCCAGGGCAAACAGATCCAGGGAGTAGACGATGCTCGATGTCGGGAGAAAGCGCGGAGTTATCCATCAGCTGACAGGCCAGATTCCTGACAGGATGCTAAGTAATGCACCTGGTGCCAATTATTGACTCCCAACGACAAATTGGGTTTGCATATTGCATATTTTCACCCAGACTGTGGAGGTAATCACTGACTACAGCACTGCGCTTCCAAGGGAAGGTGGGAAGAGCATGCGAGAGGCAAGTCCTGAGGAATTAACATGAGCAGCATGGCCCTGGCCAGCTGTGATTTGCATCCTGATGACAGCAGCAGGCTCTGCAACACCCCAGGCCTCCAGCAAAACCAGGAATCCACGACCAGATCCATGCCAAGGCTGCCTGGGAATCCCCAGTAACAAGGGATGGAACAAGGGGAAACGGCCCCAAGTTCTACCAGGGGAAGTTTAGTCTGGAGAGCAGGAAAAATTCTTCATGGAAAGAGTTGGAAAGTTCTGGCACAAGTTGGCCAGGGCAGGAGTGGAGTCCCCATCCCTGGAGGGATTTAAAAGCTGTGTGGCTGTGGCACTTGGGGACACAGGTCAGTGGTGGCCTTGGCAGTGCTGGGAATGGTTGGATTTGATGTTCCTGAGGCCATTTCCACCCCAAATGTCCCTGTCCAAACACAGGCAGGGTGGAGAAAAACGCAGCTGCTGCTCCCAAATCCTCTCTTCTCCCTGGATTCAACAGGATGGGGCACAGCACTCAGGTTAAGCATGAACTCAACACTTTGCAGCATCAGTGACATAGCAAGAACTTTTAAAATCGATTTATTTGTGGGGACCTGAGTGGAGCACGAGCTGAATGCAAAAGAGTGGCCACAATAAGTTCATTTAAAGCAGAAACTCTTCCCAGCTACATTTTGAGCTGCCCTCAAGCAATTCTCTGCCATGTAGAAGCATTTCTTGGGAAAAAAAAAACGGTCTTATGAACCCACCTCTACACGAAATTTCCAAAACAAGCAGGGACAGTGTTTGTACCTGTGGAAGGATGAAATATTTTATTCCCCTGGGACTGAGAACTAAGAGGACAGTTTAGCAGTTAGATTTAAAAACTAAAAACCATCATCAGCCGGAGCCCTACCTGGTATTTCCAGTGTTTTGCTATTTTGATTAATTTAGGGGATTCCAGTGGGCAGAGATTTTTGAAGTCGAGAGCCTCTTTCACCCCATTACTGGAAATCTCAAACCCACTGAGGCAGCATCAGGCCCCCTCCACTCAGGCCCCCATTAATGTGGGCGATAACCACTATTTCTCCCCACACACCATTTAAATTCTAAGACACTGACAAACTATAACTCACAGGGAACCATTTGAAATTATTATTATTCAATGGCTTGTAAACTGTATCTCATCATTAAACAGAATAATAAATAAAAATAATGACCAGCCTTCAAGCCAGCAATGGGAAGAACACGCTTTCCTGCCGAAGACTTGGTTCATTTTAGCAGGTTTTAATTAAAAGCAAAACCCATCCTTTAATTGTGAGGTTTAGGAGATGGTGTTTGGGGTCAGGAACCGGAGGAAACCGCTTATTCCACGCTGTTCCTGGTGCCATACAGGCCGAGCTATGGGTTGCTGAAGGAAAATATAACAGCCCCACGGATATTTTACAGAACCAAAACCTAGCTCGGGGCTACACATCCCCAGATGAAAGGCAGCAGCTCCGCGCAAGAAGCGAGGAATTTGTCGGCGTGGCCGTTTGAAGTGCGCGGAGCCGCGTGGAGCAGCAGGAGGAGGAGGAGGAGGAGGAGAAGGAGGAGGAGGAAGGGTTAAAGCCCCCAGCCCAGCCCTGCCTTGCCCATGGTCAGCCACCTCGTGTAATTCCATTAGGGTGCGAGATTCAAATGCAGAATTAGCTGTTGCCTACGCAGAATTATGTTAAACACGGCCCAGACTGAAAATCAATATTCTGCTTAAGTAACTGGCCCTCCAGTAATTTAATGAAGCTAAATTGCATTACACGGAGGTAAGGTGGTGGGGGACCATTTTGTCTCAAACCTTCCATTATACAGTGACTGTACAGCTGGATGCCTAAAGAGAAATTAAACATATACACTCATTTCTTCTTGAAGTTGGAACAGTGTTTTTTACACTGGATTACTTGTCTCCTTCCTTAATTTAAAACTACGGTAAATAATTTGCAGCCACATAATTAGGAAGGAGCCACAGTCTCATAATAAGAGGAAAAAATTGCTACCAGAGTATTAAAGGATTTTTTTTACTCGGCGAGAAAAAAATGAAAAAGGACATTAAATGTTAGATCTGTATTAAAAATGTAATTCTAAAGGGTTTAAATCTATGACATGTCTACACTGAATTAATTAAATTCATGATCTGATCAAGGACTGAGAAGCTACCTTGGAGCTATCTTTTAAAAATGCTATGTATGTACATGTCAAAATAGGAATTAAAAAAAAAGCAGGCCTTTGATTTATTGGCAATTCATGCATGCATTATTGTGCTTTCTTGCCTGGCAGGAGGAGGGAAGTCAAAGTTTTATAAAGCACCTGAAACCTTCTCCTCACGCCTCTTTATTAAAGGAACTTCCTCGCCCGTTCCCAAACTCGGAGCCATCCGCTCTGGATGTGATCATGGTGACATCCACGACGACTTAACTCGTGTTCAAGCTGATTGACAAGAACAAAGAGCCTACAATTACATTATGCAGCACTTGTACTGCACCCTCTTTTATTTATTATTCAGCTGCAAAACTTCAACGGGAAGAAACACTTCAGAGTTTTGTGTCGGGGAGACGGAATTAAATTGACAATAATTCTGGGCCGTGCGGTCTGAAGTTCTGCTGATTAGAGATTACTTCCCCCTAAATCATTTGTCACATTGCCTTATAGAAGGGTAAAACAGACTTCAACCATGTGGAGCTGCAGCGGTATCTTTGGGGAAATGCAGGCAGCAGAGTATGTATTGTTTAAAGGGAAAAGAAGTGATTTGCATCTTCAATCGCTATTTTTCTTGCCTGTCCGACTACCGGAATTTTCTTTCTGCACTTAAAAGGCAGTTAAACAAATGAAATTTATTTATGCCAAACCTGAAGTGAAAAAAGAGGCACTTAAAAGCTCGAGTCTGTTTAACACCTCAGAGGGCATCCCTGGCCTGCAAAGACGTGCCAACGTGAGCTGCAAGATGCAACATTAGCAGGAAAAGTGGGAACGCAGCTCAGAACCGTTGGGCCAGGCTGGTTCCTCCCAGGAAGCTGCTGCAGATGAACGAGTAACAGCACATCACCGCCAGCCTCTCTTTGCTGCTGGTCTGGGAATGCTGGTGTAAAGCCCCTGAAGGTGTCGGGGTGCACTCCTTGCTCCAGTCTCACACTTTAATTAAAACCAGATGCCACCGCCAGCCACCAAATCCATACCTCGGGTCCTTAAAATGAAATTCCATCGCTGTTGCCGGACCAAAATGTACAGAGGATGCACTGAAAGGCCACGAAGCAGGTGAGGGGAGTCAGGGGGTGCCCACCTCTGTTTCCTCCTGCTGCTTCCGAGCCAGAGCGTCCCCAAAATCTGAATATTCAGCTCCAACAATGACCTGGTCCCATGTCAGCTGAACGTGGAAATGCTTCATGGATGTGTGGTGCTGGCTCCAGACAGGCAGGAGCAGGAGCATCTCCCTTCTTTCCCAGGAATGCTCTGTCTGGATCAGCATCACCTTTGCCAAAAGACAGTTCCAATGTAATCTCAGGCAATGAGATGAAAAATTCAGTCTCTCTTTTGCACTTTATCGATTGAAAAGGAAAAGACTTCCAAGAGAAATTATTTTTACACCCTTGAATACCACCTAGCAGATCTATATTTTGTCTCTTTTTGACTCAAAAGCTGTTTTACTCCCTTATTTCTTTTGGAATGGCAATTCAATAATGTGTGGCTGAACATTTATTAATTACATTCCAGTTTAAGGAATTATTTTGAAGGGAATAACTGCGCTCAGAAATCCTGAAACACTTTCAGTTTGATTTCTGAGTCCATTAGAGCTGAAATGTAGCTGTTCCCCTCCACACTGAGTTCCTGGCTTGTATTTGAAACCAGGAATGGCAGGATTTTTTTCCTAGTAAAACACGAGTTTAAACACATATTCAGCAAGGGAAACACGTCATGTATTTTATAATACAGGGTCCTTTAGAGCAAATTATCCAGCTTATTTTTTTTTTTAAGATGCACCTTTATGTTCAATGATATTTCCTTTGGGGTTTTCATTAACATTCCATCAAAAAAATAAAAGCCCTTTTTTTTTTTTTAAGTGAAATATCTTGACTGATGAGTTTAGCGTTTTCCTCCTGCTCATATTTACATTTAGTGTTTTGATGATGTTAAATTCTACAAATGAGAGCAGTTTTTAAGTGTTCCTTTCAACACCGCCTGCCTTTTCTGTTTGATTTCTCTTGCTGATGGTGTGTTGTCAATGCTGAATGCTGGAATTGTTGTTGAGCAGGCACAGCTGGATGAATTAAAGTCTCTCCAGTAACTCAAACCAGAAATGACTTCATCTCAAAACTTTCCGTGTAGCACAGGTCAGAGCTCTGAGTGGGGACAAAAATAATGGGGTTACCAGAGGAAGAAAAAGTCAAAAGTACAAGTCAAAATACAGAGAGCAGCTTGGGCTCGCCTTGTGCAGCAATTTCCCTCTGTTACAGAGTGAAGCCCCGATGGAGACATTTGATAAGTAATTGTATTTTAAGTTCAAATAGAATATCTGCATGTGTGCAGATACAGAGCCCTGTACACTTCTCTTATTAGGTATTGACTTAAATTATCTGTTGGGTACCCTAATATATACCTAGTGTCGCCTAATGATATCATCTACTAATTTATTCAAGGAATTTTGCCAAAAAACAAATAAAAGCCTCGAACACAAACATTTCTTCCCCATTCATTTAGAGCTCATCACAAACAGCGAAGCATTTCAATGTGGCCAAGGCAGATTTTCAAAGGTAACATCTTTAATTAACAGGAAGCAATTTCTAAAGTCAATACAAGGCAGGGAGGGTGTAATTAGACATGTCTGAGTGTTCCTGGGATGGGATGGGATGGGATGGGATGGGATGGGATGGGAT
>VZTG01002136.1:301140-305431 GCA_013397845.1 Melanocharis versteri | reverse complement strand
TTTCCCCTTCCTCCCATGGGAATCACCCGCCGAGAACGAGACGTGAAATTCCAGGAGTCCCACTGGCAGGGAAATCAGCCGTCAGCGTCCATCCCCTGGGACCCAGGCACCCTCCAGCTCCCGGGGGGACACTTCCATGCTCCCCCCTCATCCCCCTGCAAACTTTGCTGCCGTGCCTCCAAGTTGTGCCGGTGTTGCCTTCGCCGCTCTATTTGTTATCCTAATAAAAGTTTCTCGGCTCTGCCATAAAGTTGTCACTTGAAAGGCACGTCCTGGAACACAACCGTGTGGGGTGAACGTGGAGAAAAGGGGGCGAGGGGGGAGGATTTAATAAAAGGAATCGAGGAATTAAGCTGCTGCATCCCAGCCTCGGGAAGGGCGGCTGCGAGGAAAATATTAATATTCCCTCTAAAGCCGCGCATCCTTCGCAGCGGGAAAACTTCGGAAACCCCAGGAGCTGAGCTGAGCTGAGCTGAGCTGAGCTGAGCTGAGCTGAGCTGAGCTGAGCCGAGCCTGGGGTGTGCTCCAGGATCCAGGCCTCGGATTCCAGGGGCGGGTGGCCTTCATCCCACGGGCAGCATCCTCCCAGCCGGCTCCTCTCGGCGGGGACAGCACCGGGAGGATGCTGCCAGGCAGGAATAAGGTGTGTGAGCAGAGCTGGGGGCTGCCTGGAGAGCCCATTCCTGGCAAAGAAAGGAAAAGCAAAAAGCGTTCCAAAACACTCCCTTTGACCTGGTGTTTTTTGAATCAAGCGAGGCGACTGCGTTTTGTAACAATTCCTTTTGTGTGCGCGCACAAAGTGAGCGAAACGTGAACGCAGGTTGGGCCGGTTTTGCAAAAGACTCCCAGAAAAAAAAAACGTCTGCAGGCTCCAAAAAACCATCTTTGGGTTGGGAATGAACCTTGTCATCTATGAAGCAACGCAATAAAAGCCTGCAAGGCTTTTGCAGAGTCAGGAAAGTTCAGGCATGAACCAAGTTAACATAAAAATTGCTAGAAAACACAGGAATAGCAATTTGGGGATAAGAAAGGAGGGAGAATTCATGTTATAAGTGCAAGTGATCTGGAAATAGCTGTTTGTCTTGGACATTTGCAGGGAAGTGACATCATGCCGAGTGTCCACGGGGATATTAATTCTGCATTTTTCAGGCCAGATTCTGGCATTAAAGTTGGCAAAATTAGGCCGTTTTGTTGCAGGGATCTCCGAGCCGCCCACCTCCAGCACACATTACAGCACACCTATGACATGACCCAAGAACAATGGGTGAAAAATGGGCTATAAAAACATGAATGGCCTGCTTCATATAAAGCAGATTTTATAGTGCAGGTGTGCCTTCATTTATCGATACTGTAAAGCAGTGAGATCATACTGGCAGTAAAACACAACATTTGTAAAACANAAAAAAAACAAATATTTAAAAAAAAAAAAAAAAAAAAAAAAAAAAAAAAAAAGAAGGGGGGGAATT
The DNA here is from genome assembly GCA_013397845.1 of Melanocharis versteri. Lineage (NCBI taxonomy): Eukaryota > Metazoa > Chordata > Aves > Passeriformes > Melanocharitidae > Melanocharis > Melanocharis versteri. Next base: position 303,965 of record VZTG01002136.1, on the reverse strand, counting down.
CTATTAATTAAAAATGTAATGGCACAGATAAAAACTCAACGGGGTGTTTTAGAAATATATTTGATATTTTGTCATCAGATGCTTTACATCAGCTCGCACAGAATTCAGCCAGCTCCAAGAAGGAGATCTGGGAAAGGGAAAAAAAAAAACTTAATTGAACTGTAAAACTATATCCCACATTTAGGAAAAACCAGGCATGTAAAAATATCTATTTAATAAGTGCCGTTTAAGTTGTTAAAGCGGGTGGAGGGTTTGGGTTTTTTTTTTCCTTCACCCATTAGGATATGAATGGGAAAAATTATGAATAGGAAATCCTGCTGGAGTTTTTATTGCCTATTTCCTTTCGGGAAGATGGCATTGTTCCTCTTTTAAAAAAGGGAAGGGGCGTAAAATAAGCGCAGGCATATGACAGACATCCTTCAAAGGCGGGCTGGCAGAAGTGTTGTTCTGTATTTTTGTTCCTCACAAGGCAAAGCCTGTTCTATTTTTAAGCAGGGCTGTGCTGCTGTGGACCTTTCCCTTCCCTCGAAAGGGGTTTTGGCATAATGTTGTTTTGATTAAGGCAGATTTCTGTTCTATTCTATTTAGTTTCTTATTTTTTTTTTTAATCACAATGCAGGAGCAAAGGATTGTATTTTATTTATTTTTTATTCTTGCTGTTGTTGAGTTTTTCCTTTTTACTATTTTTTTTCTGCGCCCATTCCAGGCCAGAGATTAAAATTTTTCTACCCACATCAACAGGTCTAAAAATCCTCACCTGTGCAGGAGGGTTTTGCCAAACCCACCTGTCGAGCCCCAATTTCAGCAGGTTTTAGGGTCTTCCCCGTTTTGCTTCTTTTTTTTTGGGATATTGCAAAAAAAAAAAAAAAATTAAAAAACGACAATTTTCCTGGGCAAAGGCATCGCGCTCCAAACCTTTGAGTGATTTAATCACCCTGAGCTGGGGAAGGGGAGGGGAGGGTTGTACCTGTCCTGCAGAGGTGACCCCAAACACATCTGGGGGTTTGCTGAGGTGCCCAAAATGTGGGGGCACCCCCTTGGCCACAGCCTGGGGCTCCTGCCCGGCGCTGTCCCCTCGTTTGGGGACTGTCCCCACCCTGTGCCTCCCCCTCCCCAACTGCCACGGTCCCAGCTTGTGCCATCATGTTCAGCACAGATGTTTCAGCAGCTGTACATGGTGAGCAGCTTTGAAAAGAGGGTTTTTTTCCTAAGACAGTTTTTCCTAAGTTTTTTTTTCCCTAATATTTCTTTTCTTTAAGATTTTTTTCTTTTTTTTTTTTTTTAAAAGGATTTTACTTCTGACATTATTTTTCTTTTCTGACACATCCTCGTGGCCTGATAACAATTGTCAACCCCTGCTGTGGGATATGGGAGCACAGGGAACTCCATCGTGGACACAGCTTCCTACACTCCCCATCTTTCCCTAAATTCACTGATTTCCCCTATTTTTTTTTTATTTTGCCATGCTGGGTGCTGGGCTTGGTGGGTTCCTCACTCAGTGGCTGGGCCGAGGAGTTATTTTTATATCTTGGCACTGCCAATAAAGTCCTGGTGATGGCCCAGAGTATTGTCATGGGGTGTGACACACATGGCACAGCCTTGTGCACGGCCAGTGAGCCTCACACAGGTGCGGGGAGCAGTTTTGGGGAGCACTGGAATTATTTCCCAGACGAAGCAAAGTCATGGAGATTCCTGAAATTTTTTCCATCAACCTGCTGAGCTGAGGAGCTGAACAATGCCCTGGCTGCTGGTTTGGTTTTCTTCAGGAGTTATGCTGGTGGCTGGAGTCTTAACCAAAAAAAAATCCCAAAACATAAAAAGAATGAAATCCCATGGAACCCACGAGCTGTAGATGTTCCCATCTCCAGGTTGTCCATCGGGATGGCTGAAGGCTCTGGCACCAGCACTCTTAGATAAATTATCTGTACCGTGGCTGTTCTGTCTAATTCTTTTCTTTAATGTCATTTTTCTTGTGTCACAGTAGACAATACTCTTCCTCTTCATCGAACTTCAGGGATTTCTCCCGGAGATTCCCATGAATGATCCTATTTATACCAGCAGGGACATTCCAGGGGCTGGTGCCATGACTTATTGCTGAGCCTGCCTGCCAGTTCTTAAGTATCTTGTTTTCCTTTTTTGTTCTTCATGTGCGAGCAGGTTCTTATTTGTCTTTAATAATTAAAGAAGTGGAGGAGGAAATGGAGTGGCTTTGGACGCTGATCCACTGCTCTTTTTTTGGGATACTGGCAACAAGTGCCCTCAGCCTCCCTCCGTGCCAGCGCTTGGCCAAGCCCCACCATCCATCCTGATCTACTCAAACCTTCCCAGGTTCACTGATTTGCTGGAGGGTCAGTCAGGTTTCTTCGGGAAGCCAGAATTAACTAATTAATTAATTCCCACCCCCATCCGAGCTCCTCCCCGGCTCAAAAAGAGATTTTGCTTCGTGTTTATGTTCCCCCAAGAGAAGGCAGAGCTGGCCAGGGCTCCCCTGGTGTGAGCAGCTCTGCACTGCCCAAAACCAGCACCCGAGGGGGCTCCCACAGCGGGAACACCGTCCTGCCCCGGCATTCCCTGCTCCTCTCTCCTCCGAGGAACCAGCTGGAGAACTGGTGGTGGCATCACCGGAGCCTCCCTTCCACAGGATGGATTTGTGGCCATGGAAGGGGCTTGTGGAAAACGGGGCAGCCAGGCTCTGCCCTGGACACCTTTAGGTCCTTCACCAAGAGAAGGAACAGGAATGGGGGATTTTTTTAAAACCAAGCCAAGCCTGGCTGCTTGGGTTCAGCACACGGCCTTTGCACCTTTGCCTTTGGAAAACTTTCGGG
>VZTG01002136.1:278640-296140 GCA_013397845.1 Melanocharis versteri | reverse complement strand
CGACATCTCCGCGGCAGAATCGCTTCCACCGTGTTCCCGTAATTAATCCAGAATTACAAATACAGCCACAAACCAGAGCAGAACTAACAAGTAAATAAATTCTTCTGTGGCTCCCAGATGGACCAAATCCCGGCATGAGTTCCGTGATGTGCTGGTGCTGCTGCCGTGTCCTCCCCACGTCACAGGCAGGGGGGAGAATGACGAGAGGACTGATGGAAGCAGTCCTCGGGATTGAGTCGTGGTCAATTTTATTTTTTTGTTAGTGGATATGCCATTTCTTTTATTTACATATATGAGTTTTTAATTATTATTAACAAATATGTCAGGTTTTTTATTGTCGACATGACATTTTCCTTTTTTTATTAGTGGAAATATCGTAGGTTTTGTTTTCTGATATCACTTTTTATTTTTCATTAGCAGATACGTCTTTTTTGTTGTTTTCAAACACGATCTTTTTAATTTCTATTAGCAGAGATGACATTTTTTTGTTTTCCAATACGATCACCCGACTATCCTGCAGAGCATTAGGACAGCAAAAACACAGCTGAAAACGGGGCCAAAGTCACTGAAGAATTTTGTAGCTCACCTTATTTAATTACAGATTTCATCCTGCAACACCGAACTTTCATATAGAGCAAAGCACTCTGTAGCACCTTCCTTCCCCAACACCTACAGACTCTCATTTCCAGCTCTCGCCTCTTCCTTCGCTGCACGAATGCCCATTAATATCCAGAAAGTGTCGGTTGTATCCAAAGTTTCAGGCTATTAAATCGATGAAAAATATATTGGATTTAATACGTTTGGCTTAGGAAATTTGTTTTGTGGGCTGCAGCCTAGTGCAGCTTGCTCTGAGCTTACCTCTGTTTGAATTAGAGGGTTTCGGCTCATGTGCAGCTCAGACATTGGCCCACAAGACCGTGAAGCGTGGCTGATTTTTGGAGAAACTACTAAGTAGTTTCTATAGTGATAATGATGTACTATGTGCACCTATTGGGAATATATAAAATTAGAGAGAATTTCTGTTTGCTTTGGTCCTCTTTCTAGAATAATTACAGGAACTGCCATTCATTCCCATTCTGTTACCCTGATTATTCTAGAATAACCTGGTTATTAAGGTTTAGGCATGTTTAAGAACATACTGCAAAGTGACAACTTGTCATGTCGGTATTATCAATACTTTAAAATTTCCATATTAGTGACCCAATTTTCTCAAGATTCCTGAGTGTTTAATTTGGTGGGGAGAAGGAGGGAGGGGAGTAAATGATGCCTCTGCCTTCTCTCTATTCAAAGTAACCTTAATTTTCTGTTTCTGAATAGAAACCTTTCCCTGAGCGACTAAATAAAAAAAAAAGAGTCAGAACAATTCTGTCTAAACGCGTTCTCAGCTTGGAAATCCTTCTGCTCCCATCAGATGTGGTGGGGAACACTTTGAAATTTCCCCCTCCCCGTGGCAGGAGTGCCAGTGCTAAATTCAGGGAATTATGGAAACCAGAAGTGCTGAGTGGCCAACCCCAAACCTGCTTCTCAGAACAGCACTTCCAGCCTTAAAACCCCACCGTGTTTGAGGAAATATATTCCCTGAAATAGCACTTTCCCTCTGAGGCAACCTATCCTCCACAGGGCAGGTGGATAACAGCAGGTGTTTTCACCGTGATTTGGAATTTCCATGACCAGGAGGAATTTCTCCTGCAGAAGGAGTGAAGTTTCACCAAACGAGGCACAGCAGAGGCTCTGCACTGGTGAAGGTGCCCATAAAGCTGTCCAGAACCACACTTTGCTGACGTAGTGACAGATTGGGCAATTTTGCCGTGGTAATTACTCAATGCTTCAGCAAATGGTAACTAAATCCTCTGGAAATCAAAATGTCTAATTGCAGGAGCACATATGGTATCGCCCCAGCCATCCCACAGAAGGTGATGGAACCAGCACACCCAAACCTTCCCGGAATTCCCCCAGCTCTGAAGCCACCAGTGACACAAAACAGTTGGAATTGGGAAGAGTGATCGGGCAAACGAGATGGGAATAAAAGAGCCTTTGGAAAATGTGGTGCGCTACACTCAAAGCTGGGGTACAACAGCAAAATTAAGGTTGATTTTTGTCAATGAAGAGAAAGAGGGTAATGCTGTGATGTTGCTGCTCTAATCTCTGTGTAAGAACTGTTTTACTGACATAAATGGGCCAAAATTGCAAGGATGGGCTCGGTGTCTGGTCTGGGATGTTGACACACAAGTTCAGAATGCACACAGACCATGCCAGAGGAGCAAGGGGGATTATTGGGCAACAATTTGATCAGACCAGGTCTGCTGGAGCCCAGGACCATGAGGGACACATTTCCCAAGGCCCACGTTGAGCACCAAATCCTGATGGCTGAGCAGGAAAGCACAGAAAGGGCCTTGTCCAGCCCAGTTCAACCATCTCCCACCAACCTTCACACTGAAGGAGGATCCTGACCAGAAAAGGAAATGCAGGCTTTGTCCCAGATCTTTCCTTGGCACAAACAGTGGTGGTAGAAGATGCTGTGGGGTAGAGGAGACAAAATCAGGCCCTTTCATCCCCTCAAAGCTGGAAATGTGGGACACCATCCTTAAACCAGGATTCTACGCAAAGTTCTTGGTCCCTTTTTGTCCCTGATGAGGCTCAGATCAGGAAACCCAAAAGAAATCCAGAAGAACAACACTCCTTGCGGGGGCTAAACAAATTCTAAAATGCTTATTTTAGAATTACTTCATCTGAAGAATTGCTAAAATCTGACCTGTGAGTCCATCCATCCATCCATCCATCCATCCATCCATCCATCCATCCTTCCTTCCATCCATCCATCCATCCACTCCTATTTCTCCTCCACCAGGTTTTAAGCTCTTAGGCCTTCTGCTGTCAGAAAGAGGCAAAAACCCCTTCTTATTTCAACAATCACCTTCAATTACAAACATTCAGCTTTAATGCAGGAGGGCAACACTAAATTAATTATTAATTAGTATTTCTGGACAAGCTTCGGCCCCTTTTTCTGGAAGACATAGTCCTATGTTCTACATTTTGTAATTACTAGGCTGAAAACCTGCATCCTTTATTTCTCTTCTTCTCCAAAGAATCCCAACCCCCCGTTCTTGCGTCTCTCCTTGGAATTAGGAGTTCTTCTTTTTATTTCTTGCTATTAATGTTTAGAAACTCTGAGGGTGTATGATTAATGCAGGTAGTGTGACTTTGATATAGGACAAAGTAGCATTAATTGTATGATATACATTATTTTTAAAACAACTACATTGTCTTCATCTTGCATAATTATCTCTTTGTTGCTGTTAATCAGGATTTCCCAAAGTGGCACACAATAAAAAGCATTAAGGTTGATGTCAGCAGATCCAAATCTGGAATCAAATCTATCTGTACCATCAGGTGCCCATTAGGCCGGTGGAATTGCACATTAAAGACACTCAGACAATACAGACGCTTTTCTCTTGCAGTAACTGGGAGAAAGGAGAAATTGGAGCTCTGGAAACAGATGTAGGAAGAGGCAGTTCCTGCTCAATCCATTACAGACAAGTGAAGAGAGGGAAAAGAGGTGAAATATTCACCCACTGATGTTTTTGAGCGGTATCTTAGCGAATTTCAAGAATGTCTTGCCACATAAAAACATCCTCAGGATTTTTTTCACTCCAATCTAAGAACAATGTTGTTCTCTGTGAAATTGTAAATAAAGGAGTCGGGCACTGCTGCACTAAAGGGGCTCTCAGGGGGCAGCAGGGCTGAGCAGTGCCTGTTCCATGGGTGTCATTCCAGCCTGGGGACAGGAGTGGCCACTGCCCCACATCTGAGACGCGGGATGAGTGTGGAGGAGACAGATCCCCAACAGGGGCAGAGCCAAGGCCAAGGGATGCAGAAAACCATCCAATGATTGGGGCAGCCTGGGGAACTGCTGCTCTGGTGCCACCAGCAGAGCTCAGCCTTTGCTCCGGAGGCAGGTCCCATTTCCTAGAGGAAGAATGGACAACTGGACACAGCCATCCATGTGGGATTGGTGTGTAGGATGAGGAGTGTAAAGCTTACCACTTTAAATGGCTTTATGGCAAATTTTCTCTGCGTTCTCTGTGTTCAGGATGGAGCTGAGCTGGAATTTTTTCCAAGAAGCCTATTTAAAAGTGATGGAAACACAGAGGCTTCAAGCTTTCCTTTCCCTCCTGCTCTTCCTGGACTTTTTCCTTTTTTCTTCCTTTCTTTCTCTTCGTTCCTTTTTAAGAAAAGCTCAAAGGAACGAGAAGGGGCCCTGGAATGTGCACACCTTGCCAGCTGCCTCTCCAGTGCCCACCTTACCCGCCTGCTCCTTCCATAAGAAACATTATTGATGGAAAGGAAGGAGGATTTGAGTGACCATTTCCATCACCTCAGCCACACGAGCTCCCTGCAAAAGCTGGGCTGTGCTTCTCCTGGAGGGGACAGGAGGAAGAAGGGAGCAAGGGTTGGCTCTTGTCCTTCTGCAGGAGTTCTGTGGACCCCAAATGCCACCCGAGGAGCGTGCAAAGCGGGGCAGGGCAAGGGCACGACCCGGCAGGGCTGAGACGAGGAGAGGAGCTTTCAGAAAAGCAGGAAGGCACAGCAGGCCGAAGGAGAAAATGAGCCTGGAGCAGTGAAGGAAGAATGATAATACCAAGCACTTGTGTTCAAAGCACTGTACAAATATTAATTAATTAATCCTCAAAGCCCGCTCTGGAGTAGATAAGCAAGTGTTATTATCCCCTCCTTGACGAGGAGTCGGAGGCAGCAAGGTTAAGTGTCACGTCCAAGGCTACAGAGAAAGGCTTCAGAGGGTGTTTTTAAGGGATAAACACTCCGAACCCAGCCCTGTGCTGATCCAGGACTTGGAGCCATCCTGGGAGTGCGTTAACAACAGACAGGAAAGAGGAAGGGTCTGGAGAGGACGCACCATCCCAGAGAAATCCTAAACACCCCTGCAATCTCTTCTATCACAATTCTGACTCCTAGCACTCACAGTCTGGAGCAGCCCTTGAACCTGGCCAAGGATGGCCTGGGAAGAGATCAGGAGGAAGAGTCAGATGTGTCCCTGGCAGTGCCATCCACCACCTCTTGTTGTCCCCACGAGCATGTCCAGTTCCTCCTGAGACACAGTGACACGCTTGCCATTAGCCTACAGATAAACCAGGAAGAGAAATTAATAAATATACAAAGTTGTGTTGATGAGGAATTAAAAAAGAGGTCAACTCTGACTCGCTGAGCTGAGATTTGAAGCAGAGCAAAGGGAAGAGTTTAGGCAAAACCTGGTTGTAATTCATGGGGTTTGTGAATTGGATTTGTTGAGGAGGCAGGAACCTGGGTGATCTCGAGCTGTACATTTTTACACATATTCTGCAGATCCTTAAAAAATTATGCATATCTCAAAAAAATGTTCCAAAATGTGTGGATGTGGCACCTGGGGACATGGGTTGGAGCTGGGCTTGGCCCTGCTGGGGAACACGACGATCTTTTAGGGCTTTTCCAAACTTAACGATGCTTTCAAGGCTGTGACCCCAAAAGAGGGAGCTCCACCATCTAGGGAAGCGTAAGCGTTGTGTTTCTCCTGAAATTCCAACTATCTCGTGCAGGTTTCCCAGCAGAAAATCAATTCTTGAGTGTTTTCCATCTGAAGGAAAAGAGGAAGAAGGGGTCTTTCTGGAACCTGACCCAGAAATTAAGTAACAATGGATCAAGGAACTCCAGTTTGACCCACTCCTCCTGTAAAAGGCTCCAGTTGGAAATGTTTCAGGTTTGGGCCAATTTTTCAAAAGTAATGAATATTTAGAAAAAGTGAATAGAAAGAGGAGACGTGGAATATGCGGCCAGGAAAACACTTTTCTTGGAAAAAAAGGACTTATAGGTCAAAGGTGTCTACTGTTCACAATATGGATTAGAGAGGGATTTCTGTGAGTTCTGGAGGGAGCTGGGGGGAGGGAGCAGGGAGAGGAATTGCCTTTGCTCTGTATTTGTTGCTCCAGTTCCTGTTCTGACAGCAAAGCAGCTTTGATTTTAAGATGAATTGTGGGGCAGGAGCTGCAGCTCTGCTTTGGGATGTTGGTATTTTCTCCAGCGCTTTTGACTTCAGGGAGACAAGAAAAGTGAGGTGGGTGTAGAGCTGCCAGAAACAATAACAGGAACATTCGCCAATTAATCCATCACACGCTGCAGCACCATTTACCTTTCACCTTCCCAATTCTGAGGAGTCACTGTACAATCCAAATATCAAATTGTTCCTGGATGCAGCAAAAAAAATTGCGAGGATGTGGGGTTAAAAAAAGGGACCCATCAATAACAGGACAATGCTTCTAATTTCCTGTGCAGCTCGTTAGACGTGACCTCATCAGTGAATTTCTCCAATATTCCTTTTAAACACACATTTGCACAACCCCTTCTCAGACCATCTCCCCACACTTGTTGGGGTATCTGGGAAGCACCACAAGCACCAGGACTGGATGTGCCCCCGTCCCAAAAAATTTGTGGTAGAAAACTTAGGATGGAAACTCTTCCAAGTTATTGTTTAACCCTATCCTCTGTTTTTTCTAGGATTCATAAACATGGGCAAAGAGAGATGTGTTTCCAGGTTTAACGAGCCATTTATAACTAATTACTGAAGCTTATTAAGTACAGCTTTGGCTGAGGCATTTTATCCCTACCTTTTCTCTACAGTATTCACCAAAATTTGGCTTCCTAAGAGGAACTAATTGAATTTCATGGTTTACACATTACTTGCACACTCTCTTTAATCCTCAGCTCTAGTTTTTCTCTTACAGATTGTCCCAGAAGAAAGCCAAAACATTAACTTTGTGTTTATTGTGTAAATAAGGGTGTTTTTATAAATTCTATCTACACAGACACACACACACTGGGCTGGAGCCTTTTCCAATTCTTCACTGCACTGGTGCAACTCCATTAAATCAGCACCCACACACCAGTACGGAACCTAAAGTAAGATCTTCTACGGGTGATTATGGACAAAGAGGATCAGATCAGCCAGATCTTTGTGAGTTTCCAGGGAAATTGGCTCCCATCTAAAGATTTGGCTTGATTTGACTGCTGTTCCTCTGTGCTGGGCATGGCTGGGACACCTCCANGTGACAAGGTGGGGGTCAGGCCCAGGTTGGACTCAGTGGTCTTTTCCTCCCTCAATGATTCTGTGATTATTTCTAGCAAAATCTGGGTGATTTTGGGTGAACTGTTGTTCAGTGCACTTGGGGAAGCTTCCTTCTTTCAGCTCCTCAGAGCTGACAGGCCCAACCAAGGTCTCTGTGTCTGGACTCAGCATCTCCTCCCAAATGCTGGGAGAAATCCTGGGCCCGATGATGTCAAAGGGAATTTGTCCTTACCAGCAGCACAATCAATATTTTACCTTTGATTTGTGCCCCTGCAAGCAGTTTGTTAACACCTGCTGTAGCACCTGGTACTGCCCAGCCAAACCCCAGTCGAGCAGTGATGCAATCCTCCAGCTATTCCATTAAATGGGAGTATTTTTATATCCCAAAACACACAGTTTGTATTTGCAGGTATATTTTAAGGCGCTGTGAGGCCAGGCACAAGCTGTAGTCCAGCTTTTTGAAGGAGAAGCAGCACAAGGAGGAATATTCCAGGTAAATTTTTAATAAATGTGTGTGTGTGCAACGAAACAGCTGCAGCCCAAGGCATTTTTAGCAAGTTCCAGCACTGTGCTGCTTGATCTTTACCACAACATTTCCTACAGAAACAGTGTGAGGAAGCTTGCCCGGACTTTCCAGAGGGGCTGGAGAATGCAGGTGACCTCCTGAAAAGTTCAAGTAACAATTTCCAGCACAAATGGAAACTTTTCCAGGGATCTTCCTCTCTTTTGTTAACCGCATCTTCAAGGGGTCTCCAAATGTGCGAGCGATAACAAAAAGCCACCTAGAGTTCACATTATTTGAAGTTTTCAGGAGGAAAATGTTAAAAGAAACAACCCTCTCTTCAGTGATGACACAGCTCAACCCACAAAATCATAGCCTAGAATTAAATTCTACCAACAACAATATATTTGGGTTGATTTTATTTTTATGAGAACAGCCTTTGGGCTGCTGTTGTGCAAATCAGCTTTCCCAGAGCGAATAAAAGTCAAAAAAATTGTCTCGAAAATCTTCTGAAAAATGCAAAATAACGTTTTATTTTTTCCATCCAGCCCTGTCTGAATAGCTGAGATGCACCACAATTAAAAAACACATGTCAAAGAAAACAACAACAAAAAAAAAGCTGAAGCAGCTACTCAGGCCTGGGAAAAATCAGCACTTCCAGTCAGATCTTGGCAGAGGGGGAAGCAGCAGAAGCTGAAATCTCGAAGGAGGGACTCTCAGGTTACCCCAGAGCTGGGGCCATCCCACCAGCCCCAGCTCCAGTTAGAGACTGACCGGGGATTTCGGGGCACGGGGCTTGTGTTTGCCATCTGCACGTGGGTAAATTGTATCCAAAACCAATAAATGGGGGTGGGAAAAAAGGAAAAATAGTTTTGCATTGCTTTCCATTCTATGAATGCTCTGGCTGAGGCACTGGAACAGATTCCTCAAGGCACTGGTGGCCCTGGCAGTGCCCAAGGCCAGGTTGGATGGGCTTGGAGCAGCCTGGCACAGTGGAAGGTGTCCCTGCCATGGCAGGGGTGGAATCAGATGAGTTTTAAGGTCCCTTCCAACACAAATTATCCCGGGATTCTGTGATTTCCTGAGGTTTTCAGCACAAGGTGTTTTGGTACCTCCCTTGGGGACAGATTTTGGTATCTTTGATAATCCTGCTCCTGCTTATGTTGGTTGAATCTGGCTGTGATTTTACACCCTGCTGGGCAGGCAAAACGGGAAACCTGGACCCTAAAAATTGATCAACTTTAAGTTTTGTCTCCGTGCCTGTGTTATAAAAACAGCAAAGCGTGCAGGGAGTGAACTGCTAAAATTGTATCTTTTGTTACAATATTTTTCCCCCATAAATTGTTCTAAGATTAATTTAAATAATGTACTCGAAAAACACATAATTGAACACACTTTATTTTTAATACTCTGTTATAAATACACTAAGATGCACTTTGAAAGTTGCAAATAAAATATCCTTTCATTTGTACTTAGAGTCTTAAACTGAATGAAAGCATCAACTTTAATTAACCAAAAAATAACTCATCTCTCTCACTGCCTGATCTGTTTGGGGTGGGCAAAAGAGATCTTGCCTAATCTGCTCACTCAATATCAATTCTGTCTCTGGAGGAAAAAACAAGGTGTGTGCACTAAAAAGTAGTGCAGAGAAGCAGAGAGGAATGTTCCTTAAAATATTTTGAGCGTTCTTTAGAGCTGAGATTTGAAGCAGAGCAAAGGGAAGAGTTTAGCCAAAACCTGCTTATAATCCTTGGGGTTTGTGAATGGGATTTGCTGGAGAGGCAGCAGCCTGGGTGCTCCTGAGCTGTACATTTTTATACATATTCTGCAGCTCCTCAGCTCAAAAATATGTTCCAAAATGTGTGGATGTGGCACGTGGGGACAATGGGTTAGAGCTGGGCTTGGCACTGCTGGGGAACACGACGATCTTTTAGGACTTTTCCAACCTTAACAACGCTGTGATTCTGTGGTTTTATTATCTCTAAGTGTGAAAAACACATGATGGACGAATAAAACTTTTTTAAAAATGGCCTCAGGCAGCAGTGCAAGGTTCACCGAGTGGCTTCATCCTGCTTTTTCCACAGAGCAGCAGCGTTGGAGAGGAGGTCAGTGTGGGACAGCTGGAGCAGTGCGTGGTTCTGCCCCTTCCCTGTGGGATTTGTGCTCTCCACCTGCCTCTGGATGCTCTGAGCTGCAAGAAAACAGTGCATGAAAATATTGCAGGGACTGCTCTGAGGGCAGTGCTGTCACTGCTGTCCAGGCTTCAGAAAGAACTCGTGGGGGAGGGCTGCAAGAATTGCTTGGAGCCCCTTTGTGATCACCTTAAATCACCCAGGAGTATTTAAAATCTTACTGTTCGTTAAAATTTTCCTCCATGTCTCCTGAGAGCGTTGAAAGTGCCATCAGTGACCACTCTGAAACTCTGACCAAGAGCCAGCCCTGGTGACCTCCAGCATCCTGAATCCCTCCCTTGATGGTCAGGAATGGAGCAGGGATGCTGCAAGAGGATTTCTGGTTTGCCACAGGCGAGGTGCTGTAGTTACAGTGTCCCTCACTTGCCCAAAATCAGCCACCAACAGCTTTTCCTGTCACTCAGAGACCATTTCAGGGCTCACAGTAAGGACCCTGAACGCTTCCAGGGATGGGGCAGCCACAGCTTCCATGGGAAAACACCTCCAGCTGAGAGAAGTGTGAACTCAGCAGTCAGGAACAACAGCAAACCCAATTATTCTTGTTAAAGGACAGATTTTATGAATTAAATGCTGTAACAAACCAAAGTGACAGCCCCTGCCGGGTGCTGGGGAACATCCTTGCAAGGATTCCTTGCTTTCCACACACTTGGAAGCCGAGGGATGGGGCCCTGCATGTCCAAGACATGGATAATTCCTTTGGCCCCTGGAGATGTAGGACTAAAAAGCACCTCTGCTCTCTTTTTCTCCTTTTTAACTCCCGTCTTTGGTTCAGTTACAGAACCAGAATGCGATAAAAGGGTGCAAGAAGGACAGAAAAAGGCAGCTTTGCTCCCTCATGGCAGAAAGTGCTGCCCATTCAGACCTCTCCTGTCTGCTCCTGTAGGAGAAGTCAGCCTCAGAGAGGATAAAATGGTCACCAAAGCTCTTCCTAGAGGTGGGAAATAATACAGTAGAAACCTCAAAAAAGGGAGGTTTACATGGTTTTGAAGTGAGCACATTGCTTAATTGTTTTCATTGTTTTCAAGTCACTATATGTAAAAGAGATTAAAAAAAAAAACCAACAAAATATTCTGATGGAATTTCTTCTATTCTTAAGAATAAACAGTGAATTAAAAAAACAAAAACAACAACAACAAAAACAAACCAACAACAACAAAATTTTTAAAAATATCAAGCTGAGCTTAATTGCTGCTTTATATCCAAGCCATAATGAAGGCCAGGAAGGGCATCAGGAAGGGGAGAGGCAGCCCAGGAGCAGCGTGGGGCCACAGCCTCCTTCCCTCTCTATCCCCCACCCTCCCCTGGCCCCAGGTGTGTGCTGGGATCTCAGTTTTGTAGGAATGAAAGAGAAAAAGCCTTTTTTTCAAACAGCTTTGCAGCACTCGGGGATTGCTAATGCCAAGATCCAGCTCAAAACCTCCTTCACGTCCCCCCTTCGCTCAGGCAGTGTTTCATTAATTTAGAAAGCATGATCTCGTTAAGCAATTCCGTTCCAAAGTTTCTGGAGTTGAAAAGCCGGGGAATTTCCCCAGGTTCTCAAAACCTTTGGTCAAAAAAAGCCAAGTTACTCCCCATTCCTCTTTAAACAAATAAGGTTAGCAACCCTTTTGCCATTCACAATTCAACATTCACACTAAATTAATTTTTCCAAAAGTAATTCAAATAAAAGCTTTGCTGCTGCTACCCTTTTCAGAGCTGCAAGATTGAATAAGGCATCTGAATAAAATTGTGTATTACAGCCTTCTTTAATATTTAAGCATGACATTCATTGATTTGTTTCTTGTTTTCTGCAAACCTTGACAACATGATAAAATAAATCATAAGAAGAAAATATAGTGGTAACATCTTTTATGGACTTCACATAGTCATCAATCTCAAGCTGTGAGTGAATTATCAGTGCAGCAAAAAGATCTATGTTTTAAGAGCTCCAATAGCACACTAGCTAGAGGTTTTTCACAAGCAAACTCAAGGCGAGTGACTGATAAGCATCATTATTGTTTTCTGAGAGTCTGGTTTATAGTGTGTTGTGGAGGTGTTGGCATATATGTTTCAGAAGGAAAGGTTTGATCAATTCTAAGTAGACATCTACTAACATATAAAAAATATAACAAGGGTTCCTGCTGAGCAGTATTAAAGTACCTATTGCACCATGTCAGCATGACAGGCCCCATGTTGTGTTTTTGATTATATTTAATATAGAATTAACCTTTCTTAATGGAACATATTGTGCATGCAACGGGAGTGAAAAATATTTATTTTGACCAAAACAAATATCATCCTTATTTAGGTCTTAAGGAATACTTCTTTATTTTCAATTTATAAAATTTCTCATCATAAAATTGTCGCAGCCCCAAACTGACAGGAAGGAATAAAAGGGTTTGTTTTTTTTTTCCCTGTGGCTTGTGAGCCATAAAGAGAGGAAGCTGCTGAGGGCATCAGGAGCAGCTGGGAAAAACACCTGTGGGGCAGTAAATGGGGAAGGGAGGAACGTGGGCACCACCAGCACCTTATCCACTGGTAATTCCATGAAATGCTAGGAGCCATCCCCTTGGAATGACCAGAGGATGCCAACACTCCACGCTGGTGATTTCAATGGGGAGGCACATCCCCAAAAAAGGGATCCTTCTTTGTGGAAAATAACAGAATTGAGGGGATGGTCTGGAGCAATCAAAGGCTGGGAAGGGAAATGTGGAACCAGGAATTAATTCGATGGGATAAAGCAGCTCACTCGCAGGAGTTGGCACTGCTGCATAATGAGGTTATGCAAAGGTATCATCGTTTTGCTTTGAAAAATGCCACCCCCCAAAGTAACTCTTTCACCAGACTCCCAAATGTTTTATATCTGCTAAATGGGCTAATGAAAGCTTTAGGTTTAGAAAGCAGTAGCCTAGGGATTGTAAGAGTAAATATTAAGATGTTTTCTGACAAGCTGAATATATGTGGTTTCCCACAAAATCCCACAGTGCTTTGCACTCCATAAATATCACTCCTCTTCCCTCACAACTTTTACTCCGTGAAATATGATGCCGCCGTCCACTAAAACATAGCTGCACTTTCCTTGGGCTCGAGCCTCGGCACACATTTATTTACATAGGTTGAACACCATTCATCACCCCCGTAATTAATGCAGTCAGTCAGGAGGGGGTGAAGGATTTCCTTTGCCATCCTGTGCTGAACAGGACACCGGAATTTTCAGGGGAATCTCCTCAACTGAAAGAAAACCCAACTTTTAGAGGCCTTTGGAGCTTTGCGTTGAGCGGAGCTCACCGAATTCACGGGGCCAAATCTTCAAATGAATTTGTGGGGCAATACAATTTGATGGATTTGGTCAGGTAGGGATGCTGTGAATTGTTGATATTCCGGGGTGAAATTCCTGTCACTTTGGGCCCAGCCCTTCAGGCTGTAGCTGGGGGAGCTGTGGCCTGGAAGAGGAGCCGTGACGACTTTCTCAACGTCACTAAAGACTGGAAAAGAGCTGCACAAAGAGGTAAATATTATTTATATCCATTTTCTCATTCTATTAAAGACGCTGCCTGAAAGTTAAGCTTGAAGCAGTGCCCTGGCTCGGTCTCCT
This sequence comes from Melanocharis versteri, assembly GCA_013397845.1. Taxonomy (NCBI): domain Eukaryota; kingdom Metazoa; phylum Chordata; class Aves; order Passeriformes; family Melanocharitidae; genus Melanocharis; species Melanocharis versteri. The sequence continues at coordinate 282,758 of VZTG01002136.1, read as the reverse complement.
CAGGTTATGAGAGCAAGGCCTGCTCAGTAGCAAAATTCAGAATCTCAAATGACGTCCAAGCTCTGCAAAATGCTTAACTTGGTAAGTGGGGAGATTTTCTTGTAAATTCAATTTTTCTTGTAATTCAATACTGCACCAGAGGTCTCACTTGATGGAAAAGAGGCTCTGTGCTCCTGGAGTGTTTTACAAATATGTAAATATTATACCTAAGCTGCCCCTGTTAATTAAATATGGCACTTTACACAAGCATATTGTTTCCAGTCTCAATGTTCTGGCTTAAATCCATCATCAGTAATTACGTTCTGTCCTTTTAAATTCTTTCCCGGCTTAATTAGCTAAATTATTCTACTTCACTTCCTGTCCCAAACTTGCACGCAGTGCTGGTGACCCTTCCCTGTGGCTCCTGGGTTTTGTCCCCTCGTAGGAGTTGTGGCATCATTACTCATCCGTGGGGAGCTGAGAATTCCACAAGGATTCTGTGGCTCCCGAGTGCTGTCACTGGGCTATCACAATTTACCCAACACATAACCACGGTATATATTTATATATGTTTTATTTACATTTTTCCAAGCATTTTTATGTCATCTCTGCTTCCCCCAAATGTTTTTGATTCGCAATAAATGTAATTCCTAGTGTTAAAGCTAGAAAATACTCTGTTCCCAGCTCTCCTTTTTTAGATGAGGGAACTAAGCAAAAAAAAAAATCATCCAAACCATCAGGCTGTGCAAAATAAATCAGAAATTAAAACCTGTAAAGCCAAAAGTGCTGGACAAGAAGAGCACATTAGAGGCACTGGACAGCACAGAAAATCCAGGACTGCTAACGAGAACTCCACATTTTTAACTTCCAGGTATTTGGATATTAAATTAATGGCTCCAGGTCTCAGGAACATGGAACAGCACCACAGATGAGAGAAACTCTGCTCAACTCCGAGAGGAGTTCTACGATTAATAAAGATAAAATAGGCACAAGGTAGGAAGGGAGGGAGCTGCAGTTTAATACACTTATCCTAAGAATATTTCTATAAAATCACTTCAAGTTTTTTAGTGAAACAAAGTCCTGAATAGAAATGGAATATTTATTTTCAATACCAGCTTTTAGCTACCAAGATTCCATTAAAATTATGCCGGAGAAAAAAAAATTAAAGATATGTATCTCGCTAATAAAAATGCACTTTGGTGATAGATGTTGCGGAAGCAGAACCTGCTGTAAATTAGGTCACTTCTCCAGTAAACCATCTCCTGAACTCCTTTGTGGGAATTATGTAGGAACCAGGTTTTCTTTTCAAATCTTAATCTAAAACTTGGAGAAGGGACAAGTCTTCTACCTTATTCACATTCATAAAAAAATCATAATGTAGCATCAATATTCACTTAATAAAGAGACCATTTACACTGCTGGGCTGCTGTTCTTTTGTTTGCCAGGGTGGATTTTTTTTTTAATCATATGGAAGAGTCGGTGCAGCAACATCTGTGACTTGTCAGTCATTTAATTAACCAAAGAAAAGCTAGCTATTCATTTTATTTCTGTATATGTTAATGCTAAAAACTAATAGAAAACAGCTAGTAAATTGTCCTCTGCATATATTGGACACAGCAACAATTACTCTGGCAGAGAAGATATAATAAAAGAGGAAATTTTAATAGTATTCTTATTCTATTTATTCTCAGGGGCTTCTGTTTCAAGGTACTGTAGAAATTAACAATTATTTCTTTTCATTGTTTTTGATGATCTTTTTCTATTACGGCCCTATCCGACTTAAAAGAAAATATAATTTGAACTTTTCTTTTTCGTATTAAATTTTCTTTGGCACCTGGAGATTTCCTTTCTGGTTGGTTCCGGGGAGGTCCTGAGAAGGTTTCAGAAAAATAAGCAGCAAGTGTTTCTTTCAGCCAGCTGGTTAAGGCATGTCAGTTATTGGGGCAATCAAGAGAACTCAGCTTAAACCCAGAACTTTCACATAATAAAATAATTTGCTTTTCCAGCCTTCATTTTATTGACAAATATGTCTTTCCCATATTTTTGGAATGTCTGTCATACGATACGTCTAAATACTTGCTATTGCTCTGCTATATAAAGCAATTAACTGACTTTATACAGCAAATTGTCAGAGGATTTCCCCGGAAAGCTTGGGGAAATCTAACCTACGGAACTATTCTCCAATTTATTGACATGCTACGACGGTGAAAAAAGTAGGACATCAATAAACAGCTTTAGCTGGAAAACTGGAATCTGATTATAAGTATTGGGAGCTGGAGACCAGAGGCTCAATTAAAATACGTGGCATGGCTTTAGTTTAAAGCAGAGAGGTGCTGGATTTGAACGGGGAAAAGCAAGGCTTGGTGAAGGGTGGGAATGCAGCGATGGGGAGTTTTACCTCCAAAGTTCCCCCTGGGTCTGTTTGAACTGGATCCAGGTCCAGCTCCTCATCCCAGGCCACTCCTGTGCTGCTTGGAAGCTTCCACAGGGAAAGAATCTCTAGGATTTCGTGCAGGAAATGATCTTGTCTCCCTTTCAAGGGCAGAGCGATGGTGCAAGAGGAAAGCTGGAGCACAGGTTGAAGTGAAACAGCTCAGGACTGGATGGATTCCCCATCCCTCAGGAGAGTCCTTCTACTTCCTGCAGAATCCAAATCCCCCAAAGCAGCAGGTTTGGAAATTTTGGGTTGAGAAAAGCAATCAAAGCATAACCATCTAGGTTGATGCAGTAAATATTGATAAGAACCGAAATACCTGCGTAAGAAAGTAGATCAAATAATTCAGGAAGTGCTGGATCACTCACAGGAATTTGCAGAATAGCCTGAAATCCCCATTATTCACAAATAGGATTTCAGAATCACAGAATCATTAAGGCTGGAAAACACCTCCAAGATCATCACGTCCAACCTCTGACTGAGTAGCACCAAAACTGCAGTAACAGACTAAAAATAAAGCAAACCACAGATTTTACAGGACCAAACAGGGACAAAGAAAAAGGGGGATAAATTACAGAAAAAAATATATACGTGATGTTGAGAAGGTAATTTTTAATATGGTGAAAGAAACTTTCCTACCTGAATTTTAACTTCATTATTTTTACTAAAAGACCTTGTGTTGCAGTACCTCACCTCCAGTGCTGTGAGGAAAAGGAAGGGCTGCTGAGACTGGCTGGAAATAATTGCTTTGTTAACAAATTATCTGTCCAAACACAGTTCTTACACCTGTGTAACTCGAGCTTTTCAACACCTTTTTCTGCTCTTTTATCACCGCTGGTGGTTACACTCATTTGGAGCTTGGTTTTACCTGTAACCTCTTTTTAGGGTTGGTTTTACATTCCATTGGCACAGAAGGAGCAATAGGGGCTTGATCTTGATGTAGCACGAAAAATAAAGAGGGAAAAAGCAGAGGAAGAAATTCCAAGATGAGCTGCATCCCTTCCTTTGGAAGTGTCCCCCCCTCGATGAAATGCATTTGTACGTGTCAGGAGCCCGGTGCCACCTTGGCTGTATTGTTAATATTCTGGTTATCATGCAAGAAGTCATTGATGAACAAGTTTAAGCAGTGTGCAAACAACGGCGCCTGCTGGGAAGTGTTAAGGTACCCATCATACCATGTCAACTTGACAGGCCTCATGTTGTGTTTCTGATTATATTTAGTCATATAAAATTAACTTTTCCTAATGTAACGGGTTGGGGAGGCAACGTGGACAGCGCGAGAGTTATTTAGGCTAAAACCTATTTGTATTCAGATTTACTAATGAGAAGCACAATATGAGCAAAATCCCCGGCTCGTTGGATGCATTTATGGAGTGGCAGGGCTAGGGTGCCTGGAGCCTCAATCCGTGGAAGAGGCGATAAAGCAGGAGGGTTTTGTGATGTTCCCGTTGTCCAGCAGTGCCAGCTCCGGGCCCCACACTGCTCCTGCCTGGCCACGGCAAGACTGAAGCTGTTTCCAACTTGCCTGGTGCTGTGCTCACTTCTATGTGGGGTTTTTAGGGTTATTTAGAGCAGTTTTTAGGAAGTTGCAGTGGTTGCAGGTTCCCAGTCCTTTTTTTTCTCTTTTTTCCCGTTTATTTTCCCCTTTCTTTTAATTTCTCCTTTCCTTTCCTTTCCTTTCCTTTCCTTTCCTTTCCTTTCCTTT
>VZTG01002136.1:247639-276757 GCA_013397845.1 Melanocharis versteri | reverse complement strand
GGAAGGGAAGGGAAGGGAAGGGAAGGGAAGGGAAGGGAAGGGAAGGGAATTTTAAAAAAACCCAATAAATACTCAAAAAATTTACAGAATACATTTTAGAAGTTGCTAATCAGTGAAAAGGTCACTCTCTGCAAAGTCACCCATTTCCAGACATGAAAACAGAACTATAAAATGAGAGTGTTTTGGGTAATATTGGGATGAGTGTAGTGGAAGAGATCTTTGTTCTCTCTCCCAGCTGCTCAGGAGCTGGGCCATGGCTTTGCTGCCATCCTGGTTCCAGTCCTGAGGAAAGAGAGGAGGATGCGACTCAGATTTAGAGGTGAGAGTGAAACTCACACCCTGTGCTGCCGTACTTAAGGAAGTGACCCACTGGTGGGATTTGGGACAGAATAGATGGATAAGGAAAGGCACTCAGGGCTGCAGGATAACATCAAGCACATGAAGGAAAGGACTGGCTTCTGCAGCCTCATGTCAGAGCCAGGATCCTCAAAGAACGGGCCAATTTAGCAAGTCAAATAATTATTTTTTTAAAAAAACTTTCACCTGGGAAGGCAGTGACAAGGAACCATCTGCAATCAGCTTCGCCTCACCTTTGTCTGGTGGCAGCAGAGGAAATCCTGCAGTGATATTACCTGTGCTAATGTGAACAGAGCTCAATCCACGGGAGAATAGGTGAGCAAATGTGGGTGCACACAAGTGTAAGCCCCAATTCAAGAATGTGTCCCTGGTTGCCTGGAGGGAAAAAAACCACTCCTGGCAAGTGGAGAATGCATTATCTCCATAATATAGCTGGGAGATACCGGAGGAAATTTCAGCATCAAATATTTGTACACGGGTCCTATTTATTAAAAGCAAATATTGACCGTTCGGTCCTTAAATATTTTAAATAATTTATTCTAAATATTTTGATACCGGAGTAAATTAATGCTAAAGCATTTCTTTGTTTGTGCCAAATCAGTGCTTCCCAGTAGGAAGTTAGTCCATCCTTGCAAGCAAGCTTTCACTCTCAGTAGGCAGTCCATTTCTGTAGAGTGCCATTAACTTAATTTCAAAAAGAACCAGTAAAGGTATATGGAGCAGGCAGTAATAGCATGGAAAATATCCAAAATTACTAGACCCCAGCAACAGAACTTCGATGCCATTTTCATGCACTAATAATTTGTAGTTTACATATTGAAGGTAACTATAAACTGACTACTTCCTTGGTTAAATCTTGCAGGTAATTGCAAATATGTTGTTAGTGCTGTACCTTTCCCCATCTGAGAGCAGCATCTCCAGGAAAAACAACAGAAAGCACAATTTTCACTTTATTATCCAGAAGTTTTCTGGAGTTTCTTTGTCACCAACAATATTAAATTTACTTGTGATCAAACTGTAAAAGTGTGGCAATTTTTAAACTAGATTTCATAAGCAGAAATTGTAACATTTTAGATAATCTTGGCTTTCATTTTAGTCAAATCTTGTCTTAATAATGCAGATTTGATGAATATGAAGTACACACATGGAAAATTATATGTTCCAAAGCATAAAAATCTTTTAGGGCTCCTCTTTATTTTGGCTGAGAAGTTTACTCTGTGGAAAGAACAGTATCAACACAACAACGTTGTTTACTCTTGTGTGTCATCCAAAATAATTTGTATGAGAAGTGGGACACAGACCTTCCTATTCCTTCAAAGGTTTTCATGAAGAATTCTGCATTTCTGCTGCCCCAAGAGCTGCTGGTTGGATGGTTTTCACATGCAAAGCAGTTGCAGCAAGGAGGTTGGATTTAAAGAGATGGAGCAAGGTGGTTTTTCATTACTCCAAGGTCACCAATAGCCCAAATCCCAAACCCCTGGCTCTGATCAATCTGCTCATGGTGATGGACTTTTGGACCATGTACCCAAAAGTTTTGCTCCAGTTAAGACAGGAGGGACAGAGATGCCTTGGAAGGTGAAGGGAGAATCTTCCCATCTGGTTAAATCCAAAGGAAAACTCCTGCTGGTTTCACTCCTCTCTGTATCAAGGTCTCCTCTTGGGACAGGAGTTTTCTTGGAAAGGTGAGTGACAGAAAACTCTGGGAAAGGCTTCCAACCACTCACATACCCCATTTATGCCAATCAGCCAGTGCTTCCCCTGCTCACAGAGCCTGCATTTCACAGTTCAACACATAATTTAAGAATTTTCAATATCTGAGTCTGTGAAGTTCATCAAACTTTGCTCTGTGTGTCCTGTTGGACATTTAGGGGCCCTGGAATCACTTTGGTCTTCGATCATTTTGGTTTCAAACCACTTAAAACGTTTGTTGTAAAAAAATGATTGTGCCTCGTCTAAGGGACCACTGAATTTTTTCTGATAGATAAAATCACAGATCAAGATCAGCAATGCATCAAGATCAGCAATTAAATGGGTTAATTCTTCATCCTTTTGGTAAACCAAAGAAACTGTCCTGGGACGGGGCAATGCTTGGAATATTTGGAAAGAAGAAGTTAGAAAGAGTGTGTGAGACTGAGCAAAGTGGGCAATTTCCACTCATTTAGCTGGAGCCCAGGATTTGCTGGCCGTGCCAAGTGGAGATCCTGCAGTTGGCGGAGCAGGCAGGAGGTAATTGCAGTGCTGGGCCAGCTCCCTGTGAGGAGCATTGCGAACTGCATTTTGGGCCTGGGAGCACGAGCCAGCACAACAAATTAGGGAATGTGATCTGCAAACCGCAGGACAGCATTGCTGCCCTCAGAAAAAGACATCCAGTGAGAAGGTTGTTCAGCCAGAAAAGAGGATATTAATAAAAAAAAAATCTTTTCGCTCATTGACCATCCAGGGGGAGTTCACAGCAAAAGGCACTTTGTGACCATTATTTTAATTAGTAGATAAATTGACATACAACAGGCACAAGGTTGGTAGCAGGGATCTCAAACTGAGTAACTCCCTCTGCTCACCTTCCCAGTGCCCAAGGCCAGGTTGGATGGGGCTTGGACCAGCCTGGTCCAGTAGAAGGTGTCCCTGCCCACGGGAGAGGTTGGAATTGGATGATCTCAGAGGTCCCTTCCAATCTAAACCATCCTATAACTCTATGATACATCAACCTCAATGACCTCAAGAAATCTGAATATCAAAAGGAAGTTAAAGCCGTCCATATTTCGGAGGTATCCAATGCCTCTGCATCCAATGTCCTGTTGAAAAAAAGTTCAATTCCTTGCAAACCAGGATTTTCGCAGCTGGATGTTGGACATGGAGTCGATCCCCCCTCCATGAAGGTGAGGGAAGGTGTCCCCGTGATTTCCTGTGGGAATCCTCACCCCCTGACCCGGCTCCTCCCCGGGGCATGAGAAGGGATGTAGAGACTGGGAGCGGGAGCACGGAGTCCCAACCCTCCCATCGGGATGCCCTGTAGGCAGCGGAGGAAATGGAGTAAGGACAAGGAAAATTGGATTTAATAATTGCCACTAATAAAGGGGCAAGCGCAGAGAGCCAGTTCTACGCTGTCGGCAAAATTAATTGCTCAAGGCACATTAACAGTGTATTAGTTAACACATACACAGTGAGTAAATTGTAATTAAGCTAACTAACTAAATAATAAATACCTAGACTTGGTATGACAATCGGTCCTTGTAAAAAATCCTTTCCACACCAGTGATAATTATTGACTTGCACAACTTAAACTGAAAAAATCCAAACTAATGTTCATCTATTTTAATCTTCAAAATGGCTTGGATCGGTATTTTTATTTTTTGTATTGGTAAATGAACTAATGATGTCATACAGCAGCATTAAGTACTATTAAACAGGCCATAACTAACATTGGGTGCATAAATTATACATAAACTGACACTTTTATGCACTTTGTGAAGAATTGCTTCATGGGTTATGCAATCTTTTCCAAAACAAGTTCCAAGGAATAACATCACCAGTTATGTTTCATAGCTACAAATTGGTAACTGAATTAACATTCATTTATTAAGTTTACATGGAGAACTCCTCTAATTCAAACGCTTGCAGATTATAATTTATTTTTATCCGAGGTATAATTTTTCATCTCTTGTTTTTGCCAAAGTCAATACAACCTCAGCCAAACTCTGGTTCCAGTTCTCCATTTGTACCCTCCTGTTCTTGGCTACTTACCTAGATGAGTCTTTTCTAGCTGGGAAGGTAAATAAATGAGCTTGGATCACCAAAAAAAAAGTAGTTTCTAAAATTTTGAATTTCAACTACGGTTCCTGAGTCAATATTGACAGCTTTAGGATCCTACTCCTGCAATTTAATAACAAAATAGAACAGAGAATCGCTTTTGCACATATGGAACTTGAACAACTGATCTGCCAGGAGAGGTTGAATATGGTATTTTTTAATAATCTGTTTTATTTCTCCTATCCCAGTTTAATCTGCAAGTCAAATACAGGCATGCAGTGGAGTGGGACAATATGAAAAGACCTTTTCTCCATGAATAAGCTGCATGAAAGTCCCAAAAAGGACTTGTCTTCTGGGACACAGGCTGCTGCAGCGCTGAAGAGGTTCACAGTATCAGAGAGGAGATTAGAGGAGGCTGGCATCATGATCACGTGGAATGTTAATAAACAGGGAGAGGAAAGTGAGGAAGGAGAACGTGGATGGAGAGACAGAAGAGCAGTAGAGAGGATCACAATATTCTGGTGGACCTTGTGCAAGTGAGAAGATAATTAAGGAAGAAGGAACTAATTGTTGCCCAGAGAGGTTGAGGATTCTCCATCTCTGGAAGTGTCCAAAGCCAGGTTGGACAGGGCTTGGAGCAGCCTGGGACAGTGGGAGGTGTCCCTGCCCATGGCAGAGGTGGTCCTGGATGAGCTTTAAGGTCCCTTCCAGCCCAAACCATCTGGGATTCTCTGATTCTACAATTTTCTAATTCCTGCAGCAACTAAGAGCCTTGCTACAGGCACTGGGGTCAGATTTAGGGAGGATTCAACAGTTTAATCTGATAGAGAGTCATTACTGGGAGCAATTTTTGTGGGAACCTTTACATTCCTGCCTCAAAAGGAAATATTCCTGGTAAAGATCTCCTCATTGAAAGACGTCCTCGCTAAATAGACAGTGACACAATAGGAAGTGACACAAATCTAAATTTATCCTTGATATATGGTTAAAGACTTCATGGAGCCAGTTATAGAAAATAATCTCAGATCGAGTTGATTCATTTCAAATTAAATGGAAACCAAATAAATTCAAAAATCTATTAAATGGAAAGACAAATAAAGTCCCGTAAGTTCAGTTTTCCTATAGCAGAAGGGGAAATGTGATGAAGTGCCGAGGCATGAAGTTATCTGGACTGCAGAGATCACAGAGCAGGAGGTCACAACTCCTACATCCATGGCAGGGTGCAGTGACGTAGGGATGCCCCTGAGGCAGATTTCTTCATGGACTCTGATGTCCCAGGGTATTACGAGGCACAGACACAGGTTCTGGTCTAAAATTAGGTCTGATCAGTCACATTAAATAATCCTTCCTTTGTTGTACTCCTCATTATTCACTTGTTCCAGATCCTTCCAGATATTTTATCTTTCTAACTCTGAAAATCAGTCATTTCTTAAAATTGAAGAAAAATGGAGTTGTTTGAGAATAAACCCACCCTATCTCATTGCAAAAGCATTCAACCAATTCTTTTCCTTTGATCATTTAAGCATTGGCAGGGGCTGCCCAGGGAGGTTTGGAGTCCCCATCCCTGGAGGTGTCCAGGGAAGGGCTGGAGGTGGCACTCGGTGCTCTGGTCTGGGGACAAGGCAAGACCAGGGACCAGGTTGGACTCGATGGGCTGGGAGGGCTTTTCCAACCTCAATAATTCTGTGATTCTGTGATTCTGTGAATCAGTCAGACTCTGTTCCATGTGCCTACGTGCTGATGGTTAGAACAAGGTGCAGAAATAACCAGGTGAGGCTCTTTGACCCGCGGCCCGCAGGAGAACAGGTAACCAGGAGTGATTGAACACTTTGGATCTATTAAACCTGTTAAACATGGCTGAAGACTGAACTTGGCTGATAAATCATTCCAGAGTGCGTCTTGCATGGATTGAAGGGAGAGGGAAATGAAATATATAAAAAAGCCATCAAGACTGAAATTATTCTTTAACCTCCACAGCCTTTAAAGTGTTTCTCAAAGCCTAATGATACCTTGTCATTTTTCTGATTTAATGCACATTTGTTCGGGTTGGCCTGGGCCAGGGGGGTCCTGTTTCTTCACAGATAATTTCCATAGTCGGGATAAGGATGTTTCAACCAAATCCAAGTAGTTTCTCCTCAGCAATGTGCCTAGCAGTAGGGAGAGTAGAAATTTGTGAGTTTAGAAGACTTCATCATTAAAAATCCCTAGTTTAGCCTAGAAAACAGTGGAGTTTTATATAAAAACTTGATTTCTTGCCTTTTTTTGTGTGTGTCTTGATTTTACCTTCTTTCCATTGCAAAAGCAGAGCTGTCACAGTAAAGATGCGTTGATGCCTTTAAGGCTGTTACTGGAAAAAATAATTATGCATCTGCCAAATACCACCAAAAAAGTTGAATTTAACTATTCTGCTTCTCTATTTCCCTAATTCAGGGTTGAACTTCAAAACCTTGTGGGACTATTTATAGAAGGCAGTCAGGATTCTGTTCCCTCAAAAAGAAAACCAAGGATATAAAATATAGCACAGATATGTAGAGAGGACTTCAAGATGTGAAATGTAAAAGTATTCTATGTATTACTCCAAAAATGAGCACTCACATAAAGCAGTTTGAGGATATTATTTTGGTTTTTCATTGTTTCTTGTAGCTGCTGTCTAATCCAATGGATTAGATCATCCAGGGCTCTAAATGAAACCCAGAAATTCCTTTCTTTGTCAGTGCTGGAGAACATTCCACACAGGGTCCCAGCTGGATCTGTCCTGGATCCAATGCTATTCAATATTTCATTAACAACTTGGATGACAGAAGAGAGAGCAGACTTTGGATGACACCAAAGTGGGAAAGATCGCGAGTATTGAAATTCCAAATTATTTTGGAGCAGCATCCTAATGATGACATTTAATAAAGATGAGGCACTATGTAGAGGAAGAAAAATCCAATCCACACAAATACAACGGTGGAAGTGGTGTGACAAAAAGGCAAAGAACTTTCTGGGATCTCTGCAGAGCTTCATTAAAGCCTTAACAAATATAAAGTGGCTGTTTCCTGGCATTAGCCTTTAAAAACAAGATGAAGAAAAACTGGGGAAAAGTGCAGAGGAAAATAATAGGAAATTATAAACATTGAGAAAAGCTGTGATGAGTTTGCTTAGTCTAGAAAGAGGAAGGAGACCCTCAATCCTATTTTAATTTTAAATATGTTTATGGCCATGCATATGAAAGCAAATATGTGTAAATCTTTATTTTAAACAAGGTGACAAGCACTTTTTTCCATGTCCAAAGAGTGCTGGACAAGAAGTAACAGGTTTTAGCTCGCAGGAAGGGAGGTTTTTCTATCTGAAAGGATAATTAGGCACTGGAGCAAATTACCAGGGGAGATTGTGAAACTCACTGGCAATTTTGAAGAACAGATTAGACATACATCTGCCAACACTCGTGTAATTTTAGTTGGTCCTGGTCCAGGGCACAGAAGGAAAAGGGCCCGGATCCATCTTGCCTGATGGGAGAGACACCGAACTCTGGGAACTGGCCGTCCTGGGAACCTCTGATGGGCCATTTGGAGGGCAGAGGTGTTAAATTCTGTGTATTGCAGAGCCAGAGGTGACTGCATTCCTCATCCACTTGCTGGAGTCAGCTGGAATCAATCTGGATATGGGCATATTCCAGCCTGGAATCCAGCTTAACACCCTCTCCACCCCACCAGCTTCTCAGGGCTTCTCGATATATTGAATCAAATGTCCTGAATGGGAATCAATTCCCAACACAGAGAGGAAAATGGACATCCAGGATATAAGGATTTGTTTTTGCATATATCCTTTTATCTGAATGGGTTATTTCTGCATCCAAAAATACCGGTCTCAGGCCAGTGCAGTCAAAATAAAGAGTTACAATTTAAAGTTAAGGCTTAGAATTTAAAATAAAGAATTAGAGCTTAAAATAAAAAGTTGCCGTTTAAAATAAATACTTGCAGTTTAAAAATAAAGACTTCTAAGTTCAATCTCAGCCATTTGCATAATATTCAGCAATCAGCTAAAAATAAGAGTGTAAAAGACCAAAAGTGGTTCTGTGCCTGAAAATAAAGTGGGTTTTGTCATGGCAGCTGTACCTGGGTACCTACAGCTTCCATAGACATCCAGCAAAATCCCTGCTAAGCAATCCCTGTGGGATTCCTTGGCAGGATGCCGTAAAGAAATAGAATTTTTTTAATATTCCCTCCTTCCTTTATAGTAATATTTTATAATAATTTTGCGTTACTCCTTTGAAATCCCCCTCCCAAAAAAAACCCTCGTGCACCAGGGGCATATTCCCTAACTCACAGCCTGGGCTTAAAATGTCTGTCCAGGAATTCTGCCCTTTGCTTCCAGACTAAATGCTCCTACACGGCCTCCTCGCTGGCCAGGCTCGTGCCCATCTGCCGGGATGGCGCGGTGCCCGCGGCAGGTCGGCGTGCCAGCTTCCCTGGGTCAGGAATGCCAGGATATGACAGCACTAGATGGACAACCTGCCTCGTGCTGCCACACTCTCCCTTCCAAAATCAGCTCTCCTCAGGCTGGTTCCGCGCATCAGGGATCAGGCAGCAAACGGAAAATACCTGAAGGGAGCGGGAAGCATGAAAGGTTTGGGGCTATTTGCTCTTTCCAAAAAATCAGGCTTCTAGGAAACACAGAAAGCTCATTTGGGATGTAAGATATTATAAAAATATTGCCCACAGGAATGCTCTGAAAGCAAACCTTTGGCAGGGTTTCAGTTGCTGCATTAGGCAACTCACGGGCAAAAGGATTGCTCCCAGCTCTTCCTGGCCAGGACTCCCATTTGCGTGGGAAGTGCCTCTCTTCCTCCACACTAATTAATAAACCAGCAGTATTGACAGGCTGCATCACCCGCAATGGGGTCAGCGCAGCAGGGCCCACAGCACGGGGTGAGGGTGCTCAGCTCTGTCCGGCTCCAGGAGCCCAGGTGGCATCAGAGGGAACCCAGTACCTCAGAGGGGATTTGGATTTGGGTTTGCCCACAAAATCAAGGGAAGACGCAAGGTTGGGCTGGGCCTGGAGCAGCCTGGGATAGTGGAAGGTGTCCCTGCCCATGGTGAGGGGTGGAACTGGATGGGCTTTAAGGTCCCTTAAAGAACCAACCCAACACAAAGCAGTCTGGGATTCCCATCTGAACTCCAACAACCCTTGCACTTTCCACTGGCAGTTCCAGCTCTTTCGGAGGACACCCATCTTCCCCCCAAAAATCAGAATGGCGAATCAGAGCAAGAAGAATCCTAAGGAAATAGTGTTAATATCTCCCCCAGGAGGGAATGCCTTCCTGAGGAACCATGTCAGGAACGCACCTGGTCAGGCACTCCAAGGCACTGGCTGTGCTTCAGCCCCAGACACCCAAACACGTGCACATTCTCAGCCATGTAGAAAATTATCCCCAGCGAAGCTGGTCACGTATTAAACACCACGCTCCTGGCTGTTTTCCAGAGCCTGACATGCGGGAAGGTGGACACGCCGGGAGACAGAACGAGTGTAGATCATTACAGGAACCGCAAAGGGCGCAACTGTGAGTGATGGAGCCGTAATGGAAAGCCGGGAGTGTGACAGCGGGAACGGCGCTCGCCTGAGCCGCGGCTCCCGGCGATCCCACGGACACCACTCGTCTGATAATCCATCACTGATCCCGCTCCTGATCCCGCCCTGGAACCTCTGCCTACCTTCTGGGCTCGCCACCTGTGATACTCCTTGAAAATTCAGGGGACGAGGTGAAAGTGTAAAGCAACAAAAAGCCACATGTGGGTGGAATAAACCCCTCCGTGTTTCCTGTATCCATATTCACCTTCCCCTGCCATCACCTCATCTTATATCCTTAGTTATTATCTATATTTCCATAGCAGAGGAGCTCAACGCTAAGATCAAAGCTCCACTGTGCCAATCACAGGAGCTGATTGCTGCCTGACAGACAACCAAAATCAGGCATTTGGGGTGAAAATGTGGGTATAAGGGCAAGCTGCCCCAAGTGACATCTGTGCCTGGGCACAGGTCTGGATGGCACCGTGGCTGAGGGCACGGTAATGCTTTCCATTTCTTTCCAGTCATACAAGTAAAGGAAACCATCCTGCTTTATTTTATTAAAGTCATACGTTATTCTGGAATTCTGTGTTGCTGTTATTCTGCCTGCTTAGTCTGGCAGTCTGAGTATATTTGAAAACCAATAAAATAAAATATTACCAAAAAACATAATACTCTAGAAATCCACTCCCTTCTGTAATTACAGTTTAATGTCTAACATACTTTGTGCTTCACATTCAGCAAACTTTGATACAGTACTTAGACAGAAATTATGGTGCACCAGAGTAACATACATTTGCTGGCAATGAAAATGGGAAATAATTTCTCTTTTATAATTAGGGGATGTCTGCAGGATGGAGGTGCTATTTGTTTGTCATCACAGAATATGCCTGCCTTGTGTCAGGCAATCAGTTTGACATGTGGAGTTAACTTTAGGTTATCCAGACCAGGCACAGGCATTTGTTCTCCATTTTCTCTTCTGTCTCACAGCGAGTCCAAATGGGAACCTTTCCTGGGCATGTTACACGGAAGGGCAGCAATTTCTTGTAAGGAATGTTTGTTTGCTGTTTTTTAAATCTCTTATTCTCAAAAATACTCTCTTAGCAAAACCACAAAGAGACATATTCCTGAAGTGCTTGAAGTAGGAGACCGCAAGCTTTAACAATCAAAATAATAAAAATTGCTGCTCTATTATGATGGGGAAAAACTTGAGGTTTGCTCTTTTGCCAGCATTTGTGGCATATTTCTAGACATGATGTTGGTAATATAGACCGTGTGAACAAAGTTTGGAAGGCAACATCTTTTAATTGAATGGCTCCAGCAGTAATTATTATTTGGTCTCTCGTTAATTAACAATTTACAAATGGCAGCCAGCACAGTATGGTTAAATTACTTCTTCAAGATGACTTAAAGCTGGAAAAGGGTTGCAATTATTTTCTATCGGAATTTTGCCTCTTTCTTTTACTGGAAGTTTCCCTTTGACCCTGTAAGAGAATTCAGGGATTGATGGGGAAAAAAAAAAAAGAAATTGTGTCATCTATGTCCTTCCCACGAAAGTTTCCCAGTGTGTTCACAGGCAATTTCCCACCTCCAGGAGCAGACAGTAATCACAGCTGAACAGCGTTTTAAAATCCAGTCTTCTTCACTTGTTTAGGTCCAGGAAAATGAATTTAACTCTCAGGTTTCTCTTTTTTACACAACCAGAGCAGACAGCTCATGGCTTCCTTCAATACACCCATTCCCAGTGATTCCAGTAACGAACCCGGGCCAGCAGAGCTGGGCAACCCCTGGCTCTTCTCCTGCTGAATGCAGTCAGTGATCCAATTATTAATTCAGCAAATCATAGAATTGTGTAAAGGTTCGGGTTGGAAGGGACCTCAAAGCCCATCCAGTGCCACCCCTGCCATGGCAGGGACACCTCCCACTGTCCCAGGCTGCTCCAAGCCCCGTCCAACCTGGCCTGGGACACTGCCAGGGATCCAGAGACAACCACAGCTTCTCTGGGCACCCTGTGCCAGGGCCTGCCCACCCTCCCAGGGAAGAATTTCTTCCTAATATCCAACCTAAACCCTCCTAATATCCAACCTAAACCTACTCTTTGTGAGATTGAAGCCATTCCCCCTCGTCCTGCCACTCCAGGCTCTTGTAAATAATTTCTCTCCAGATGTTTCAACTCTTTGTGTCATTGTGAATTTCTCAGCTCTAGCGCTCTGGTGAGGCCAAATTCTCAAAAGTGGCCTCAGAAGTAGAAGAGTCTCTGCAGGGACATGATGGAAGAGCCACTGCTTGGGACAGGGACAAACCAGTGGTAATTATCCCCCAGGGAACACTCTTTCGGGAAGGTGAGGTGTAGGGAACAGAGTAGGCCTTGTTCATCCTCAGTTGCTGAATTCATGGGGAGAACCAAGGAGGAAAATCTGGAGCTCACTGTCTGCTAATGTGTGTAAATTGTGTCCTTTGTGCCTCCATCCAGCAGCAGCCCATGCAGGACGAGCAGGATGTGTAATTATCCAGCAGGAATGTGCACACGGAGATGTGAGGGGATGAGAACGTGCACAGATTTTTAGGCACCTTTTTAGGGGCCGCTTTGGAAACACCGATCCTTCAACAGGTATACAAAGAGATTATCACGATTATCTGGCATTTCCTCGAGATCAAGAGATGCAGTCAGGAGAATCATGTTCATTTTTGTGGTTTAGGGGTGTGATCTCAACACAAATGGCATTTGCCAAACACAAAAAGCAGCCTAGGTTCCTGCCCTCACACTGAGGAGCAGGAGAGCATCACCCGGGCACTGCTTCTCTCCCGGAGTCGTTTTAGCCTGTCAAGCTCCACACAAACTTTTATGTAGAAAAATAAAAGCTGGTTTATTTTCTGAACAATCTCATTAATTCTTCTGCAGGATTTCACCAGCGTACTGACAATTTCTTCCCAAGGAAAAGAAGGAGCTGCCAAGCAGAGGCCGCTGCTTTGGTCAGGGTGCAGCTGCAGTTCACTGCTCCTTTTTGAAAGCAAGTCCTGCAATTTTACCCATTTTTCCCCAAGGATTAAAGTAGAAAAAAACCCCAACAAGATATCACCATTGCCACAAATCCAGAAGGAAATAATACCTGGTGTGAAATGAGACAAAATGTCTTATCTTGAAGGTTGGGCCAGGTTGCAAGGACATCCCAGTGAGGAATCCAGTCCTTGATTTATTGGGACTGAGCAAATTTATTCCTCTACTTATTTATTAAATTTTTATAAACATGCTGTCCTAGAAAATCAGTACAGTTAATCCTGGCAGTGGTCTCCCACATGCTGGTGACAGTGGCTTGTCCCTGGGAGCAGCACACCAGCCTGGGCTTATTTCAACTGGAAAAGAAAACTTTGGAAAGTGGCAAATTTTTTGCAGATGACAGAGTTTTATTAGGTGTTAGCAACAGCAATCCAAGAAACAAAGTTTAGGGCAACATCCAAAATAGCTGGCAAGGGGAGTGTGCTCATTTTATTAGTTTCAGCACCCTAAAATCAGGTTCTAACTCAATGAATTCCAGCAAAAAACAAATGATGGACAGAGTTCTCAGTGAGGAACAGCTGAGCTGAGAATACCTCACTGTGCCTGTGGATTTTGGGGTGAGGGCTCCAAATATTGAAGGGAATCTGTGGGTGAAGTCTCCATGGGATGAAGTAGAGCCTGGCTTCCCCATCTTGCCACAGAGCTCAGCTCTAAATGCCGATTAAACGTCCCCTCGTGGTCCTGCGCCAAGGGATGCAGATGTTCAGGCTCCCTCCCTCCCCGCCACGTGAACAGCCTGGGAAAAGCGTTACCCTGACAATGCTGAGAGGTGAAGTTGTCACTTTTTCTGCTGCCCAGGAGTGAAATAATAAATCAGAGTCCCATAAACGGCGCTGACAGGAGACGGGCCCTGCTCGGAGACGCGCTGTCCATGCGCAGCCGCGGGTCGCTCCGCTCTGGGTGATAACAAGGGGCACAAAGAAATGCCAACTGTCACCCTGGCTGTCGTGGCATCAGTGCAACCGAGCTGGCAGGAGGGTGAGTCCCCTGCTTCTCCAGGAGCACCCAGGGACCCCTAAGTGGTGGCTTGAAGCACGGCTGGAGCCACTCCCATGGGAGCAGGCTGGGCACCCCTTTGGCAATAACTCCCCTCAGCCCGATGCTCCTCAGATCCTCTAGATCAGCTCACTGGTTTGCTGCTTTTTTAATAATTTAATTGTCTTTTTAAATTTTTTTTTACTAATTTAATATTTTTAAATGCTTTTCCATTTGCATTTTTTTAAAAAAATTATTTTATTTATTATGGTTTTTACATGGATACTGATGTTATATAGCCAGTGGCACTCAGGATGTTGCAGGATGCATTCATTGATGAGCCCAGAATATGTCCCATTTTCTTGTAGGATCACAAGAAGAACATCTCTGGGTAACAGATATTGTAACACCTGTGAAATACAGACAGTGAAATTCCCAGTGCTCAGCTAAAGCAAAGAACAAGGTCTCGTGCTTCAACATGGGCTCACCAAGAGCAACGAAAAAGATTTCATGGCAGAAAAGTATATTTAAAGTTTTACTCTCTGGCAGAGGGTTAAATACCTGCCGTGCTGGAGCGGAGTTTCTCCACAGAGCAGTGGGCAGACGCTGCCCCCTTCACACCCGGGAGTGATGCTCAGGGTGGTCCCTACAGCTCGTCCCTGCATCAACCCTTTAATCACACGACGAGGATAAGCCAAGGGAACCCCGTCCCTCAAAGATCACTCAGCGCCGAGGAACCGGCGGCAAGAGGGGAATGCTTAGAAATTCACCCTGGGGTCTCATGTTTTATTTTTCCTGAGGAGGAAGGAACCGTGGCACCGGAGGAGATCGGTGATGGAGCCCGCGCCTCGCTGGTGGGCAGCGCCCGCCTCTTCAAAGGGAGGTGAGCCCCCAAAAGGCCCCATCCCGCTGGCTCGGGGCAGCCAGGCTCCTTTCCCATGCCTCCAACACCATCTCACAGGCTGCAGCTCGGGGTTTGATCACCCTTATCGTTAGCTGAGCTTCCAGGGCTACGTATTTTAATAAGAGACATAAAATTATCCGGTCTGCTCTGAAACCCCGCCACAGCATTTGTTTCAATGACCCCCTGTGGTTGTGAATTCGGCAGATTGACTATGGGTTGTATGAAGAAGGATTTCCTTTTGTTTGTTCACAAAGCATTGCCCTTTAATTTAATCATACGTCCCTTTGCTCTTGTACAGTTCGCTGTTCTCTGCCCATTCCCCCTCCCCTCCTTTTTTTTTTTTTTTCTTTATACATTCTGGACATCTCCGACCATTCCAGTGCTAGCTGTAATTATTTCTCTTAATTCAGTTATTAAAAAATGTCTGCTCGTGGCAGAAGCATTGCGGATCTTTAGTCAAATTGATACAAATATTTTATTAGGATAATTAACAACCTTCAGCACAAGCTTGTTTGGGAGAACATTGGAGAAACTGAGTGGGTCTGAAATTTGAAACAGATGCAGGACATATTCATAAATAAAACCAGACCAAGTCAAACTGTGGCCTGCATAATAAGACATCACTCACTGTGTTTGCTATATATTTGCAGACATGTTGTTAGCTGCATTTATTACAAAAGTTAGGTGCTTATTTGGAAGCTTTCACTTCTGTGAGCTTGTGATACTTTCTGTAAAACAAGAACCATAAATCATAGCGTGCCGGTGTGAAACCCGTGCACCTCCAGATAACCAGCACTTGTCAGTAGATTGTCTAAACCAGAGGATTAGCCAAAATACAGATGGAGAGGAAACACAGACTGTTTACGTTGAGTATTTTGGCCAAGAGCCCAAGGAAATTACAATCGATATGGATATAGCATTTCTGAAGAGTTATGTAGCAAAAAGTGCAAGAAAATACTCTGACAGAGAAAATAAATAAAGCTGACAGAGGCTTAATTCTCTAGATCCTGTACTGTGGATAAAAATTAGAAACATTAAGCCATTAAATCATTTCAGCAGGACTTTAAACAATAGGAGCAGACTCGCCTGTTACTGCACAAGTTTAGATCCGTCTCTTTTGTAGACTGGATAAATACTCACCATTGCAACCTCCTCACTTCCCACACTTCCCACACTTCCCATACCCTGCCTGACCTACTTTCCCAGTCCTTTTTCATGTGGGACAGGTTTTAAATAAAATAGAAATTCCTCTTGCTTCTTACAGATTGGAGTTGATTAAATATTCTACTGATAAAGGGTAAGCAAATGTCAGATTCAATATAATAAAAAGAGAAATGAGAGTTCATACAAGCAGCAAAGCAAACAATCCATTTTCATACTTTATTAGAAACATTTATTGCCATAATGACTGCATTATACTAAGCAAGCAGGTGGAAAGGTGCTCTGTGCAAGATATTCTCAAATATCTTTATTTTGAGGATTTTATATCTCCAATATTTAGACAGATGTTTTATTCCCTATAATATAGTCAGAGTATGAAATGCTGTAATTTCAGTTACTACATAAGGATCAAAATTGTACTTGAAGATCACGGCCTGTCATTGTGATTTCGGCAATAATGGTAGACCATTAAATGCTCAATTTTTCTGCTTTGACTTTATATTCCCAATGGTGAGTGGCTTTAGATATAGATGGCAGAGCTCCGCGTGCACCGGCAAATGCTCTGCCCAAATTTGCGGAACGCATTGCGAGAGCGCTTCCCGGTGATTCTGCTCCCCGTACGATTCCATCGATACGCAGCTCTGATCCAGGGCCTAAATGGAAATGGCAAAGAGGGCCAGCTCTGCCTCTTGCTATCAAACAGCTGGCACTCGTTATCTTAACAAACAGTGGGAACTGTAATTAAGCAGATCTGTGTTCAATAAGACACCAGTGCCACCAGTGCTACCCCTGGAACAAGAATGGGCGCTTGTTTCAGAGCTTGGCTTTCTCTTAATTTACCAAATCAGGAGGCCCGGTCAGCAAATAATGTAACAAAAGATTTCATTATTATCCTTCATTTAATTTAAGAAAGAATTTAACCTATGTTCAGTGCTCAGGGCCCAGGCTTGCATTCCTCCTGCAGCCTGACTTCCTATGAGAGACAGTGGGAGCACAAGGAAAGCAGGACTCGCTTCACTCTAGGATAATCATTATTATTTCTTTACATCCAAGGCATTTTATTCTCAAGGATTCTTCTACTTAATATGTGTCAGTTCAAGTTTAGGATAAGAAAGAGAAAAAAAAAAGCCTGACATGTTAACCAAGAAAATTTACTACCCAGTTACTTCTTTTTATTAACAGGGATCATTAAGACATCAGTTTTTTCTTTTACTGGCAGCATTCCACAGCCAGAGTATTCACAATGTCTAGGACACTTTCATTTTGTAATCTGGAGGATACAGTATATTAATTTTCAGGATTTATCACAAGAAAAGTGAAGTCATACTAAGTACAGTAGGTGTAACTAACTTTCATGTCAAAAAAGCTGTAAAGAGTGCCAGAAGCTCTGCTGGGCTAATAATAAGCTAAAAGGATATAAACTTGATTAGTCTCACTTAAGAAGCAAGAAGATAAAGTAAGCTTGAAAAGGCCTTTGCTCTTCCTTCAACTTCAGTGGGTTGAAGAGAATCATGAAGCTTATCACCATGAGATACTCGCTATAATGCCAGTATAGTTATTAGTTATATGTTAATTTATGCTCTGCTGTGCCCAGCCGCTGCCACACCAGCGGAATTTGTAATTCTGCCCAAAATCTTTGCAGCATCTCAGTGCTGTCACACCGTGTCACATTCCCTTAAGTGCACCTCGCACGGTGATAAAAAACCTCCTTATTAAAAATTTCCAGCTACTGGAGGAAAATTGTTCCCCAAATGGAGGATCAAGGATGTCCTTTCCCTGCTCTTGAAGGCTGTGGACACTCTGGGGCTGTGCACCCTCCACGCTCCCCACTCTTACAGCAGGAATTTGGAGAGGAGAAGGCTCCAGAGAGGCCTCATTGTGACAGCCCAGTACTTAAAGGGGACTCACAATGAGGAGGGAGAGTGAATTCTTACATGGGCAGACAGTGTTAGGATTAGGGGAAATGGGTTTGAACTAAATGACCAGAGATTAGGTCAGATGTTGGGCAGGAATTGTTCCCTGGGAGGGTGGGCAGGCCCTGGCACAGGGTGCCCAGAGCAGCTGTGGCTGCCCCTGGATCCCTGGCAGTGCCCAAGGCCAGGCTGGAGCAGCCTGGGACAGTGGGAGGTGTCCCTGCCACGGCAGGGGGTGGAACTGGGTGATCTTTTAGGGCCCTTCAACCCAAACCATTCTGTGATTCTGTTCTATGATTTGGAGGATTTTTGCTGCTCTGTTCCATTGCAGAAGTCTGTGGGATCTAAACCAGGACCTGGGGATGGGACAATGCCTTGAAGTCACCGGTGCTGTGGGGTCTCTGCAGCCACCACAGGGCCCACCCCTTTCAGTAAAATCAGCCTTAGGATGAACTGTGGGTCCAAAACTAAATTACTACAAGGATACTTACTGTTAAATGCTGACTGCTAACGTGGATTTTACCTTAGTTGTTTAATCATTCTACAAATAAACATAGCAAGTTGGGCCCAGCTGCCAGGAACATTTCAGAAGATTAACACAAGAGTGGAAGAGCAAGTTTGCTGTAACTCACTTTTCTAAGGGGAAAATGCACCAAAATCCACATATTTGCCATCAGATTTTAGTAAACTGTAACCACACACCACTCTTGGGCTTTCCCTTTGCTCTTGCAGAATATTGTTGGTGCGTCTCTTCCAAAAGTCTTCGAGTTTGAAATAGAAAATGATGTCTGGAAACACTTGAGCACCTGGGTCCAACAGTTGCTTGCATTTCCACACCATTACACAGCCATACTTTTTTTAACCCCTGAGAATTAAATCCAGTTAAGGAATAGCACATCTCAGTGTGTTTTATTAACTTGTGTTAATCCCACTGTGTTTTCTCCATCCTCACTTAACCTTTGCTCCCCAAACGCCCATTGCTTCTTGAAGTTGGCCGTGACTGCTCCTTTCTCATCGTTCTCTCAAAACCCACAGGTCTCACCCCCAGGTAAATCAGTAGTAAATTGATTGAAAAATGACTTCTGGTCACTCACGATGAAAAACAGTCCTGCTTGGCATCCAAAAGGACACAATCCGAGGTTTGGACTCCAGGAGAAATAAGATGGACGAATACTTTCCATCCCCAAGTGTTTCCCCAGCGAGCACACTGTGACGGGAGCAGTCTCCTAATGAAGAAAAACAGTATTTTATCAAATGTAAATTGTAGCTAATGGTGCATATGGTTCACATGCTGGTGTTGATTATTATGGATTAAGAGGAGTTTTGGGGTGGAGTATAGCTGGAGTAGGAAGTGACATCTGCAAACTGGGATTCTCCGTCAGGTGCCATGTCAGTACAGCACCACCAGTGCTGGGATGTGTGCAGGAGACACCAGGATGAAAATGGGAACCGGTGCAGGAAATGCTTCCAGAGGGAATGGGCAGAGCAGGGGGGAAGGAGAAGGGAATCAGACAGAGCAACAAATATGAGAGGTGACAGGGCAAAGGGAACAAAAGGTGCAGAGGAGGGCTGAGAACGTGCCAGGGAGAGCTGCTCTTTCAGATGTGGCTTTCTTTAAAAAGTGGAAAATATATTTAAAATCATCAACAGAGTGTTATTAGGGCAGGGCACACTGCAGAGGTCACCAGGCCTCGGGATGTCCCAGAAAGAATGAGAGGAGGGCATGAGCCTGCAACACCTGCACAGGCAGGTTAATAAGTTTGAGAGGCCAAAAAGCTCAGTGCTCTTCAGGATTACAGGCCCAGCTCCAAGATCTTTTCTACTGCTCTCTATTATAAGCTACATTATCACATTTTATTCCTTTATTATATTTATATTTTTGCTAGAAAGAGATAAAGATGCTGCTGTAAATTAAGCCAAACTCAAATATCTCAGTTTTGAGAGATACTTGATCTTATTTCCTGGTTTTGGATGGAACATACAAATTGTATTTGTATAATAAATTACTCACTGCATAAACCACAAAACATGAAAAAATATTGCAAGGACAGTGGATCTTGGCAATTACCACATTAAATGTGTTCCAATAAAACCATATGCAGAGTGCAAAGGTTTAGGCCTTTCTCTACATACATAAAGCTGCTTAAGCAGTTCAAAATTCTTTTCCTCTTGGTATTAATTTTTATAGTGATATCAAGTTCTTTTTTTTTTCCTTATTTATTGCCTAAATCCAATATTTTTACCTGATAACCTATATGCAGAACAACTAGAAGGCCGAGCAGTTCCCTGAATTCCAGGAACCTCACCTAGCTTTTGGAATTTCGGAATTTCCTTCAATGTGAGGTCATAGAGTGATGTGAGTTCACAGCCTAATTCACAAGTGACTCTGGATCCAGCCTGTCCCTGCCACAAGAGGAACATCCAACTCCGAAAAGGACTCTCAAAAGGCTTCAGCTTGACCCAGGCTTCAAACCACCCGGATCAGGAATGATGAGGACAATGGCTGTAGCTCCGATTGGTAGTTGGCAAGGGAAGAGTAAGGTTGCTGTGTGGTCAAGATTGGAACAGGATGTCCAAAGAAGTGCTGGAGTCACTGTCCCTGGAGGTGTTCAAAAAGGTGTGTGGATGTGGCACTTGGGGACGTGGTGGGCTTGGCAGTGCTGTGCAAGCTCTTGGAGTCGATGATTTTGGGGTGCTTCTCTGGCCGTGTTTGTCTGCTTTTGAGATTCAGCTGGACAGGATGCTGGACCATCTTGTCTAGGCCATGCTTTGCCAGGACAGGTTAGACCAGATGATTCCTAAGCTCTGGACAAGCCTGGAATTCTCTGATTCTCTGATCTCCTCAAAACACCGTTTGGAGAAGCCGTTCAAGTGCCCCACCAAGAGGAGCCAAGCTCAGGTGACCTCAACACTTTGGAAACCAAGCCATGATCTGGCCTTTGGTGACTGAGCTCCACTCCCTAGCTGTCCCCAACATCTCACAATGATTTAAACACCAAAACTCAGCCACAAAATTAGCAGAAGAAGCTGAGGGTTTCTGCGTTAAGGCTGTGATTAAATTAGCCATTTATGAATTTCTGAGAGAAAGGAGACTAAAATATTTTATAGTGTAGTTAAAAGAACCAGTGAATGATTCCCTCATGTTGAACATTTCCTAATGTCAGAAGCAGGGTGGATGACACAGAAATCATAAATCCAATCAAGAAGTGTTAAAAATCACTTTAGTCTGCCAACTTACTAGAAATTCAATAAAATGATATGGGAGAATTTATTTGTGTATGTGCAATGGATACGTGTGAAATTAAACCCACGGAGGTGTCCGTGTGCAACACACGCGTGACAGGGTGAGGTTCTCCATCACCCACGAATCACAAACAGGGCAGAAATGGGATTTGGGAAAACTATCCTGGCTGCCTGACTTGAGGACAGAGGGATGGCAGGATGGGGGTGGATTTTCTGGGGACAATTCCGTGGTCAGTGGCCCCATTGCACCCTCACACCAGGAACGGCCCCAGCGCTTCCAGTGAGTTGCTATTTATTTTTGCATGTTTATTTTTTACTCTACTCGTCCTGTTTAATGTATATTAACTCACATTTTGCCTGCATGGGGTGGGACTTTTAAGAGGCATGAAATGACAAAACAGGGCTTTGTTTTCCAGCCAGATTCCCTCCTCCTGCACTCCGCCAGTGTCTGCCTCGGCTTCCAGCTCCATCATCACATCCAACAGAGCCTGGGGCAAAGCTGGAGCAAAACACCCAGCGCATTCAATTTACAAACAGAAATAAACACCTTTCCGGCAGGTTCTACATAATCACTAAACAAAACCAGGGGAGACAAAAAAAACCCCACCCACAACACAGCATTTTTTATGTCGTTTGTGCGCGGCGGTGACCCTTTATTTTCTCAGGGAAATAACGCTATTACGGGGAGATGTCTGGCACTGGGATCCCGGACGGCATCTCAATCTCCCCGTTTCCCGAGGAGCTGGTGGCGTGGCTGCCGTGTCACACCTCTGCAGATTGCCTGGCTCCGTGGCTGCTCCATCCCCTGGCACGCCGGCACCGTGCCCCCCAACCCAAGCCGTTCCGCGGGGCCTCCCGACCTCCGAGGCGCCCAACTTTACGGAGCGGGCGAAAATGAATCAGATATGAAAATGTCTGAGGCAATAAATTAACGCACGGCAGGGGAGCGATGGTTTCATCCCTTCTAGCCCAAACAGTACCTGACACCCATTACTGCCACAGGAGCTGGGACACTGTAGCGGTACTGGAGCGAAAATGATCATTCCCAGCGGATTTGGGGCATTGAAATGGGCGCATAATGGATGCTGGGAGAGAACCTGTGCAGGGGTTTATGGTGTTTGTGCACAGAATCCAGGTTAACCTGCCACGGTGTTTTCTTGGGCTTCCTTGTTTTGATTAACCCAGAAAGTGGGGGTTTAAGTTCTAAGTTTAAGCAGAAGTTTATTATTTTAAGTCTTTGTTGAGCGTCTGATAATAATTTCTCATTATTCATGCAAAGGCCAATAATGTATAGCTAACACTCACAGAACATGGAACATTCCTGTCCTGACTGGATACATTTATTTGTAGAATGATTAAACAACTAAGATAAAATCAACATTAGCAGCCAGCATCTAACACTAAGTATCTTTATAGTAATTTAATATTTACTGTGAGGAGCCATAACACCTATTTGAAACTCATCTACTGAAAGTTTCAAAACGCATATTTTAATATAACTGATGTCTCTTTCTGCAAGAGTTTCTTCCAGGAAAATAACACCCGCTCCGTTTTTAGTGTGGATGGCAGATAAACAATAATGTTGTTGCCAAGGACTTCATTGCAAAATTAAATGTCCTGGGAAATGTATTTAATTTGCTGCTTTCCCTAATACTATGCCAAGCTCTCCTTTCAGGTACACCCATGTAAACCTACCCTGACTTGAGGTTTTACTGCAGGGCCGGGTTTCCTTACTTTCTTTTGCACACATATTGAAACTAAAGAAACCTATGAGCTCATGGACAAATTGAGAGAGCACTTAGATACTTCTTTCCCCTTTCTTCCCCTTCTTGGCTGAAATTCTGAAATATGAACACTGGATGAAAAGGCAGAATTCAGAATCTGAGCCCGCTTCATGCATCCCACATTTATCTGCTCGACGCAACGCTCATTTTTCCATGAAAACAGCCAGCAGCTTGTGACACCAAGATCCTCTGACTCCTTCAGATAGACAATAAATAATTACGATATGAAATACATAGACCTATAATAAAGGCACATTCATGTTCTGTGGGTCAACTGATAGGGCTGGTCACCAAATTCATTGCAAGCAGCTGCAACCTGCCCATGGTGAGACGATCTGGGGACAAATGGATTTGGCTCCAGCCCTCGAGTAAATACAACATAAATCCATGGTGTGCACTGAAATATTGGGTTTCAACTTTATTTTTTGCCCAGGTATGAAATAACCATAACTATGTGAAACTCTGACCTCCTGTGCATATGTGGTGTTGATAATTCCCAGGCTGTGCAACCCAGGATCACTCCAGGGGTGTTTGGGGGTAAGAAGTGGGGGCATGGAGCCTACCAGACCTGCAGGTGATGGAACTGCTTCTAAAGCTCAAAGTCCAACAACTCACATGCTTTTCATGGCTGGGTCTCAACCACGGCTCTTTATGGCACGGGGTCAGCCCTTCCAAGGGCTGTGGTTCTGCTGGCAGTGACTCCCTACGTTCCCCTCGGAGCTGCTTAAAACTCAAGTGTTACAAAAGTGGTTTCCACCTCCCAAATTCCGTGGAAAAATATGAAAATATGAAGATTTTGGTGGGGAGTGTCTGTGCTCAGCCAGGATGGCTGTGGAGAGGTGGGTGCTGGTGCAGCCCCGCTCCGGCAGGACACGCTGCCATGAAAGCACCATTCATCTCCCGGTGATGGACACTTTAGAGCAGCCTCTCTCAACTGTTTAAAGTTGAAAGAGCATCCAACCCTTTTGAAGAAAACCTACAGATCACCTTGGGAAGTGTCACCACAACTGCTTCCCTCGGCAAGGCAGGGCCAAAGCTCTGCGTGCTCACTGCTTGCCTCTGCTCCCTGTTCGGCTTTTTGTACTCCTCAGAGCACGTGGGAACATCTGGTCACCCCAAACGGTGGCCCAGGTCACTTCTCAACGTCACATGGCTCACCGGTGGCTCCAGGACCACGAGGAAATAAAAGTAGGCTGCGATGTTGAAAAAATTACGTGTGTCCACATTTATACCTAACGAAATCCTAGCCATAACAGATTGGATTCCTCACCTCTTTGCAGCACGTACAGAGTGGTTTGCACTTGGAAAAATCAGAACAAACTCGACATTAATGCTGCCTCTCTGACAAGGTAGTTTTATATACTCAATTACCACTGCATTATCTTTCATCTCGACTATGTGTGAAAACAGTAAGAACCAAATATATTTCACTTAGGGTTCCTTCATGCCAGAGACTTTGCCTTTGTCTTCCTTTACCCTATGCACTGACAGCAAACTTCATGAATTAACTGGCTCATGGTATAACTCATGCATGGAAATCCAATATAACCTCTTGGCTATGAGCAGCAACACTTCGCTTATCGTACACTAAAAGAATTTTTACTAGTTAATTAAGATTTGTTTGCTTAATTTTTTTCAGGCGGTTGGGGATGTTGCTCCTCTGTCATTTGGCTGGGAAAATCGTGATGTATACACTGTATAAAAGTGCCAAAATAAGAAATGTGTAGACTGCAGCATCTCTGGTAGTAAATCTTTTTTGTAATCCTAACTTCATATTTCCATTGAATTGTTCCTCTCGAGCTGTGCAGACAGTTGAAGTATTTGAGTGTAGTCACATATGCTTTGGTGCTGCTAACAGCCCTAAAGTTGGTAATCCTGAGGCACAAACGGGGCCAGGGATGCTGGTGGCACTCCTCAGGCTGCAAAATATTACAGCGCACCTTATATAGTGCTTGCTTTCGAAATTTCCTTTGCACTTTGTTTACTATATATTCCAATAGTGTAATATTAAACAAAAACAGTGTGTCCTGTGCCAGAATGATTGATTACTACACCGTGGCAAGGTCACCTCCTAGGAACAGGCTGAGTGCAGTAAGGGCTGTCTGACTCATACAGTTAACACTATATCCGCATTGTATGAATGTCACCAGCAATCCAGTGATTTATTGCTTGGAAGGCTCTGTTCAATTTTTTCTGCCTGACCAAATTGCACATTTTCTAGAAAAAGAAGCAAAAATATTTCAGCACATGGATTACCCCAAGTCCTCATTTCTCCCACTAGGTTCAATGAGTCTTTTCAAAGATGCTGATCATCAAACCCTCATGTTTTTCACTTTTTTTCCACCCTTTTCTGCCAGATATTTGGCAAAAATGATTATTGCACTAATGAAAAGGTGCAGCAGAAGATTGAGGAGTTTTTAATCAGATTTTGGTAACATCTGTGGGCCAGGCATAAGGGCAGCTGTATGTTCTGTTTCTTAATTTTAGTAAGATTTACTCTGGGTATAAAATGTTAGCCTCAGGCAAAATTTAACTGGCTTAAAAGAAAAGAAATGATAGTCTTACAGAAACTACCCAACTCAAACTGTTTGAAAACAGTGGCTGAGATTAATCCCTCTCGCTCTAAGAAATTCCTACTTTCTGACAAAGAAGATATAATTATAGATTGAGGGAAATGACTTTCAAAATTAACATTCCAGCAGACCCCAACATAATAGATACATTCATTCCCCGTGTATCTGCATGGAAATCAAAGGAGATACATCATGTTTGAATCCGGGCTTTTATTTTTAGAACACGCAGCACATTTGCGGCGCGCGGCTCCGAGCTCTGAGGGAGAGAGGGGACAGCCCCACACCCAGCCAGGGAGCCACACTGGGGGTCCAGCTGCTGGGGGCTCTGCAAACCCAGGGCCAGCACAAGAGGATGGGTTTGGGAAGGTGTTTGGGTGCCTGGAAACCGAGGTAGGTGCAGTAGAGGTGAGTGTTGTGGCGTTTTCAAAAATCGTCTTTTTTTTTCTGTAGGCATCTGTGTCTCATCTGCATCTTTAGGGGTTTGGTCCGTACCTTTAAAAGCTGTTTTTAGTTTCTCCTTCCATCTCATGCCACCTTATCATTAGACCTCTCAGGAAAAAAAAGCAAATCAACAGGAAATCTGGGGTTAATATAACCCTTTATCTCCAAGAACAATAAAAGCTGGCTGGGTGATGTATCTTAACAAATGCTACATAATGCATCAATTAATGCTGCATTTATCAAACTGCATCTGACGCCAGAATTGGGATAGATCAGCTCTCCTGAACCCCTCACAATTACTCTGCTTTTGCTATTATGACAATAAGTGTGACCATGCAATGAAACTCCCATTACCTGCCTGCCCTTCAAAGTGCTCTCTGAGCATCATCTCAGAGCCCACAATCTAGGAAGCAACAACTGGAACCATCTTGAGATATTAAAGGCTCTTCTCTGCTCTTGTTTATATTTCTGAGGCAATCGAGTATTTTAATTTTAAACAGGAAAGAAAATTAATCTGGGGTGAAAGGGCACGAGAACCTGAGCTTGTAACTTTAGTCCATCAAACCCCGAAGTGCTCCAGCTCAGCGAGGATGGGCTCACGGATTCAGCTCACCCGAGTGGACGAACGGAAGGAAGAGAAAGGAAACAAAGCCCAGGGCAGCTGCTCCAGCCCAGCACACCCCAAAGAGCCCGGCAGAGGGTGGGCACGGAGCCCCGACACCCCAGCGCTGCCAGGAGCGCATCCCGCAGCAGCTCCATCCCCGCACCTGACCGGGTCATACTTCATCTCCTAATTGATACCTGCCATTGCCTCCTAACTAACGATGACTAATGGCAATACGCAGAAAGACAAATAAAAGCTAATGCAAAGCCGGGCCGCGCTGCGGTTCCCTTTGGAAAGCTCCCGGGCCATTAGGAAGCGATTGGAAGTGGAGATTGATGTGCCCTGGGGGTTGCTCCCGGGGATGCGGCGCATCTCCAAAGCCCCGGGGCTCGGGAGGGGGCGATCCCAGCCCTTCCCAGCTGTGCCAGCCGGGCCACACGAGCACGGCCAGGGCACCAGAGCCCTTCCCATCTGTGCCAGCCGGGCCACACGAGCACGGCCAGGGCACCAGAGCCCGGAACGCACGGCCCCGGACAGCCAACCACCCGGGGAAGGCTCATCTCGCAGCCACACCACCTTATTTTCTCTGTTTTCCCTTGTTTTTCTTATTTATCCACTAAGCGTGATGTAAAATACCCAGGAATTAAATTCCCAAGCACTGTGGACAACAAGCTCACCTCCTTTTCAACAGGTAGTGCCTTGCACACGCAGCTCCAGACTGGGTTTACAACGATGCTACAGCTTGATCAAACACGCTGCTTTTTTTCAGCAGAGTCATCTGCAGCGTTTTGGAAAAGTTATGCTCTTTTAATTACAAAGTTTATGTCACCCAGTGCAATTTTAATGTAATGAAACATTAAACTGGACCTCGTGCTTGATGTAAGATAAAATTATTCATTGAATATTAGACCACTAGGCCACCTACTGTTCTTTTACAAATGGTTGAACTATCACGGGGTTACAGAACTTAACATGTAAATTGCAGCAGAAGTTATAATTTCTGTTGCAAATCCCAAAAGACTGTCATTTAAGTCAAATATATGAGTGAAATTTTGCCTCTGTGCCATAATAATGCAGGGAAAATGACCAAAACCTGAACACTTTTAAAGTAATTATGAACCCAATAATAATGCATTTGTAGTTATTTAATCAAGAGCCTTAAAAATTATTAATAGCAAGTTCTTCTTATACAAATGGAGTTTTAAACACTGGCATTTAATTTTAGGGATAGCAATGCTTGATCTAGGCCATTAGTGAGATCTTTTGTAAAGCCAAGCAGCCTGCGCCTTTCAGAGCCATTCCTGCTCATCTCTGAGTTCATTACTCTTGCATAAGCGAGAGCAGCTTTGTAAAATAATCTTTCTTAAAGTGAATTTAATATTTAGCTGCACACCGAAAATCTTGGGTAAGTTCGCTTAGATTAAAAAAACGGAGGATTGAAATCCCCGCGTGGAGCAGATTTGTGTGGATCCTGCTCGGAAGCCGGTTCAAATCCACTGGATGGTTTCCCTTCATCCCCAAAGCCTCGGGAGCGGGTGTATAAATAGGAGAGGGCAGTTGCAGGGAAATTATTCGCGGTGCCTGAGCTGCCTCCCAGCCACTGCCGAAGAGGAATCTGAGCAGTGACTGTGCATCACCCTGAATCTGTAATAATAGCACCTTTCCTGTCACTCTTTGTCCCTTCATTTTTAAACGTGATTGGGTCAGGAGCAGGCAATTTACATTTTTATATAATCTTTGCTCAGGTGATTCAGCCGCTCCGAGGTTTCAGCATTTTGTGTGCGGCTCCGGGTTTCACCTCCCCTCCCGGAGCATTTCCATATGCTGGGGGTCTGCCATCCTCGCAGCTGATACAGATCTATTTAGCTTCTCCCCCTTGCCATACCTGCAGCCTGTAGCAGGTTGTCAGGGAATGAATTTTCATTTTCTCCCCCGTGAGTCCATCACGTGGCTGTCACCAGAATTTGCTCTGTCTGAACTCCTCCATCCCCCTGATTTATGGCTGCTTGATGAGAGGTTGGAGGGCTCTCAGTGTAGCAATAATCTGCACCCTGGTCCGGCACCCATCTAAAGTTAGGATTTCCGATCTAAATATTTAGTCCCCGCGGAACAGCAATCATTTACGAAATTATTAAATAACTTTTCGTCGGACCCAACACCTTTGGGATATTTTTCTAGGTCAATATTCATCAGGAGACCCCGAATGTAAAGGTTAAGTGCACATTTCCTCTGCCAAATAAGAATGAATTTCAAACCTGATTGATTCTGGTCATGGAAACCGTAAATACTTACTCCAAGTGGTAGATAGGTTACTAAGTCCACTCATTTCCACATCTGATATCGATAATACTCCGCTTCCCCCCTTATCAGAGCCTCTCATATTTCACCGGCGCGTGGGGAGCGGGCCGAGCCTGTCGGGGCTGGCTGATGGCCCCTGCCTTCCCCCGCGCCATTCTTCAGTGGTCCTTGAATCTTTCACCCCTGTCACTCCTCTTTCATCATTATCTGAGGTGATCGGTCAGCCCTGTGCCACCACCTGTCTCTTCGATCCGATGCCAACAGTGCTCCGGAAAACTGTCACTCCCGAGCTCCTTCCATTTATAGTGAGTCTCATTAACACCTCTCTTCCCTCTGGCCATGTGCCACTACAATTTAAGATGACTGTTGTTACTAAACACGCACAAAAAAAATATGTTGAAATAGCGTTAAGAGCCTGATTTAAATCTATTAAAGCCTGACAATTTGGAGTTAAAACCTCCCTCAGTGTCTGCTCGCGGTTGGGGGGGGGGGCGCATATATTTCGAGTGG
>VZTG01002136.1:212767-246935 GCA_013397845.1 Melanocharis versteri | reverse complement strand
CCCCACTACCAGGGACGGGCAGGGACAGGCTTTTGCAGCTCGTGTGTGCTCCATGTCCTTGCAGATGGATGTTCACTGCCATCACCAGCCCTCCCACTTTGAGGGAAAACTTTCTTCATGGAAAAGATTTGAAAGCATTTGAGCAGGCTGCCCAGGGCAGTGGTGCAGTCCTCACCCCTGGAGGGGTTTAACAGCCATGTGGATGCAGCACTTGGGGACGTGGGGCAGTGGTGGCTTTGGAAGTGCTGGAAGGGTTGGACTCGATGGTCTGAGAGGAATTTTCCAACCTAAACAATCCAGGGATTCTATGACACGACCACAGCTTCTCCAGGATGACCTGGTGCTTATGACCAAGCGCCTGCCTAAGCATTCACAGGGACTAAAGGAGATTCCAGAGCTCACAGGTTTGTTCTGCTGAGAAAATGACATTCAGAAAGCTAAAATTCAGCAGGGTGTGTGGCGGGGGGCTGTGCACTGTCACCTGCTCACACGGGCCATGGGACATGTGTGTGAGTTTACACGTCTGAACTATTCCAGTGCAATCACATTTTACAGGCAAAACAGCACTCAAACAGTTTTAGTGGTTCTTTTTGAAAATGCAGCCTAAAATCCTGCTTGCTTTTTAGAAAAACCCAGTTTTAAAATCAAGCAATGGGAAGGATTTTATCATTTTTTAAAGTCTCACCATACTAAAAAGATTAAACATGTATAGCAGCTTCCCAATTTAAAAATATAACATAGCACTTTTAATTGGGTTGGATTCGACCCAAAACCTCAGGTGTGACCACCCCAAACTCACAGAAAGTGCAGAAAACTGTATGTAGAGATAAAACTAAATTTTGCTCCTGGTTTTTGTTTTAATACTGAGCAAAGTTTTAATATTGGAGACCCAAGTTTCAGTGAGGCTTAAACCATGAAGAAGGGCTGCCTGTACAGAACTCTGTGCAAATTAAAATCTCAGGGAGAGAAAGGCTAGGAGCACCAAAAGGCAAGGAGAAAACAATCTTTTATTCCTTTTTTAAAATATTTTTAAACCTACCGAACATTTCCATACAGATCGAGATCTGGAATGCCAAGCCTGAGCTTGGATTGGATTGGTTTTGCCAAGTTACACACTGTGGAAAACAAACCGTTGTGACAGAAGTCCTTCAAGGAGCTGCTGCATGGATGGGGCTGCTGGAACAGGCAGGCTCCTGCTTTTCCCAAGCTAAATTCCCAATTTTCAGTTGTTCCCTTCTGGAGCACAGTGTTTACCTGGGTAAGGTCGTATCTAACACCAAATTACTGTGTTCAGGATAAACCAGTGGAATAAAGCAGGTTTCGTTTAAATATTGGGAAGGAATTGTTGGTTGGGAGGGTGGGCAGGCCCTGGCACAGGGATCCTGTGGATTCCCTGGATCCCTGGCAGTGCCCAAGGCCAGGCTGGACAGGGCTTGGAGCAGCCTGGGGCAGTGGAAGGTGTCCCTGCCCAACGCAGAAATCCTCACAGGACATCAGTGGTGTCTCCACAGAGCCCTCGCAGCATCACACGTTTCGCAGAATCTTGTGTCCTGTCGGTGTCAGGAATTGTATTCCTGGCCCCGAAGTTTGCTTGGAACACTATTGATCAGGGAATCTTGTTCTATGACCTGGAACGTGTCTGTCGACAGCGCCTCTTCGTCTCACAATGTCCAGAGTGGCAAAGGGAAGCTGCTGTCATGAGCTCGGGGACAAATCCTCACTGCCAGCGCCAGCAGGTACAGAAAACACCCAAAGGCAAGCCAGAATACACGTACTTTTCTCACATCTTTCCTTTCCATATACATAAAAAACCCGTTAGAACAAGAATAGCAAGGACAAATCTTTACCAAGGAAGGAACTGCCACAGTATTTGAAGACGGTAATTTAAATTATGCATTTCTGGTGCGCACGGCTAATTTTTTAACCAAGTTTTCAAATTGCTTCTAATTACAAAATTCATGTTTTCGGTGTCTCTTGATCCAGAATGAGTTCGAAGTACTGGCTTTGCATATCTCAATCCAAAACCTCACCTAAAATCTGTCCCTATAGAGGCTGTGGATCTATTTTTAAAAGAAAACAAAATCCTTATTTGCAGTCCCTGGCTAAAACATCAGCAGATGATCATCACATGCCAAGAGTGAGTTGTTCTTAAACACAAATGAGCAAATCCCAGTGCTCCCAGGAGAATTCCTGCTTCCCAGTGCTTTCAGACTAAACAAGGTTTAGGTGGAGGTACCTCCCTGCCTCTACAGCCTCACAGGTTTTAAACAAAAACAACAGAAAAGCGTTTTGTTTGGCTGAAAATCTTCTGCTGTCACAGGTCAACGGGTTTGGTGTCTCTGGGCATCCAGATCTGGCCAGTGCCTCTTCTTTGGCTGTAGGGGTTGCTCCCATCCAGTCAGAATAATGAATCACAATTAATTCCTGTCATTAAATGGGTTATCAATAATTTTTTTTTCCACAGTTTCAGAGGAGGGAATTTTCCAGTAAGCATTTATTTGATGCACAGCGTAATAAAGTTTTAGGTTCAATTTTACCATAAAAAATCATCAGTAATAACCGTAAATAATAGTAATATTTCCAGCAAGATCCTACTTCCTTGACAAAAAATGCTTATGCTGACCACAGCTCACACATGGATCCTGAATTTATTGGGAATTGGATACAGGAGAGTTTTGCAGGTTCTGGAGCATGAGGATGCGCAAGTCATGTTTACCACACCAAGATCCAAAAGAAAGCAATAAGTTTTTCCTTTTTCTTTTATATTTTCTCCAAATCAGATAATAAAAAACACATCCAGAGTCTGGATTT
Organism: Melanocharis versteri; assembly: GCA_013397845.1. Taxonomy (NCBI): domain Eukaryota; kingdom Metazoa; phylum Chordata; class Aves; order Passeriformes; family Melanocharitidae; genus Melanocharis; species Melanocharis versteri. Next base: position 244,124 of record VZTG01002136.1, on the reverse strand, counting down.
TTGCCCTTCACCACCGCCCATCTCAGTCCAACATTCCCGGTGACTCCATCCAGCTGTTCCTGGAGACCAGGCTGCCAGGAGCTGCTCGGGGACTTCAGGATTGGGGGGAAAAAAGAAAAGAAAATGCAGACATGAGATTTAATTGGAAATTGAGAATACAGGAAGCCGCTCATGGCAGTGAAACATCACCCAAAGGTGTCTGAGGGTGCCGTGCTCACTGAGGGGTCGGAGGACGAGCAGCCTTTCATCCTTCATTTGGTCTTTCCTGCATTTTCCACCCAAATTTCTGCTCCAAACTCGTTTGTTCATCCCTGCAATGAAGCCTCTGACCTGCTGATTTGTTTATTTTTGTTGTTGATTTGCCCATCTGCTGATGTTGGTTTTGTCATTTGTTTACTTCAAGTTAATGTTTCTTTGATTTTATTGTGGAGCACTATGAGGTCCTAAATGATATGGGCATGTATAAAAATAAATGATGGTTATTTATCATTATCATTATTGCACTTGGCCAGGCCTTTATCTCACTAAAGATACTACTGTCTTCAGGGGCCTCTGAGATTTTGCTTTTAATCTTGGGGAGGATTTCTAATTTCTCGGATATATCCCTAATAATGAGCTGCCCAGGAAAACTGTGATCTTAATTTTCCTGAGCATCTGATGAGATACATTAATGGTGACAGGTAGAAACAACCCAAGCCCCTAAATCCCACTTTCCAACCCAGCATTGGGCCCTTTTTACCATTTTAATTGTTGGTGTAAAAAGGAAGGAGCAAATACTCATGAAATTTGTGAAATTCAAGCTGTCCCCAACTACAGTGGGAAATAACAGCGTGGGTTAAAGAGGAGGGAATGCAGTAAGTAAAGGACTTGCCTGGCACAGGGAAATGGAAGAAGGTTAACCAAGTTAATCTTCCCCTATTTCCTCCCCTCGTCGCTCAAGGCCTCCAGGCTGAACTGTCATTAGGAACCATATAATTGACTCATCCACAGGATTTCCTTTTTGTGTTCTGAATTATGGCAGATTTTCCACATTCTTGTTTTGGTTTTTTTTTTCCTTTTCTTTTCATTCCTTTTTTTTCTTTTTTTTTTTTCTTTTTTTCTTTTTTTTTTTTTTTTTTTTTTTTTTTTTTTAATTTTAAACATTTGAAGCCCTTAACCAGGAGGAATCCTTCATCCACAGGTAGAAAATTTGTCCTATTAATGAAGAACACAGCCCCATTTCCAATTAAGGGCACCAAGTATTCCCCAGCACCATTAAAATCTGCTGATTAACCAATGGACCAATGGATCTCCGTGTGCTATACAGCTGTCACATCAGATGTTTGCTCTGCCACAATCAGTGTGTAATTTTGCTGGGTTTAAGTGCAGAAGAGGGGAATTTCCTTGTGATAGTACAAATAATTCATCACGGGCTATGGCTTGAGATTGTTATGAGGAAAAGAAATATCTCACAGTTATACTGTAGTTCATCCTACACCTGACAAGAGAGTGTTTGGCACATATAGTGGAAGCTTGATAAAATGTTTTAAAATCAGACACCGGGAAAGAATTGCAAAAGAAATTCTTCTTCAAAAATCATTTGGTGCTGAATTATTTCTTTTTTACTTGAAAGCCCTGTTAATACACAGAAAGCATAGCAGGCCTGCTATTAAATGTGGGCAAAACCCCAGCATAATCCCTCAATTCCTAGGGAGACACCTTCGGTTTTTTGTTTTGTTTTGTTTTCCAAACTGATTTTCGAACCAGAGAGAAGCGTGTCCTATAGCAAACAGTCTAAAACAAATGTTGCCAGCTCCGCTTCATTATGTGGTACATTGTAGTTTTATGCATGTACGCTGTGTGAACAAGAGGGTTAAAAGTTAAACAGTAGCCTAGGGCTAACACACTTGCAAGCTGAACAGGTACAAAATAGGCTTTTGTTGCTTCCAAACTATTACTGGATGTCTTTAGCAGAAAATAACAGAACGGGCATCTGTGTGCAAAAATGTATTTCCTGATGGTCGCAGGTATTGTGGAATGGGGTTGGTTTAATGGCTGAAATGCCCATATGACCTTTAATCCAGAGCCATAAATTTGTCAGTGTCTGGAAGTGGCAGCAGATCATTCCTAATGAGGGCAGTTTTTAGGAGTTGGTGTATCAGGAGCAGCATCGGAGAGGGCGCTGGAAGGAACCTCACGTGGGTTTGGGGGGAAAAGCTGGTAAATCATTAAAGGGAAATAAAGGGCGACGAGCCCGTAACAATTCCCATAAAGTAATGAAGAAGCAGCGGAACACGGCGAGCTCAGGTTGTTCTGTATTTCACGAAATGATAAACAACCCCTAGTCATGTTTATGTATAATGAATTACAACCCCGCTACGTTTACCTTAGTAACATTTTACAGAGGTTGTATTTTACTCCCAACTACCAATTATGTCATCATCCTGGCATTTACCTGGACGTAATGATACACAGCAAAGCCATTCTTGGAACATAACTCACTGCTTAAAAGTGTTTGTAAAGCCAGACTGCATCCTATATACTCATAATGACTTGGAGATTGCTATTAAATTTTACAGATTAAAGTTTACTAAATCTTAAAAGTCTTGCGCCGCTTCCAATATTTCTTATTAATCCTAAAGGAAAAGATATTCTGCTATGGAAATGTCAGAAACTGTGCAACCCTATCTAAAAATAGATAGAAATAACCCAAGCCAGGGGCAGAGAACTTATCAAACAAAGACATGAGACAATATAACTACCCCAACTCCAATATTAAGCTGTACAGGAATTTTAATGGTTGGTTTGACCTGCCATGGGATGTTCCTTGCACCACTACTGTTGTTTTTTTGTGGAAAACAGGCTGGGAAGGGTGCAGAGGCTTCCTAGCTCAGGTTTCATTTCTGCAGGACCCCAAAACCTCAGTCAGAAATATCTACTGTAACGTTATCTTACATTTATTCAATTTAATTTCAGTTTGAGAAGGATAGCATATAGATCTTTTTATAAGCTTGTAAGGTCACCAAATTTAAATTAAAGTGACCTCTTTTAAAGCACATTACTAAAAGTACTATGTGGAGGGAAATTTAATATGAATGGTTAAAATGCATGGAATTCAGATTTTACTGTCAAACAGCTCAATTAAACAAATTGAATTTTTAAGCAACAAAAGGGAATTGAATCAAATTAGAACCAGAGTGGGATCTGAAATGTGGACATTTATGAGTGATAGTCACAGGGCCCTCCAGCAGTGAGTTTTCTTTATTTGTTGCCTCAGCAGTTAGAGGGGTTGGCAGGCTGCAACACAAAAGGATAAAAATGTTCACCATTGAAACACAGTTTTTGGCTCCCAATAAATCATCTGTCACTTCATCACAGCCCAGTAGATAATGAGCAATAAAGTTTTCACACTCAGGCAATGAGGAAGCAGACACAAGAAATACAGCTAAAGCTGCTGTCTCTCTTTTCTGTAAACGCAAGGTGCTTTGTGTAATAAATGACCTCTGGATTTCTGGAAAAGAATAATTCCAGCCTCGGTAAAATAAACCATTTGATGCACTAAAAAAAGCCAAATCTAATAACGTTACTTAGTTCCTTTAATGAAAGAAATAATCACATTATATATATGAGCTACAGCCATCTATAACAGGAAGAGATTCCAGGGTATTACCTCTGAAGTTGTCTCTCTATTGCCAGCAAAGCACATTGCTGAAAATACAATAAAGCTGCACAATAATTTCGAGTGGGATTGTTTGCAGAGATTCAGGAGACATTTGTGTTTGGGGCCCGAGCCTGGGAGGGTCCCCCAGCCCTTCCTCCCTCGCAGGGATGGATGCCCAGCCCTTCCACGGGGACTTTCTGCACCACAAAGAACCTCTGAAGCTCTCCCAACAGCAAGATGTAACCTCATCAGGGCAAATTAATGGCAGGCAGGTCTTGTCTCGACCCAGGAATGTGAAGTGTTAATTTTAACAGTATTTTACCTCGCTCTGATGCCTTCTCAGTGCTGTTTTGATGAATATTTTGCGTTGTTATGCCACAGCCCAAGAAAAAACTGTTGCTCTTTAGCTCGAAATCACTACTTGGTTTGTTGTTAAAACCCACGTTCATCTTCCTGATGATGCTAAGGATATTCATCATTCCAGTTCCATATCAAAGCCATTCCAGCAAGGATATCTGGGATGGCTGCCTACAAAGGCGAGTTCACATGCAGAATGTATCAGTCAAAAAGTGACAATGCAGCCCATAAACCACATAAAACATACCTTGATTCACGTTTTAGCTTTGTATCAGCATTTGAAGGGACTTGAAGCAAAATAAGATCAGATATTCTTGTCATATGCAAATGACAACTTAATATTTGCATAATACGTCAAGGTAGAAAAATGCAAATAAACTTTGGAAAAGTCTGTATTTTTGTCATTCTCTCATATAGCTAATTAGCAACTTGAAAGGAAATTGAAAGCTTCTCTTTTCTGAACTCCATGTCAGCTAAAAAAGGCACCAAGCTCTGCTTATTTCTAGACCATGTAAGATGAGCAATTAACATCCTCCTTTTATTGAACTGCTTACACTGATCCATAGCCATAAATGTTGTTTATCAGCTTCCCAAGCTGGATGGGGACACGCAGCCCCCTTGGAACAGAGGTCACACAAATGTAAATGCAAAAGGCCGTATTCTGCTATCAAAATGGTGTAAATCCAAGCAAAATTCCTGGCATTAAATGAAACCTTGGATTTACCCCCGAGCAGAACCAAAAAAGCAACAAGGATGGACTTTCCTACCGGAAAATACTTGGAAAAGGGGTTTTTAGTAGCTCAAAATCTTAGTTCATTACAAGGTTTAATGCTCTGTGCGAAGGTTTCCACTGTATTTTTTTGCTAATATTAAGGATGTATTATTTATACCGACTGCAGCCACGCCACAGAACACACGAGGAGAGTTTGTTTAGCAACAGAGTGAAAAAATATTTGCTACAGGGGCAGTCTGGCAATATTGCTTGTTAAGACATGCTATTTGTAAGCAAATTTATATGAAAAGTATGCAATGTCTAATACTAAACTACTCCAGCCCCAGACTGAAGGGTGATTTTACAAACGTCCTGCAGCACTCAATCATTCCTTCATTTTAATGTCTTTATTTTATGATTTTGTTGATGAAATACTACTTACCCAGTGCTCAAAATTCCTTTTAGGCTGCAGGCACTGGCTAGTTGACACGGCAAGCCATATTTTACAGCTATATATTTCAGCTTTCTCTGTCCAAGTTGGAGGACACAGTAGCCAAGATGGTTTTTCATAGTAGAAATATATTTTCATATTTATTTATTGATTTGACTAATGTATCTATTTTTCAATTCACATGCTTATGTTTCAATCCATTAAAGTGATTCATGGTCAAATAATATGTTATTGCAAGTACAAAGAGGAGATAAAACCACTGTACACTGGCTATAACACAAGAATAAAAATAATAAAAATCCATTGCATGATTAAATATAGTTTTTAATCCCCACATGATCACGTGTAAACCGATGTTTTTAATTATTTTTCTTTAAAATAAGTCGAGGTTTTTTTTTTTTTCTCTGTAAAATGCAATTACTTGATAAATGAGTACTCAGGAATAAATACTCTCGCCCAAACTAAGTGCTCAGTGTAAAACACACATAAAGCATCAAATTACTGGCAAAATAAAAAAACTCCAAAGGCTTTTAATTAGTTCAAATGAGAGCTAAATGGCAGCTGGTAAAGGAATGTGGAGCCTGTCACCTCTGGGTCAGGGCTGGTGGCTGGGACTGTGGTGGCCACGGCTGCTCAGGGTCACCTGGAATGCCTGGGCTTGGTCCAGCTTTTTGGAGACGGGCAAAAAAATCCACACGAAATGCAGAGAAACCCATCCGTCAGGAGGAGCAGGGCCAAGCCCCAGCTGGGGGACAACGCAGCCTCCAGGGCAGGGACCAGCCTCGCCCTCGCACTGCTGGGAGGTGGTTTTGCTGTTTTTTCACCAAAAATTGCCTTTTCTCCTGTCCTTCACTTCCAAACTGAGAAATTTTTTAGGAATGNAAAAAAAAGAAAAACAAAAGCGCATCAAATGAGTTTCAGGGAGTCGTTTTGGAGGGAGCGTGGAGCAAGATGATGCTATTGGTGAAGACAAAAAAGAACAAATGCCCCAATAACCCTAAATATCCTCAAACTGGGAAGATAATCAGCCTGCGAGAGAGCTGAGAGTGAAATATAAAGGACAGCAGAGCGGCCACAGAGGAGGAAGGCTCCGAGCCCGTTACGATCAGGTGGGGTGACATCCTCATGCACACTCCAACCCTTCTGTGCTTATTGCAGGGCCCGTGATGGCTCCGTAATTACAGCCCAGCCCTGGGAATTCCCCGCCAGGCAGGAGCTGAGGACACTGCAGGAATATCTGGGAATGGGGCCGGGAGGACACGAAATTTGGGAAGACATCCATGGGCAGCCCAGGGAACCTGCCCTGATCCAGACAGGCTTCCAGAGCCATCTCCTCTGTGCACCCTGACTCCAGGAGAAGGGAAAGGTACTTTAAAGTCACCTTAGGTCCCCCTGGGAAGCAGGAGCACAGAAGGCTGTCAATGTGTTGAGGTAGAGCAGCTGAGAGGCTCTGGAGAGAGAGAGCTAAATGAATAGAAACTTGTTAAATGATGTGAGTTAATGAGAGCATTTTGGAATTAACCAGCTTCCATGACTTTAAATAAAACCCCAATGTCATTTTAAATTAGATTTTGTACATTTTTGAAACCATTATTTATTTATTTTTTTTTCTGCAAGGTGCATCGGTGGGAAGAGGGGAACATTAAAGTTTAACCTCCTCAACCCACTAGTGGTGAAATATCGGTATTTTTCCAGTGGATTCGGAAAGAAGGGAACAGTGGCAAGAGCCAAGAGATTTTCCAGGAGATGGGGAGTCACTCAGCCATGTCCCCACTTTTTGTGAGGGTGAGGAGCTGGGGTCCTCAGCCAAGGACAGGAACACAGGGGGTGGGGCCACACTGGTGACCCCAATCCACATCCCAGCCAGGAGGAATCCCATTCCTTTCGCCCAGTGGATGGCACAGAATGGTTTTGAAGCCTTGCTGTGTGCCCCATCCTGATGCCTGGTTCTCAGCTGGCTCTGGAATGGCTGCTCCTGGCATGGATATACCTGGATTCCTCACCACCCTCCTTGTCCTGCTTTTATGGCACCCAGGAGAGGTGAAGGAGCCACAACTTCTCGTTTTTTATTGTTATTATTATTGTTATTTAGGCCAACTTTATTTTTTAAAAAGAAAGCCTCTCACAGGCGATGTTTGGAAGGTGAGGGAACATGCTTTGGAGGAAAATCAAGTCAGGAAGTACCCAAGTGGTTCCCAGATGAGCCTGGCTGATAAAACAACTCAGTTCCTCTATCACGCTTCTGCTGCAAGCCAGAAGTATTCTGGATACATTTTGGAAGGCACTTTTCAGCATCCATTCTATATTTGCAGCAGCTCTGATTTCTTCAAACCCCCTTAGAAGAATGCTCCAGTGGGACAGGCACCAGCCACTGTCATGGCTAAGGTTCAAATTTCTTTATTTTTCACATGCTCATGGAGAGCATCATATTTGGCAAGTTCTGAAATATTCATGAAATCCCACTGCAAGATCTCTGAAATTTATTTTTTTTCTTGCTTTATCTGTGTGGTACTTCCTCACAGGTACAAGCTGGGGATGTTGGCACTGAAGACCAGTGTGACATTAAGGGCTATGATGGCATCCCTGGCAACAGATCCTATAAAAATGTTTTAGTCAAATAGAATCCCAGACTGGCTTGGGTTGGAAGGGACCTTAAAGACCACCCGGTTCCAACCCCTGCCATGATCAGGGACACTTTCCACTAGACCAGCTTGCTCAGAGCCCCAGATATAATTAAATTTGCTCAGTGTGACCATTAGTTGCCCTTCTATGACACTTCACTTCTACAGGATGGCTTTGTTAGGAAAGAGAACACCTGTGATGGTGGAGGGCAGGCAAAGTCCCAGAGGCATTCCTGAGTCATAATTAGCTTTGTGATGCAGAAACACCCACCAAAAGCAGATTCCAGCTCTCACCCAAAGAAACCGTTCTGGGAGAGAATCCAGCCCCTTGAATAAAGAGTCTCCAAATCCTGGGGCCAGATCTTGGGTGTTAGTGTTGGACAGGACAGCCAGAAAATGGGACTGAAAACTGTGCAGCCAGGCCTGGGGAAAGAAGCTGTAAACGAGCCCCAAAATGGAAGAAGGGGTGGGAATGAGGGATGGGAAGTGGGACACGGGAAGTCCCACGGCTCTCCAGTGCTCACTCCAGGCTGCACCAGCACTCAGCCACAGTAAACTTAGCACTGAGCCTCAGCTTAAAAATTCACAGAGCTTTTATATGATAATTACTGTTATTATAACTGGCCCATGAAATAAACACCTCTCCCAATTATGCCAAAGGCACGAGGTCCTTCAGAGACAGAAATCTCACAATAAGATTTACTTTCAGCATAACAACGTAGAGGGAGAGAGGTGCAAGATGAATAACAATAATATTATGGTACATATAATGTATGTTTTAATTAGCTAAAGGTAATCAAATGAGGTTTGTCACGATTATATTAAGGTCAGGTCTCCACATGGTTTCATCAACAACATATTAAGACAAGGGAGGTGATGCCAAATTGGGGTTTAAACCTAATCAACATAATTAAACAAAGCAAGAACATGTGTTTAGAGCTACACCTATTTTACTGATCTCTCTATTTTAATTACTCTTGCAGAGTAAATATTAGGACCAAAATAACTCCTAATTAAATTTTTTCCGTACAAACAGAAAACACAATCTTCTTTTAATTTGCTATTTTTGTCGAATGGATGTACAATATCCAGATCTTTTGTAGGAGAAACCGTTTCAAAAGTGTGCTCAAATTATGCTAAACAGCCGAATACATTCCAAAGTATTGACATACTGGCTTCGAATGTGTGGGAAACGGGAAACTACACTGGCCCAAAAAAGTCATGGGAAACCATAAAAACAAACTAAGCATAATTTAAACTGATTGGATGCTTCCTTGCAAGAAGTTCTTAGTTTCTAAATACAAAATGTGGACATTGAAATGTGGTCAAGTTATGACTTAAATTAGAAAAACATGTTTTCTTAGGTTTCTATCTTGCAATATTTGGCACGACTCAGACACTGGGGAAAGAGTTATGTCAGTAACATTTCCAAAAGTGCCTAAGTGGCTTTGCCTGGAGTAACATTGAAACGGGACTTAGGCACTCAGAAGTCCAGAGGACATGAGTTTGTAAGGGCTTGCAAATGTTTAAAGCTGTCTAGGTGTCCAAAAAAACGATAAATGGGCATTTTAAAATTAATTTAAGTGCTTTTTAATTAATGACCTGAAGGAGACGGCATCCCATCCATGTCTAGCAGAAGATTTGACTTCATGATCTTGGAAGTCTTTCCCGACCTTAATAGTTCTATGATTATATGATTCTACTCTGCATAAAAGACTAGAGATATTTTTTAAAGTGCCAATGTTTGGAATAAACCTAATATCCACTCAGGTGGTCTGTTTCACGCCTGATACCTCAGGTGGGATTTCTCTGAATTTGGTTGCATGAGTAAAAGCAGAACCAGGTCTGTAAACAGAAGTTGTGGGTAAGGATTCCAAACTGGAGGCCTGTGAGTCCTCCCGGAACTTGTGATTAGAGGAAAAGCTGCAGTTCCCTGATGTACTCGAAATGTGTTTCACAGAGACACAGAGCCCCACAATGGGTTGGGCTGGAAGGACCTTAAAGCCCATCGTGATCCTGGCAGGGACACCTCCCACTGTCCCAGGCTGCTCCCAGTCCCAGTGTCCAGCCTGGCCTTGGGCACTGCCAGGGATCCAGGGGCAGCCACAGCTGCTCTGGGCACCCTGTGCCAGGGCCTGCCCACCCTCCCAGGAACAATTCCTGCCCAATATCCCATCCAAACCCACTCTCTGGCAGTGGGAAGCCATTCCCTGTGTCCTGTCCCTCCAGCCCTTGTCCCCAGTCCCTCTCCAGCTCTCCTGGAGCCCCTTTAGGCCCTGGCAGGGGCTCTGAGCTCTCCCTGGAGCCTTCTCCTCTCCAGGTGAGCACCCCAGCTCTCCCAGCCTGGCTCCAGAGGGGTTCCAGCCCTTGGAGCATCTCCATGGCCTTCTCTGGACTTGCTCCAAGAGATCCACGTCCTTCGTGTGCTGGGACCCCCAGAGCTGGATTCAGTGCTCCAGGTGAGATCTCATGAGGGTGTAATAGAGGGGCAAACCCCCCCCGCCCTGCTGCCCATGCTGGGGGATCAGCCCCAGTCCATGGGGGGTTTCACGTCCAACCTCTCAGCCATCACCACCCTCAAATCCTCCTCTGCAGGGCTGCTCTCGATCCATTCAGAAAGACTAAAGCTGGAGATAAAATTTTCACTTAGGAGTAACTAAAACACGCACCAGGGTGGGGGCTTTTCTGTGGCTGGCCTCCGACGTAGCACAGCAAGAGTTAAAAGTGTGGGAGCAGAAAGTTCCCAAAGCGAGCTCAGCCCCGGAACGATTCCGTCGGAGCCGCCGCTGGCAAGCGCTGGCATGCGAGGGACCCCAAATGAGTTAAGAACTCTTCCACTCCATCATGAAGAATTGTTCTCCAGAGTGACTACCAGTGGGGAAATGCTTAAAACACTTACCATATGTGGCTAAGAAGGGTCTAATTTGTCCATTTGGAAATTTTGCCTCTTTTGAAAGGATAGTTAATTCCAAGTAATTTATTTCATAGATGAAGCTTTCTTCGGAGTGGTTAATATATCACCCTTGGTTGCCTGAACAATTAGAAATTGTCACCAAAGAAAAATGTCGCAGTTCATGTAAATAACTATTTACCTAAAGGAAATGGGAATCCACAAGAGTCAGCACACTTTAATGAGCCATGACAATAGGGAAAAAAACCCCAGCCAATGGTACAGTGATTCTGCTAAAGCTGACATTGCTTATGGTAAAAATTGGCCAAAACAACTATTATTTGTTGGGGGTTTTTTCATGTCAGAAATAATGCAGCTTGAAATTTTCAACAGGCAACATGAGCCCAGACCATTTGTTACTTCTAATGGCCTAATTGTTCTCCTGGCAGAAATAAAAAATTAGGGCACTTATGTCATTTACCTAAATTTCTAATTAATGCAATGGTAATAGAGAAACTGGAGCAGAAGAAAGTGAGGGAAAAAAAGTAAGTTGGGTGAAAAATGTTTCTCTTGGCCTTTCTACAATTTGTCTTTGTTAACTTTCCTACGATCTTTCCCTCTTTAACAGCAGGTAGAGTGATCTCTGCAGAGATGTTCCAGAGTTTTCCAACTGGACTGAAACATGCTGGGCATTGAAAAATATGATTTCTTCCACCTGAGCTATTGAACAGACGTGATAAAAACACCAACTGCAGCACAATGTCCTTTATGTTGCCTCGAAGGAACGTGCCATTAAAACGATGTTAGAAATATTCTTCAAAAGCAGCTAAAAAATCTGCACTTGGGGCTGCAATTCCATCCCCAAGTTTTCCATTGCTCCTGTGTCCTGATGTCCAACTCATCCTGCGAAGCAAATCCCGGCTGGTGTAGGCCCTCATTAGGATGCAGGATGAAGAGAAATGCATCAAAATGCATAAACACACCTTAGAAATGCCTGTGAAAGTGTCTGGAAATCACTTTGTCCTGCAGCACTGGCAAGTGTCCACCATCTCCTCAGTATTTATTGTTGGAATGACATGGAGGAGGCTGAAGGTGATCCATTTACGCCCATCTTCAAAGAATTTACACCCACTTCTTTGGAGAGATGCCCCACCTTGATCTTGGCACCATGAATGCCATTAGAATACAGTTAATAGGAAATGCACAAAAGCAGGAAACTGGGGAAATTTTGAAAGGAGCCCTAGAGAGGGTTTATCCAATGAGAAATCAAGGAAAGTTCAGAAGGAGATGGGATCCCATTTCTAGCCATGCTCAGATCCACCTGTGCTCGTACCCTCAAATGTTAAAGAAGTGAAGTTTTCTACTGCTTTACAAGTATATTTAAGTATAGCTGTAATTAAACTGTGAGTAAAGTGCAAGTAAACCAAGTAAACATAGGTATGTGCTAGTAAATTATTCCAATTTTTCTCTTAATGCCTGAGGTGCTTTCCTTAAGTACTAAATGGAAATAAAGAGAAGGGAAAACAAGAGCAAGGTCAGAAATTCAAACCTCCACCAAATGTGAGCTCAGGGTCGCAGGGAAATGTCAAAGTCTGCTGGAGGTTCATCCTTGCAGTGGGTAAAAATTCTTCCTGGTTTCTGACCACATCCTGGTCTGGGGAGCCACCCCCCAAACATCCCCAGAAGATTTGCCCTTGATTTTTTCTTCATAAAAGCAATTTTTGCTTTAAAACAACTTGAACCCCTCTCTCATCCATTACCTGAAGTATCCTGGAGTTCCAAGGAGTAACCTTAGTGCTCTCACTAGAATAAATCCGTGATATTTCAAGTGTTAATGGCAAACACTGATCCAGGGAACCTTTATCAACAACATCAACAAGCCCTCGACTCCCCCAGGTCTGAGCCTGCACGGTGACTGCAGGAGGGTCCCACCACTGCCCAGGGCAGGCCTGGGAGCATCCCACGGGATGGTGCAGGGTTTCCCTCTTTCCCAGGCAGGCAGGAACATGAGCTGCCTCCCCAGCTCCACTCTCCCACCCGGGCCTTAGCACTCCCTCTGCAGCCTGGGAGCCTTGGCACGAGCGAGGTATAAACACAGGGCTCACCATAGCGCCGGGAGCTGGCAGGAGCAGAACTCCAGCAGCACCAGCAAGTCCTGCTAAAATAAACACGTTACAGGCAAAGGTCATGATGCCTGTTAATATAAAGAGTGCGTCGCGTATAATGCATTCAAATGCCGGAGTGAGAGAGGGAGATAATATGATCCATTTGCCAGATTCCTCCTTTTAGTTGTAACACGAAGCCATTCTGGGCTGGAATGACCCAGAGATGATAATGAAGCGGATGATGATGCCATTGCCTGTGATAATGGTGTGACAGGGAGAATACCCTGGAAAACTGCACGAGCTGATAAGTGCAAAGGTATAAACAAACCCGAACAATATGGACTTACAGGCATCAGCGCGGAACAAAAGAGAGGAGGAAAAGCAAAGCCAACTGATCAACATTAAAAAAATAAAAGACTTTGCAAGGGTGACTTTTTCAGGGATTTTTGGAATTGCAGCCCCCAAAACCGAGCCCTTCGCAGCTGGAACAACAGCCAAGTGTCTCATCCTGGGAGGGGGCACCTCTCCGTGCTCGGGAACAGTTTGTAGCAAACAGCCCGCGATATGAAAATGTATTTAATGCAATTAATAATTTAAGAAGTGAGAGCATGTGCTCTTGGAGAGTTAAATGCTTGTCAGAGTGATAGATGCACGCTTCAGCACCAATACATTTCGTACGAAGAGCAGAGGGATTTTGCAAACTTGTGTTGACCTTGGGTTGCGGTGGAGAGGAGGCAGATTGCGAAGGCAGGCCCGCGAACGGCGGGACCGCGTCGGCTCGCAATTTACAGCCCTCTCCCCAATTAAAGGACTGTAAAAACATTAAAATTAATGCAGTCTTAACTCCAGAGCAGGCTCTACTTTCTTAATTAGTGCATAATTATTCAGTTTTTGATATCCTGGAAAATTATCACATGGAAATTATTTTAGGCACAGTAACAATAGCAAAAATCTCTCTACCCCCCCAACTCGATTAACATGTGGAAGTAATTAACACTTTATTACAGTGAAAATACTATTACTGCTAATGTTTAATGACTTTTGCCATTGCATCATAAGCAGGAAATTTAGAACACTACAGAGCAACGGTCTGCTATAAATACAGTCCAAAGATTATAAACCAGAGTCAGATGATTCGCACTAACAGCGTTTAAGACAGGGATATGACATACAATACGTTTCCAAAATGTCACAGGCAGGAAATATAATTTTCTTGATAAAGTCCACTCCATACAGCCAAGCAGGCAGTGCAATAACGCTGGATGCGTTCGGTGTAGGCAGCAACGCTCGAGTCCTTGTAAAAGCCTGTTGTTAATCAAATTGAAACATAAAACCCCAAGCATAAAGTTATTTTCTCATAACAGTTTAATAGAAATTTCCAATCAAACAAAGGCCAAAAAGTGTTATTACAACACGAAGTTCCTTGTATAAACAACTTAAAATGAAGTAGGGGAAAGTTTCATGGGATTTATGGATTTCTTTATTTTCGTTATTTCGAGTAAATGTCTACTGTAGATCTCCTATAAATGTCTCGAGAAATTATGCACCAGCTTTGGGTGATTCACACTAACAGCAATTACGATGCTGAGTCCACGTAAGTGTCGAAGAGGTCAGAGCTCAGGAAATATCATTTCAGTTCAGCTGGTGTGATGGAGCCACATGTGCCAGAGACAAAAGGAGACCGAGAGGGATGGAGACAGCTCTGCCTCGAGCTGGGCTTCTCCACGGCTGTGACGAGGGGACAACAGATGGGCAGAACTGGGGCGATGTTTAGGAGAACGTTTCACGATCAAAATGTAAATAGAGAGTTGTATTTAATATTCAGCACAGCCTTATGGAAATTCCCAAACAAACAATGGCGTAAAGCAACGCAGTGCAAAGGATCTATAAAAAGAAAACCAAAACAAATATAGAAGGAAACAAATGGAGAACAAGGCTGACCCCAACGAACCTGCAAAAAGTCACTCTTTGCTTGTTTGTTACTGTTTATGCTGTTGGGCTGAGAATTAATGAAGCTGAGCACTAATCACAATTCAACCCATGGAATTATTTTAAATTTTAATATTCTATGTGCATAACTCATTGGGCTTTCCCCTTTTAAATATTTTCCTTGATGCTTTAAAACACGTTCATTGATCTGGACCCGTTTCACTGGCGAGCTAATACAGTTCATAAATTTAGGAACTCTTGTTTTAGAAACATCTCCTTGATCCATGGGCCATGGACATGGAGAGGAAGAATTTGGCACGAGGATGCTGAATATAAATTGCTTTTTTGGAAGGAACTCTTACCAGCCAATGTCTGGAGCCAGCAGGCAAGAAGAATTCACCTGAAGTGGACACAGCTCTTCGCTCTGGGATTAACTTGTTGCAGTTGCAAATGAATCATGAAACCAGCTTTGGCAAAGCTGAGCCTGGACCCGCGCTGGAACCGAAATAATGTATGTGAAAAACCTGAACTGGATTACGAGGCCATCTGGAATGCATTGGCCATCCGCATTAGGAGTAGCAGTTTCCTTGACAGAGGTTGTGAAATATTAGAATTCCTAATGGAAGAAATATGGCAGTGCAAAATGACACAAAAATCACACAACCTCATTCCCTGACACGGAACAGTGAAAATGCGAATCTTTCTCTCAAGGGTGCTCTATCAATCCTTTGCAAACAAGGCACTTCAGCAGGCAGAGGAGGGGCTGGCAGGGCTTAACCCTTCCCCACCACCAGGCAGGACAAGAACAAGCTTCCCTCTTCGGGGAGGCCAGAAACAGGGAGAACTCATGGCAATCGTAAATCCGCATAGGAAATTCCTTCCAGAGGGGGGTTACCTCCAGAACAGGCATCCCAAGGAGCTGGATACCCCAGGGACAGACTCCTGCCACTCTCACCCTCCTCTGGGTGATGTCCAGATGCCTCTAACCCCACTCCCTTGGTAAACGTTATCTGTGGGTGATGCCAAAGGCAGGGAGGAGCCAATGGGACGGCAGCAACCAAACCATTGGGAGGTCTGTAATTAACAGCAGAAATCATGGGATTACACCCCTCAAAATATCTTATTTTTAACATTTGTGATGGAAGGTTAGCCCACACTTCAGAAGGCCCGACCCACAATCACAGTTCGCTGCACTAATATTTCTGCACCTTGGTGTTTACATTCAAATGATGAACATTTTCCTAGTCATAGTGTAAAAATCAGTAAAAAATTCTAAAAAAATTAGTAAAAATTCTAAGGCTGGGACCCTCCCAAAATATGTATTTGCACAGTTGATGACATCCACTTAGGAACAGCTCCACATTCTTCATGTTTCACTCTTAAAATCCCACTTTGTCCCCAGGTCAGCCGTCCTACACCACAGTGCTGAATGTCTCCAGGGGTTTGGAAGTAGCAGAAATCTCGTGGCACATCCGATGGTAGTTAATTTGTTATTTACTCATTGTTTAATAGCAAATTTTTTAAATTTACTCTGAGGAGTACGAAAGGCACCACAGGTTATCAGACTTTGTGAGTCAGCTAGGAAATGATACAACGAAACAATAAACAATAAAAATGATCCCAGATAATACTCTGACCGAAGTCATTTGGCCACCTGACTCAGCACCATTTACTTTAAACCAGGAGCTTATTCTAACTCCAGACAGGGCAAATTGGATGAATCCAAAGCTGCCATTTTCATTATCCAGCATTAAGTGACCCTCACTACCACAGAAGAAAGGTTAGAGGAGCTTTGATGCCCTGGCTGCACTTCTGCCAGGACTTCACAGCAGCGGCCAGGCCAGCACTGCTCACCCTCCACATGGATGCACTGGAGCCATCCTGGATAAAATCCATCTTTAGAAGCACCTCCCTGATTTAGGAACCCCCAACATTTTTGGTTTCAAGTGCTTTTTGAAATCGCAGCCCTCGTCTCCCTCATTGTCATTTATAAGGCGCACAAAGCTACTGTTTATTGCTACTTCCCTGCAGAAAAGGGAATAACTCCAAGATAGATTTTCTGTTTAGGAAATAGATCTGGGTTGAATTATTCAAAAAGGCTGACAATATCCAGCCCCAGAAAACTAAGGAAAGGCATAGAAGACTCCAGAGCTAAGGGGCTTTTATACAGCAGCCAATTGTTATGACTCCTTTTAATTAAATACAAATGAATTAATTGATATGAAGTACTGCTAGGCAATTATTTTGCTGACATTTTGTCTCTTTTGAGACACTCTTGTTTACTGCATCTCTCATCTGCCAAATCCTACCACCATTTTGCACTATTTTAAACATATGTTTAAAGAGTTAAAGCCAAGTTTGTACTGTCAGAAACTTCTACATTAATTTCATATTTGTGTTAATGGTACGCACATTAGGCCCAATAGTATTTACATTTTTTAATCCATCTCCCGTCCCTAGGCCATCATTGTACATGAGATATTGCATCTTAATGAATTTTTCTGGTTAAAGATTTTTTAAATAAATGAATAAATAAATAAGTAATGAAACACTGATTTTTATCTCACTGTACACAAGTTTACTGGCTGATTTTTACTTTTTTTTTCCTTTCTGGTTTGCAGTGAAATATTTTCATCATTTTCTAAAGATATGCATGAAAGTACAAAAATGATGGCTGGTTTTGGAACAAACCTCCAGCAGCAGCAGCCAGCAGTATATTAGCCTTCATATAGGAGGTAAAATTGAAGGGTTATCTGGAAAACCATAACTGGCCCAAACAATTTTACATCCTCTGATTATTTGGGGGAATTGCTGAGCTCGAGTTTCTGCCTGACACATCCCCCAGCAGGCGTGTGACCCATTTTTTTAAGTCACAGACGAGTCCCCCGGCGGTTCAAACGTGCAGGGTGAGATCACAAGAGACTTGAACCCTTCAGACAGCAGCAAGATGTATTTCAGGAAAGCATCCACGGGACTTCTCCACTGCTTTTGGTGTGGGATGGGCTCGGCTCTGTGGAATCCAGCAGCTCCTGGAAGCAGCAAGAACTCGAGAACTGCTGGCTGTGAAGTGAGTTGTGGACACTCAGGAGTCCAGGACACTCAGAAGTTGAGCCCCTACCTGTCAGGCCAGCAAGTTGTAGATCTGCCCATCTACGTGATACCTCTCTGTTGTGCACATGAAAATAAATAGCAGGCTGGAGAGTAATTAATTTGCTGTTGGTGAGCTAAATTAGCCCAGAGGAGCACAGGGAGCCTTCAGAGACAGGTAACCTGAACCTGCCCACACACGTTTAAAGGGCAAAGTACTCAAAAATGCCAAGGCAATGTGAGTATTGAGATATCAGTTGTCTTAAAGTCACCATATGTGTGTTGAACTCTGCATGCAGAGCAATTACTTCCATGAATGCAACTCTATTCCCAAAAAATGGTGCAGGAGGCCAGATAGGGTGTTCTACTCCAACATGGTCTCCTACCCCCAATCCAGCACCATTAAAATCAGCAGGATATGCTGAAGACCTCCATATATCATACAAATTATCAGCCTTTACAGCAAAAAAAACCCCACATATTTTACTTATTTTTTTGCTCACAGCTACTATGCTATTCCCATCTCTCACCATTAAAAAGTCACGGATTAGATTCCCTAAATTGTGTCACTGCAGGAGATATGAAGGTACCTGCTTTGGACTGAACAAGTTTTTACAGAATGAGTCACATTTTTCAGCCTCTCCAGCCTCTGAGTCTGGAGCTTTGCTTTCTCAAAGAGGGGAGTTTTGGGTTTTCGTGCAGCTCTCAGATTTGGGACTCTGATATCCCTGGAGTGTGCCTGGTTTCTCTTAGGCAGTGGTTTGGGCTATCAGCAGCTCCTATAACTTTTCCCCCTGATCAAAGCACAAGGATGGACAAGCACAAACAGGCCGGGGCACAGTGCCTCTGTTTTCCCTATTTACCTATCACCGGACCAGACATTTCTGCACATTAATCATACTTAGAAGACTTAGCAAAAGGCATCAGTCACTTAACAAACTGTCCCAGATTTATCTGGGGGTAACAGATGACTGCTGACTATCTGGGGCTGCTACCCAGAGCCCCTGATGAAAGGCAGCGTGTGGCCAAAGTTACCCACACAGCAAGTGGGGCTTGGCACAGCTTTCAGCAGCCCCCTAAACAAAGACACAGGAAGAGATGGGGGAATGGAAACTACACAGATATTCCCCCTCCTCTGCATCTCCCCAGGGACCTCTAACAATGACCAGCCCTTTGGAAACTTCAGGCACTGGTGATTCCTGCCACTGCCTGGAATGAGTTGTTGGAGCGTGTCCAGGGAAGGGAACGGAGCTGGGAAGGGGCTGGAGGCCAGGGAGTGGCTGAGGGAGCTGGAAAGGGGCTCATCCTGGAGAAAAGGAGGCTCAGGGGGACCCTGTGGCTCTGCACAACTCCCTGACAGGAGGATGCATCCGGGGGAGGACGGGCTCTGCTCCCAAGGACAAGAGGAAACAGCCTCGAGTTGCACCAGGGGAGGTTTAGGTTGAAGATTTGGAAAAATTTCTTCCTGGAAAGTGTTGTCCAGCCCCAGCACAGGCACCCCACAGCAGTGATGGAGTCGCCATTCATGAAGGGAATTAAAATATATGTAGGTGTGGCTCTTGGGGACATGGTTTACTGGTGGAGTGGGCAGTATTAGGTGAATTGTTGGACTCAGTATCTTAGATATGTTTTCCAACCGAAGTGATTCCATGATTCCATGGTTAAAGGGAAGAGCAGGCTATGTGGATAATGCAGAGAACAAGAACTGCCCAGAGCTCCACCTCAGTGCTTCAGGAATGGTCCCACAACATCTCTTGGGGTGCAAAGCATGGCCACATGTCCTGCTTTGAAATAAAAACCCTTTCATGTGGTTGCCTTCCCCTGACCTAACCGTGTCCAACACCAAGCCTGGCTGGATTACTTCCACTGGCTAAGCCAGCAGAGCAATTTCTTTGGCTCACCAGGAAAAAAAAAAAGCTGGTGTTTCTGAAGCTGAAATTTCATCGCGAGTCTCCTGAGATCCCACGCATGAATAATGAAATAATTGTGTGTCCTCACTCGTTGCTCCAGCGTGTTCCCATCTCTGCCAGCGCCGCTGCTGTTCCCGTTTTCACGGCGGCAGAATCCACAGAGCCGATGCTGACGGATGGATCATGGCCCAGCCCCAGCCCTGGCAGGGGAAGCCCTGTAATCATAACTGACAAGGGGGATGAAGTTTATCTCCCAGTGAGACATCAGGAAGACATTTCAGCCATTTCCTCTTTTTTTTTTTAATTTAGCTCACCCTGTCCCACTTATGTTTCTTAAACCTTCTTGGCAAGAACAAGAGAAGCCCCATTTAATCCAACCATGGGCAGGAATTGCAAATTCCACTGCATGGATTCACAAATTAGCTCCACAGGTTCATAAAATTCTCAGGACAGTGGCTCAGCACTGGAATTTTCTTCCCAGACACCCCCATGTTCCCCAGTGCATGTTGCTGTCACACCCCAGAGCAAGACGGTCCCGTTAATCAATCGTACCTTGGCACTGCAGCTTTATGTGTGTGTTTCAGGCCTTTACAATACAATAAAATTTACAGCTCGTATAATTAAGAATATGCCAGATTAAACAAATTAAAGCTCAGCCTTAAAAGCGAAAGCTCTATCAGATCAAGACATTAATGCAGGAAAGAAATTTCAAATTCAAATCAACAGCGTCTGAAGGCTCGGAACACAAAAGCTGTATAGGAGTGGCTGAGAACTACTCCAAGACCTATTTCATAACCTCAAGGTACAATTCATGGCATGGGGGACCAGAAGGTCACGAAGAATAATTGAGTGCAAGGGTTAGTTGGAGATTTGTGGAGAAGCCAAGCTGTTCCAGCAATTTTTTTTTTTTTTATTCCATGAAAGTAAAAAAAAATAACTTGTCCTGAAATTTGCATTCATGAAAGGCCCTTTGTCTCTCTAGTGTATTCCTGGGAGTGAGAGCATGGAGCAGAGGAGAAGGAAAGCCCAAACACCCAGAGGTAGCCTCTGGAAGGAGCCCTCAGGAGGGATTTGGAGTCTCCCCACCCAGGATTCTATCCCTGCTTGGCTCTGTCTGATATTTGACTCCAGGAGCACCTCCACAGCTTTATTTAAGCGTTTCCCAGTAGATGCATTTTGGGATGAGGGACAGTGCTCCAGCTGCAGGAGAGCAAAGTGGGACTGGAGTATTCAGGCTGCCTTTCACACCCTGATCATCTTCATGGCCTCCCCTGACCCCCTTCAACAGGTCCTTTCTTCTGTTGGGCTCCAGAGCTGGAAGCAGTGCTCCAGGAGGGGTCTCATGGAAACAGAGGAGAAGAATCAGCCCCAGTGACCTGCTGGCCACACTTATCCTGCTGCAGCCCAGGGTATGTTCGGCTTTTTGGGTTGCAAGTGTGTAATATTGGGTCATGTTGAATTTCTCATCCACCAACATCCCAAAGTCCTTCTCCTCAGGGCTGCTCTCTGTCCAGTCTCCTCCCAGCCTGTGTTTGGGCTTGGGGCTGCCCTGACCCAGCTGTAGGACCTTGGACTTGGCCTGATTGACCTTGAGGAGGTCCAGCCTGTCCAGGCCCCTCTGGCTGCCCCATCCCTTCCCTCCACGCAGCTCAGTGTCGTTGGCAAGCCGGTTGAAGGTGCATCAATCCCACTGCCCACGTCACCAACAGAGGTGTCAGACAGTGCTGGTCCCACTCCTGACCCCTGAGGACACCGCTTGGTTTCCACTTGGACATCGACACCACAACCCTTTGAGTGTGACCACTCAGCCAACTCCGTATCCACCAAGTGCTCCGTCTGCCAAATCCATGAAAATAAAATTTCTCAAGTTTCACGTCCCCATTTTTCCTTTACAGCATTTTGCCGTTTTTCAGATAATAATTGTTTTACTTTCACTCAGCTTCTCTTCTCCCACATCAGAAGTATACCTTTCTAAAATGCAAAATATTAAGTTTTAGGCTTTTCCCCCAAAAAGATTCCTCACAAGATAACAACATGGATGACAAACAATACGAACACCAAGTCTTGGAATCCAACACTGATTATTATATTGTGTATCCCATCATATCAGACAGTAAGAAAAAGATTCTTGCTTCATAGAACAGGACACCAGTGACAAAAATAAAGAGCTACAAACAGCACAACCCTGGATCTGTGCAGATGTTCCCCTTCCTGTTCACCATCATTCTTTTCACACAAAGTTCAGTGAACAAAAAGTTTTGCACTGCTGCAAAATGACTCCACTATAGATTTTTACAATCATCTGAGACACTTATTCTAGAAAAGCTCCAAGGTCAGCAGCAATCTCCATTTTCCCATTTGTTCCCCAAAAGTTGGGCATGATATTGGCAATAAATACATTTATTACTGAGCATCTATAAATATAAAAAATATTTGTTTCTGTTTTGAAATCATGTTTCATATGCAGTTTGTGCTCGATTTCAATAAGCATCTAATTAAGATAGATTTTTTTCATCCAGTATTCTTGCAAATTCTATTTATTTAGCCGCCTCATGTACTGCAGGCTATCAAAACTGCAAGTTCAGTGGAAACAAACTTTCAGGCGAAAGGGGTGAAAGGGGAGAACCAAGACAAATGATAAATTTGGGCTCAAATAAAGCAAGAATTCTGACGGTATTTAAAGATGCACATTGCCAGTAGGTGTTTGGCACCTGGGGACGTGGTGATGGTGGACATGGTGGTGGTGCTGGTTGAAGGTTGGGCTCCATGATCTTGGAGGTCTTTCCCAACCATAACGTTTTTTTGTGATTCTATGATCACATTCTCACCTTTCATTTGTCGTTCAAGCGTTTCCATCAGCCTGGTGTTAAATTGCTTCTGGATATCCCACCAAAGGGTTTCAAAACAAAACCATTCCTTATTTCTACCCTCATTCACTCATTTAGACCCCAATGGACTTTTCCCTCACTCCTTACTGGGAGGTGTGGAGGAGAAACAGCAAACCCAACAATGTGGACAACAGGATTTGCCAGTCCCTAATAGGCTTGATTAAAATAATCCCAAGACCTGAATCTTGGATTTATGATATTCCAAAATTGGCTTTTCTATTTTAGTTTGGGAATACAGTAATGGAGACTTTGTGCTTGAACCACGGAATATTTGCATATGGCAAGTGTGAGACAGAAAAAGAAAAAATTAATTACTGATATTCAGAACATTGTTCTGCACAAAACTAGAAATTCCACTAAGTGTACCTAAAATTTTCACAACTTCCAAACCCTCAGAACTAATAATATTCTTGCTGTTTTATAACACCCAGGCTATTTTTCCCATCATTTAAACATAGAAAGAAAATGTCTTACTTCCTTATTTAGCAGACTTGGAAAACCATTATCAATCATCAAAAATATGTATTAGACACATTTATTCCCCTGACAAATTTATGCCAGAAAACTGATAGACTTATTATAGAACCTCTTCCCACAACAACAAAAAAAAATAATCCATAGTTTCGTGTGATTCACTCTCAGTCTTACAATTTGCGAAACAAATCTTTATCCAACAGCACAGCCCTTGGAGCCAATATCTGAGAAAAAAAATCTTTTCTCTGCTAAGTTCCCATATTGAAAATATCATAAAGGTATTATCATCCACTATGACTATCTGAAACTCTAAAAAAGTAACTGCATTAAATGGATTTTTTTAATCCCCGTATGTTCCGGTAATCAGTAAAGCAGATTTAAATCTGCTTTTTTCTATCACTATTAGGAGAGAAGAAGAGCCATAAAGCCCATATTTTAAGGATGTAATTTATTACAAAAGTTTCACTGCGGTTTTGTTTTCGGGGGTTGTTTTTTTTTTCCCCATCTCTGCTCATCAGGATTTGTAATAATACACTTATTGTAGCTGATGTGGGGAATCCATCCTTTGTAATACTTCTTGACATAATTGCAGCTTTTGACACACTCAATCGCGGGATCCTTCTAAACCATCTTGAAAAATATGTTGGTCTTTCAGGTTCGGTTATTCAGCAGTTCAAATCTTATTAGAACCATCGACTACAGTTTGTTAATATAATTTCTCCCCATTCCTGCTCTTACATTGTCATCTGGAGTCATCTGTTACAATGTCATCTGCAGTCCCGCGGGGAGCTGCTCCTGGTTCTGTGAGTTCCTTTATCTACCTGCTGCCTTTAGGAGCCACAAACCCCAACTACAGCGACGTGGGCTCTCTTATCACCCTCCTGCTGACACCCAGCACTTTATTTTCCACTCCTTCCGCCTATTTATTTGATCAATATTCTAATGCTTCTCCCTCCTGCTCGGCTACTTAGATGAGCCCCAGTTTAAAAATAAATAAATAAATAAAAAAGAATGTTTTTTAAACATTTTGAAATTGTACCCCAGACAGAGAGAGGCAAAACAAGTTTTTGATTACATACCTTTTCCACAGCCAGGTGATTCATATTATTGTGCTTTTCAATTCCAGAATTGCTTTATTTATTTATAAATTTCCACATATTTGAGCATGTAAAAATGCCCAACAATACCATAAAACCTCAACTAGAAGCTATAAAAAAGGCATGAAGGAGAGAAAAGGAGCAAAGCAAAGCAAAAGGAAAATTCAGTTTGGGGCTGCATCCAAATTCCAGCAGCCCGATTTCTATTTATGACACCAGCTTCGTACGATGGCACCAGAATCAACTTTAACGGATAATATTTCCAGACATTGCCCATAAAAACCAACCAGGAGCTGCTTTTCCAGAAACACCAGGGACCTGCAATTCCCACAGAGTTTGGTGGGCTACACCAAACACCTGGAGCTTCAAGAACCCAACTGAACTCTTGTTAACACGGATATTTCTCCTTCCTCCCGTTTGGCAGTAAAAGATTAGCTGGGAAAAAAATATCCTAGAGAGTAAAAAAGAGAAGTAGCCATCTCTTTTCCACCTGCAAATGGGCAATTTCTGATTTTCAGGGAGGGAAATTGTTGGAATGTTGTGCAGAGTCCTTTTTCTATTATTCCAGATTTATTTGGTGTTCTCAAACCGCCCTGGTTAAGTGAATCTCCCAGCCTGGAGAAAACAGCTGGGAACGTCAACATCAAATGTCTTCTTCTTAAACAAATCTATTTCTACTTCCAAATCTCTGAAAAATAATAACAAACCAAACCAAAACAAACCAAAACAAAACAAACCAAAACAAAACAAACCCAACCAATACAAACAAAACCAAACTAAAACAAACAAAAACAAACCAAAACAAACAAAAACAAACCAAACCAAAATGAAGTATTTTTAGCCATTTCTTCAGGCAACTGCTGTCCATTTCTTCTTTTTTCCACCAACATTTTGAAAAACATTTAACCCCCACAAACTCATAACCTGAGTTACTTTATCCATCCATTATCCTGTTTGCCCAGGGCATCTGTGGCTGCCCCTGGATCCCTGGCAGTGCCCAAGGCCAGCCTGGAGCAGGCTGGGACAGTGGAAGGTGTCCCTGCCATGGCAGGGGGGGCACTGGGATGGTCCTTAAGGTCCCTTCCCACCCAAACCATCCCATGATCCATCCTCAGTCCACGGAACAGGTGCTTCTAAACCCCAACACATTTTTAAAACCTGTTTTGCTGAAATTAGTCTTCTGTCAGCTTTATTTTGTTGTTGCAAATATTTCCATTTTTCACAGTTTAATGATTCCATTTCGTTCCTGCTCTCCTCGGCTGTGTACAAATTCAGTGGCACTCCTGGGAAGGAAGGTATAAAGAGAAAAACTTCTGGATTTGGTTTTTCATATGCATGTTTATAAATCAAGCCGTTTAAAAGCAATATCTAAATAAAACAGGGATCATAGACTCATGGAATGGTTTGGGTTGGAAGGGGCGTTGAAGATCATCCAGTTCCAGCCCTGCCATGGGCAGGGACACCTTCCACCAGCCCAGGTTGCTCCAAGCCCTGTCCAACTTGACCTTGTAAATAAACACTGGGGCCTGAGAGAAAGATAAGGAGGAAAAAAAATGTAATATTTTAAAGTTATTTCCTTTTATATCATGAAATTCTCTCTTTATTTCAAACTCCCCAATTATCATCACATTTTGAAAGTTTCTTGACAGAGCAAGACCTTTAATTATATGCAAGATTTTTGCATTCCATATAGCTACAATACTGACACGTGCAATTATTTTGTTTGACCATATCGTAGTAAGGAAGG
This sequence comes from Melanocharis versteri, assembly GCA_013397845.1. Classification (NCBI taxonomy): domain Eukaryota; kingdom Metazoa; phylum Chordata; class Aves; order Passeriformes; family Melanocharitidae; genus Melanocharis; species Melanocharis versteri. The sequence continues at coordinate 218,216 of VZTG01002136.1, read as the reverse complement.
TTAAAAAATCAACGTAGCCACGCACAACCTTCTCCAAACTGCATTTTAATTTTTTTCTGTTGATAGTGGTGGTTCTGCCACAAGGCAGCCCTAATGTAAATTAAAAAATTAATAGATCAGGCATGAGAATAATTATTGTGGAAAAGGCCTGAACTGTGCCTTTTCCAAATAGACCAAAAAAGATTGATGCAGAAATGACCCAAGTGGGCCCTACGAGCTTATTCAATAAGGGTCCACTCAAATTCCATCTGTGAACATTTGGTCGGCCCTTTTATGGCGATGAGGCCATTCCTCCAAGTCCATATTAATTTTTGTGCACATCTGTACACTCACCTAATCCCTACCCACAGGCCACTCCAATTACGATTAAAAGAACAAGTCCAACATTGGGCAAATTTTAATCACAATGAGTTCTGTTGGGTTATTTTAAAAAATAAAATCTATGGAGGTAGTTATTTATTTTTTTTTTTTAATTTCCACTTCATTTCAAGAAGAAACTGGTCAGACTGGTGAACCTCCAGCGTTGCCCTCACGGTTCTGATTTTTATTTGGATGCAGAACAATAGGAAGAAGCATCACTGGGCTTCTGGAGCTGTCTGAGTTCAGCATTCCGGTGCTGAAAGTATTCCATGGCACAAATCTGGAGTTTACCCTGAGATCAACAAGTAAATTACTCTTTTCAGGCTCTCGTTCCGATCCCTGAATGCATACAATCAGCGTCATTATTTTAAGCAAACAATTGCAAGGGCTTTAAATAAAAAATGCCGTGTGCAGAGCATTTACATTTTAAGCACAGCATATTAATAGGAAGGGAGAAGAGAAAGATGACAACGAGAAATGTCAGCTGGTTTAATCATACTTAATATGAAAAGACTGCTATAACTTTAAGAATGCAGCTTAGCTGACTTTGGAGCTTAGGTTTTTATTTTTCTGCTTTATAGCATGCTTCAAAACTACTTGGACAAATACAAAACAAGAATTACAGTGCACCATAAGTTATTTTAATATCCTGTAGTGGTGTATACTTCCAATGAAATCCCAAGACTATTATTAAGGTTCTGTGTTTGTGTGAAAATGTCAAGTTGTTTCGAGTGACTACATACTCTAAATTATATATAACTGTTACTTTATAGCTAATAGGCACTAAAATTACTTTAAAACAGAAATGTAAAGTTATATTTTCATCCTTTTTGACAGATAATAAAGCTTATTTATGAGATACATTTTCTCAAGTATTAAAATATATAATGTTTACAAAAACATTAAAAATACCAATACTTGATATTTAAGCAAGAAACAGAGCCATCATGAAGATATTTTCCTGGATGTATCCAGCACGAAGCTAAAGAGATGATAATGTAATTATTTCACTCGTGAAAGCCATTTGTTAAACCAGTAAAAAACAAAAAAGGCAGTGCCTCAAAATGAGATTGAGATGCTTTTCCTCTCGCTGCCCGTCATTAAACTGCAGGTATGAAATCCTTGCGTGCATCCTCGGGATGGAGCGATGCCACACGACACCTCCCACCCTTCGTTTCAAATCGCAGCCACCGAGCCGCGTTGTTTAATTGCTTTGTTGTCGTGGCCCTGCCCGAGGAGGCCAGGGGAAAAAAGTTCCTCCTTTTTACAAGCGCCGTGGAAAGGGACCCGAGCACCAGAGTGATTTCTCCCCTTGTAAACTCCAGTTAGGATGGAGAATTTATGGAAGGGAAGATTGCTGCCGGCGTGATGTACACTTAAGTGCACACACCGCCGCTAACCCGCCAATTACTCAAGGGCTCAAATAAAAAGGCTTCATATGCAAATTATCCTTGTTTATTCCTCCCAAGCACTTAGTAAATAAAAACATATAAACGCCGGGGTCTGTCTTGGTGTGTGAGAGGTGTGAGCGATGTCGGGCGGCGCTCATCCCGGGATGAAGGCGACGTTCCCAGAAGGTTGGGAGCTAATTGCCAGCCCTCTGCTGTGATTAGGATTGCCTCTTCTGCTGAGGGGCTGCGCCTAAATTTATGCTCCGTAGTTCTGCCGCTCTGCTCTACAATATTATGCCAAAGCATGAACAAAAGAAAATTACCCTGAAGCAATGGAGTGCCACAACGCATTGTCGCTATTAATCTTTTAGTAATGGCAATGCTAATTTGACATGATGCATAGTAATTTATTAATAGAAATATTTGAAGTCCTAAACTTGAAATATTCTGCACGGGGAAGGAGGGCTCTGGGAGAGGGTCGGGGGAGGCGAAGAATTTCACCTCCAAAGCGCTGCCTCGGCTTCGAGCCCCATCAGCACCAGCTGAAGAAGAGCTGAGTGTTCTGACTCCAGCAGCCAATGGTTTTGTAACCCAAATGGGGCCCAGAGCCTCGTGCTGGGCACCAGCTGAAGAAGAGCTGAGTGTTCTGACTCCAGCAGCCAATGGTTTTGTAACCCAAATGGGGCCCAGAGCCTCGTGCTGGGCACCAGCTGAAGAAGAGCTGAGTGTTCTGACTCCAGCAGCCAATGGTTTTGTAACCCAAATGGGGCCCAGAGCCTCGTGCTGGGCACCAGCCTTGGCCAAGCTCCACGACCCCAGAGCCGGGAGAGGACGGAGGGATAACGCCTTGGCAGAGGCGATGGTTGCCAGGCGCTGGTCGGCAGGGGATGCTCCTGCATCAACCAGCTCGCTGGTTTCTGGGAGAGGGGGGCAGCTGGGGCGCAGACCCCCGGGGCCCCGTGCCCCCCGCGCCGAGCCCGCTGCCCAGCCTTGGTCTCGGCAGGAGGGCACAGCAGGCCGCTCGCGGGCATCGGCGCTCCTACAAACTGTTTGGCCGCGGTTATAAAAGGGCTAATCCGTGTTCACATCGCACGGGCTTTGTTCCTTCTCCCGAGCCATCATTAACTATTAATCGGGGGTGGGCTTCTTCAAAGGTCCGCTCCATTTGTTGTTTGCTCTTGGAAAACAGGAGCCCGTTTAGGAGGCGGGAGAGCGCTGGGAAGGCAGAGATGTTTGTAAACATCGTGATGATCATGCTAAAAGAGTAAATGTGGTTAAAAAAAAAAAAAACCAAAACAAAAAAACCCCAAGCAATAAGGGGAAAAGGAAAGTGTGGGGCTTTTTACATCCGTGATTTGTTAGGAGAGTGGCACTGGAAAAACTGGGGAAGCCTTAAATTCCACATGTCTGATTAATGTCAAGGTTACGTTCGATCTACATTGGTAGCACACATGAATTTCGTGTCCCCAGACCTTCTCAGGAGTCGATGGAACAAGAGCCATTATTTATTGGCAGTAATGGCCACCAGCCAGGCTAGAACCCGGGACAACACATCAATAGCAGCGCGTCGTCTTGGGAAAAGGAGGCCATTAATGCAGGTCACCTGCACTGCAGAGTGGAGACTGGATTCTGGAGGAAGCCATAAAAACTTCTTCTCAAAATGGAAACAAGCAGAATTCAAACCTTGCTGCATCAATTAGGAGAAAATTCTTGTTGGTCTTCTCTGGCCTGCCATTCCCAGCGCCCTCCCAGGGTCTTTTCACCTTGACCACACTTGCCTTCGGTTTTTTCAAGTCTCTTTTCAGATCTAATATAAAATTATAATCCTTGGTTTGGCTTGTTTGGGAATGGGAGATGTTTTGGTACATTTTAAAGATCTTCTGTCAATGTATTGCTTCTTTTTCATGCTCACAATTCTCTTTCACCGTAAATAACATTATCAAAGTGCATTGCTTCAGAATATTAATGGTACGTCTCCAAAACCTAGGCCAGGATCTTACCCAGCAGATCCAAATCAACTGCTGCAAATTCACTTCTGTGTAGAAACCATAACTCCTGACACCATCAGGAATGGAGCATCACCCACACCCTAAACAGGGCTGCTCCGTGCATTAGCATCACACGTGGCACTGCATATTCCCACAGCTAAAGCCAGTGAAGAATTCCCATTTATGTTCTGTCAGATTCTCCTCACCCAAAGGGTGGGAGAGGCTTCTGTACTCTAAGCAGGACATCTTTAGCACCACCCTGTTGGGCGATTTATTTGTTTTTTAAGAAGTGTGAAGTGCCTGTGGATACTTTTTAACTTCAGGCACTGGAAGACTTCATTTATAACCCGATACCTTATTACTTGACTTTCCTAAACTCTCTTTTCCTTTTGTTGTTTCAATTTATCTTATATCACCACTCAAGCTCGACAATGATAAAAAATAAAGGTGTTTTCTTTTGTCATGTAGAAAATGTGATTCATTCGTTGTCTTTAACAGGCCTTCGGACCACCAGACATATGTTCAATGTTTGGCAGCAATAAAAAAAACCCAACAACAGCAGCTAAACAAATATATATATTTGTAAGGATTATAAATCAGCACAAGTTATTCTGGCACTACTTTATATAAGACATTAGTGGGAGTATATTTGAAATATTGTGTGCAATTCTGGTCACTATATTACAGGCAGGACATTGCGGAGATTGAAAAGGTGCAGTGGAGGGCAACCAAAATGATTCAGGATTTGGGAGATAGGAATGATGAAGACAAATTAGCTGGATCCGGGCTGTGTTAGTTAAGGACTGGGTTCTGGGGGGATGCTGGGGGGGTCCTGCTTGGACACCCCTCCCAGGATGCTCCCCCAGCCCTGGAAGCCCCCCAGGACAGAAGGAGAACGGGAGCTTCTCGCACGGCCACGGCTCAACGAGGAGTAAGTGGACTCGCAGCTACAAGTTGCAGGGGTAGTAAATAATTCAGAAGCATGAAAAAACTGACGGGGAGGAAATTATCCATCCATTCATGTACTGAATTTAAGATTAGAGGAAGCTAAAAAACGCAGCACGTAAAGTAGTGCTAAAAGCAAAATATTGCCTTTCGGTAAGGAAAGCGTATTTTTTCTAACTTCTTCCCTAAGATGGGGAAAACGAAAGGCTCCTTTTTGCACCTGCACAAAAATGACTTCTGCTGTGGGGAAAAAAAAAAAAAGCAGCTGTATACTAGAGTGGAGGGGGATGTGAAGGTGAAAGGGTAAATCCTGTTCATTGCAAGACATGCTGCTGACCTGGAGGTTGTCGGTACAACCGCGCCACAGGGACACCGTGCCAGGGCTGCACGGATGACCCAGCAAAGAAAACTTCTCCTGGAGACAAAAACAGTCAGAAGCAATCCCTTGTTCTCAGCTAACTGAAGGAAAGGCGGTAAATCCCAGAATTATATGCACTCCGTGTATCTTTTCCCTTCCTTTTGTTCTGGAGCTCGGATAGATGTCCAGGCAGCAAGGAGAGCACGGTCCAACTCAAAGAAAATGCTAACACGAAAATATCTGTGGCTTTTGTTATTGAGAAGAGAAAAATGTCCCTCACTTCATTCTAAGTACAGTTTATTCACACCACCAGCTCAGGCATGAGGGCCTGAGGAAGTAAGAGTTTAATGGAACGTGACAGGTGGTTGGAATTCTTCTAAAATATCTTTATTCTGTTTTTATTTAAA